>JAKCOZ010000117.1:208855-272400 GCA_022605955.1 Rallus limicola
TTTATTTTTTAAGGAAAAAAAAACCCAAAAAAGAGTTTAATTTAATTTCCCTGGCGAATGGTTTGGGAGGGATGGTCTGGAGCCTGGAATCGTTGCTGATATCCTTGCACAGGAGGAGAACTACCATGAGCCTTGGAAGGAAGGTTCAGCTGAGCACCCCAAACTGCTCCAGGAGGCTTTTTTTTTTTTTTTCACCCAGATTTGGATGTTTTTGGGATGTTTTGTGTCAAGAGTAATATTTTTTTTTTTCCCTTAAACATTTCAATTTGGTCTTAGGTTTTTTTTTCTGTGTAGGGGGAAGAAGAATCCTAGGATGGCATGGGTTGGGAGGGACCCCAAGGGTCACAGAGCTCCAACCCCCTGCCACAGGCAGGGACACCAACCTCCAGGCCTGGAGATACACAAGGTTGACCCCAGCCAACCTGGCCTTGGACACCCCCAGGGATGGGGCACCCACCCCCTCTCTGGGCAGCCCCTGCCAGCCCCTCCCCACTCTCTCTGCACAGAACTTCCCCCCAATCTCTCCTTTCCCCCTTCCCTCCTCCAGCTTCACCCCAGCCCCCTTGTCCTGCCAGGCTCTGCCCTTGAACAAGCCCATTCCCCTCCTGTTCCTCTGCTCCCTTCAGGGACTGGCAGGCTGCAATGAGGTCCCCCCACAGCCTTCTCTTCTCCAGGCTGACCCAGCCCAGCTCCCTCAGCCTCTCTCCAGAGGGGAGCTGCTCCAGCCCTCTGAGCATCTCCATGGCTCCTCTGAGCCCTCTCCAACAGCCCCACATCTCTCTTGAGCCGGTTCCAGCCCCTCACCACTCTCTCTGGGAAGAACTAAGATCTAATCTAAGAATATTAATATAAACTCTTGATGGAAAGGTCACGAGTCACCAAACTGGTTTCAATAACTTTGTGTTTCCAGTTAGTTTGGGGGGGGGGGGGGATATGGTGTTTTTTTGCAGCAGTTTTGACAGATCAGTGAGAATTCCAGACCTTAAATAAGTAGGGAAAAGAAAAAAAGAAAAGAAAAGAAAAAAAAAAAAAGCCTAGTGAGAAGCCACCAGATGGAAGATTTGAATTCCCACCGTGTCCCAGCCCTGGGCACACCTCCCCTTCCCAGTCCTCCTCCACCCTCATGCTGCTCACATCCATCTTTCCCAAGCAGCCACCTCTTCTTTTCTCAGTTTAGGTAGGAAATGTCCTTGGTGCTGGGATGTCCTCAGAGGATCTGAGCCTGGAAGAAGCTTTGCAGGGCTCCTGGCCAGTTAGAGCTCCAGAAAGAAAGGAAAGGTGAGGGGGAGGGGGGGGGGGGGAGGAGAAAAAGAAAGTGAGGGCACTACAAACCCCAACATGAGCAGAGAGAGAGGGAGCAGGGGGTCCATCACCTGGGAAACAGGGCTGGGGCAGGTCAAGCACCTCAGAGAGGCTGTAGGACCTGATGGGAGCCCTTTGATGGGGTCGAGGACCTTTGATGGGTCAGAGGAGCTGAGGTCTCTTTAGAAAAGGGTCCCCTCAAGCCCACACCTTTTTTGGCAGGCTGAAAGCACGGCTGGCTCAGGCCAAGCCTGATGCTGCCTCCGAGTCCCATGCCACTGGTAGATGGTCTTCACCAGCCTTCAGTCCTGGATCTGGATCCAGGCCTCTTCTCCCTGCTGGGAAGCAATAGGGCAAGAGGGGAACGGCCTCAGGCTGTGCTGGGGAGGCTCAGGTTGGACATCAGGGAACATTTATTCATGGGGAAGAATGGTGGGGCATTCAATGGGCTGCCCAGGGGGGTGGTGGAGGCACCATCCCTGGAAGGGTTTGGCAGAGGGCTGGATGTGGTGCTTGGGGACAAGGGTTGGTGGTGGGTTTGGCAGGTTGGGTTGGTGGTTGGACTGGATGATCTGAAAGGTCCCTTCCAACCAAGACAACTCTGTGATTCAGTGCCTGACCCCCTCTCTGCCAAGTTCCAAAACAAGCCAAGCCCTCCCCATCCTTTTCCCCCACCAAGCAGGTCTCCAAACCCCTGGTGATCCCAGCTCTGCCCTGTGCTGCCCCCACAGCCTTTCCCCCTCGCTCCCAGGACCGCTGAGCTCCAGCACAAACTCCTGCCCACCTCCTCTCAGGACAACTCTGTCGGCTCACACGAAGCTCCTGGAGCGTTTTGGCCTCTCTCTGCTGCAGGGCTGGTCCAAGAGAGCAAGAGGTGATCGCTGCCTGCATGGTCTGAAGGTCCCCAGGTCCAGCTGTGTCCCCACGGGAGCACAGAGGAACCACTTGACACCTCAAATGGAAAAACGTTTTAGCAACCTGCTGCTGGTTCAGTGGAGACATCACAGCCCTTCACCTTTCTGAGGGGGGTCCAGAGCAGGAGGAGCTGCCCTGAGCTGGTCAGAGATGCTGAGCAGGGTGGCTGTGCTGGGAGGAGGTCTCAGGTGGGCTCGTGCGTGGTGAGGAGAGCTCGGCGTGCAGCTGGTGCTCTTTCCCCATGGGTGGAAGGATGGGGCAGCGGACAGGAGCTTTCTGCATCCTCGAGCGTTGCAGGGGGAGGTTGAACCCAGGGTCTCTTCTTGTGCTGAGTGGCATAAGCCAGGGCTGCATCTGCTACCAGGGTGTGAAGGGGAGTGGCTGAGAGAGCTGGGCTCAATCCCAAAAACCTCCTGAGGTGTAACAACCTAGAACCCTAGAATCATGGAGTCATGGAATCATGGAGTCATGGAGTCATGGAATCATAGAATCGTGGAATCATGGAGTCATGGAGTCATGGAATCATAGAATCGTGGAATCATGGAGTCATGGAGTCATGGAGTCATGGAATCATGGAGTCATGGAGTCATGGAATCATAGAATCGTGGAATCATGGAGTCATGGAGTCATGGAATCATAGAATCATGGAGTCATGGAGTCATGGAATCATGGAGTCATGGAATCATGGAGTCATGGAGTCATGGAATCATAGAATCATGGAGTCATGGAGTCATGGAATCATGGAGTCATGGAGTCATGGAATCATGGAATCATGGAATCATGGAGTCATGGAATCATGGAGTTATGGAGTCATGGAATCATGGAGTCATGGAATCATGGAGTCATAGAATCATGGAATCGTGGGATCATGGAATCATAGTATCATGGAATCATGGAATCATGGAATCATGGAGTCATGGAATCATGGAGTTATGGAGTCATGGAATCATGGAGTCATGGAATCATGGAGTCATAGAATCATGGAATCGTGGGATCATGGAATCATAGTATCATGGAATCATAGTATCATGGAATCATAGAACCCTATAATCATGGAAGCCTAGAATCATGGAATCATAGAAGCATGGAATCATAGAAGCATGGAATCATAGACCCCTAGAGTCATTAGGGCTGATGGAAAAGACCCCAAAGATCATCCAGACCAACCATCCCCCTGCCACCTGCATCACTCACTAAACCACATCCCTGAGTGCCTCACCCAACCTTTCCTTGGGCCGGGCCAGGCATCCCATCCCACTCCAGAGGCAAACGCTGTTTGGGGCCAGAGAGGCTGAGAAAGTCCCACCACCACCCCCCACCCTCCACCCTCCACCCCCAGCTCCACCCTTGGTAAAACCAGGCTGCAAACCTGCTGCTGCAAAGAGCTGGGGCTGCTGCAGGGTAACAGGGTCCATGTGTGAGGAGGTAGATAACATCACTTTGATGGCCCAGGACCTGATTATGCCTGCAAATAATTCCAGGCAGAGAATCAAGGGGCCAAGCCTTGATGCAGAGGGGCTGGGGGGGCAGGGTGGGGGAAAGGGGGGTGGATTTAGGAGGGGGTTGGGGTGGTTACAAGCTCCTTTTCTTTGTTGGAGAGGACAAAAATAATCTCTGCTTTATTCTGGGTGAATAAAAAAAAGGAGGATAACGCTGATAAATTGGGAAGATTAAAGGGAGCCAGGAATAGCTGCTGCCCCTGGGGGGGCTGGGGAAGCAGCTTGGGGGGAGGGAGGGGGGAAAAAGGGAAGGGGGGTGGGGGGGAGTTTTGCAGGTTTTTCTACTTATTTGCAGGGTTGAGAGTGGAAACATGTGTGGTGTGAATAAAAATGCCAAGCATCCGCTGCGGCGTGCTGTTGCTGCAGCAACCACAGGGAATCTGGGCGAGGGGGGGGGAGCGTGCAGGGCCCTGGCTGTAAAAGGGAGCTGGGGGGGCCCTTTGATCCCTGCGCCTGGCAGGCGTTGATGGATGGGCTGGAGATTCATTTCCTTGTCAAAGTGACATCATGTTCCTGGAACTCGCTGAACTTTTTAAGAAGTAAAAGATGTTCCCCCAAGGAAACGTGTTTTCCAAACCCCCTTCCTCCTCCTCCTCCTCCTCCTCCTCCTCCTCCTCCTCACTGAAGCTGGGGGTGGTGGTCTGGTGGTGGATGGGGGCTGATCAAGGGGGCTGGTGGGGTCTGGTGGTGGATGGGTGTTGGCCATGGGGGCTGGTGGGGTCTGGTGGAGGATGGGGACTGGCCATGGGGGCTGGTGGGGTCTGGTGGTGGATGGGGGCTGGCCATGGGGTCTGGTGGAGGATGGGGTCTGGTCAAGGGGGCTGGTGGGGTCTGGTGGTGGATGGGTGTTGGCCATGGGGGCTGATGGGGGCTGGTGGAGGATGGGGGCTGGCCATGGGGGCTGGTGGGTCTGGTGGAGGATGGGGTCTGGCCATGGGGTCTGGTGGTGGATGGGGTCTGGCCATGGGGTCTGGTGGTGATTGGGGTCTGGCCATGGGGGCTGGTGGTGGTTGGGGTCCCACTGGTGTTACTGGGGTGAGCCACAGTGCATTCCTCCCTCACTCTGCCTCTTCCCCAGGGAGGGAGGGGAGCCAGGGGATGGGGCGGTGGGATGAGCTGCAGCACCCACAGATGCCAACCACCCCCCACCCCCCTGCTGACGAGCATCCCGTTCCAGTTAACATGTGAAGGTTTGGGGGTGGGGGGTGTTTCTCCCCCCTCCACACGCTTCTTCCCCATCTGTTCCCATCTGGCCATCAAAGGAGCCCAGCGCTGGGCCAGGTCCCACTGCCAAGACCCTCCCCGCTCTCCCCACCAGCCAAACCCTTCCCCCTTGCAGCAGCCTTGAGCCTGGACCCTGCAGGAGCTGAGGCTTTGGGAGAGGAGGGGGAAGCTGAGCACCGTGGGCTCACGAGCAGCTCAGCCCAGCCCAGCTAAGCTGAGCCCAGCCTGAGCCCAGCCCAGCCCATCAGAGATGAGGTGCCGCCTGTGACCTTGCTCTGCCCTTCAGTTTGCACCAGTCCCAGGCAGCAGCTGCAGCAGATCACACACACACACACACCCCCAACCCCTCTCCCTGCCAGCAGCCAGAGAGCATCCTGAGCAGTCGCTCTTCCTACTCACTCCAGCTTCCTCCTCCCAGGGCTGCTGCTGCTTGGCGATGCCTCCCAGGCACTGAGCCCCCCCCCCCCCCAGCCCTGGGAGGGCACCATGGGGCAGGCAGGGGTGGGCTGCGTGTGTGCATGCTGGGGGTCAGGAGATAACACAGCACCTGCTGCCCCAGGGTTGGGGGGATACAGGATGCAGAGGCCAAGCCCAACCTTTTGCAGGCAAAGGAAGTCTCGGGGAGGAAGGGTGCAAGGAGAGCCCCACAGCCCAGCTTGTGCTGTGAGGGGCAAACCCAGCTCTCCCTGGTGAACTGCCCAGCCCAGGGGCTATGTTACCCCCTCCAGCAAACATTTCTTGGAGCAGCCCCCTCTGCTCAGACAGGAGGGGGTCACCCATCACTTCCCAGCACCATCCATCAGCTCCATCATCTCCAGAGCCCCTGAGTAGCCGTGCTTCTCCCCGCTGCTGTCCCACACCTTGGGTGCAAATAAACCCCTCCTGCCTTTGATTTCCCAGCCTGGGTTTCAACACCAGGCGCAGGGGCCGGCTGTGGGCTGTCCACCCCTGCTTCCTTGCTCCTCCCAGATGTGCAGAGCCAGCTGCAGGGCCCAGCGCTGGCTCCAGAGGCTCAGCAAACCCTTCTCCCTGCCCTGCTGCTCACGCCTGCCCAAGGACAAACCCTCCTGCCTGCTGAGAGGGCTCAGGGGATGGACAGGGGCCCCTGAGGCCAATGTGATGCCTGATGCATTCAAGAGGAAGGAACACAGCGCTGCCACCCAGAGAGACCTGGGCAGGCTGGGGAGCTGGGCAGGGAGACACCAGCTGAGGTTCAACACCAGCCAGGGGAGAGTCTGGCCCCTGGGCAGGAAGAGCTGCTGGGATCAGGCCAGGCTGGGGGGAGCTGCTGGAGAGGAGCTCTGAGGAGAAGGACCTGGGGGTGCTGCTGGGGGACAGGGTGGCCATGAGCCAGCGGCATGTCCTGGGGGCTGAGAGAGACAAGGGCATCCTGGGGGCATCAGGAGGAGTGTGGGCAGCAGGTCCCAGGAGGGGATCCTCCCCCTCTGCTCTGCCCTGCTCAGGCCCCAGCTGCAGGGTTGTGCCCAGTGCTGGGCTCCCTGGGATCAAAGGGACAGGGATCTCCTGGAGAGAGGCCAGAGGAGGGACAGGGAGATGCTGAAGGGCCTGGAGCATCTCCCCTGGGAGGAAAGGCTGAGGGAGCTGGGGCTGCTCAGCCTGGAGAGGAGAAGCCTGAGAGGGGATCTGCTCCCTGGGGAGCAAGAGCTGAAGGGTGGGACCCAGGGGGCCATGGGCAGCCTCTGCTCAGTGTCTGTGGGGCCAGGACAAGGGGTGATGGGCTCAAGTTGGAGCACAGGGAGTTCTGCACCAACCTGGGGAAGAACTTTTCCCCAGTGAGGGTGAGGGAGCCCTGGGCCAGGCTGCCCAGGGGGTGTGGAGTCTCCTTCTCTGGAGAGATTCCAGCCCCTGTCCTGGGGAGCTGCTGTGGCAGGGGGGGTTGGACCCCAGGGGCTCTGGGGGTCCCTTCCCACCCCTACAATTCTATGATTCTATAAAAGGAGATGGGGTGTGGGACCATCACGGGCTGAGAGCTCTGCAGCTCATCCCAGTGCCTCCCAGTACCCGGCTGGGCCTGGTCTGGCACCAGTAACCCAGGGATGAGAGGCCAGTGGCTCAGGGTCAGATGGAGTGAGGATCCCAGGGCTGGGGGGAGCAGGCAGCCTCTTCCCACTTCCAACCAGGAGATCCCACAGCCTCCACTCCAGGCTGGGGGAAGGGAAGCCAGAGGGTTGTCTTCTGCTCCTGGGGAATTTCATCTTAACCCTCTCTGGATGTGCCAATGGTGCCCACCTCCCCCTGCTTCCCAAGGCATCTGAGACACCCCCCTGCAGCTCTGAACCCCCCCAAAAAGCAGAGTTCCCAAAGCATGGGAGCTCTCAAGAGGAGACATGGTCATTTTGGGGTTCTCAAGCTGCACCCTGGGCCCATTTCTGCCTCTTCCTGACCCAAGGGGTGGCTTGTCTGTGGGTCACCCTGCACTGAACCCCCTGCTCCAGGCACAGGAACTCCCATCTCCATATATATATATACTCAGAGGTTCACTCAACCCTCTTCACACACCTTCCAGCACCAGCTTCTGGACACAAACTCCATCTCCACACATACTCAGAGGTCAGCTCACCCCTCTTCTCACACCTTTTCCCTCTCTACTCCCATATGTCACCCCTCTACCAAGCTGTCCCCCCTCCCCTCCCCTATGGACAGCCCTGAAATCCCACCAAAGCCAATGGGAGCCAACTCTCTTCCCTCCCCATGGGCACCAAACCAGCTTTAAAGGGAATTTAATTTGATGGGGGCAGAGATGGGTTATTTTGTGTCCAGTCACTTTCCTCTGCATGGAGCTGGAGGGGATCCAGTAGGTCAAAGCCACCCTGACCTCCTGTTCTCCATGGGACAGACATTCAGGGTGGGTTTGGTTTCACCCCTGAGCAAAACAGCCCCTGGGGGAAAACCTGGGTGAGGAAGGGTTGGAAGGGCAGAGGTTGAAATTGCCCCAGGGAGGGAGGGGGAGGGCCCTGTCCAAGAGCATCATCCCCAGATTGGGGGGGGGGGGGGGAGACATCTCACTTGGTGTTACTCCCAAGCAGGGACCCAACCATCCCTTGTGCTTCCTGCTCACCCCAAACCAACCAGAGGTTCAGGAACTGGGAGGGGGTGAGAACAGGGAGGGGGGTGAACACAGGGAGAGGGTGAAAACAGGGAGGGGCAGGGGGGGTTTTACTCCTGGGGGGGCAACCAGAGAAGCAAAATAATCCAAACCCCCCAAGAAGATCCCATCAAGGGCAGATGTTTTGTAGCAGTTGTGCTCGGGCTGTTGTCTACAGGTCACAAAGGCTACCAGCAGGAGCAGGCCAGCAGACAGACAGACAGACAGACAGACAGATGCCACTGATGATGCACACCCCAAGGAACGCTGGGTTCTTTCTCTCTGAGCCTCTTGGTGAGCGCTCAGCGCTGACTCAGGGTTCTGCATCTCCTCCCTGGAGCCAGGGAGCCACCCCCAGCCCCAGGGGTGGAGGAGAAGTGGGGGGTCTCAGGCACACCAGGGGGCTCAGCCTCTTCACACAGCTGGGTGTGAGTCCACAGGCCTCCTGGAGCGGATCATGCAGGTCACCTTCCCAGGCTGGTGGCTTCCCACAGCTCCCACCCACCCCCAGCTTGGCTGAGCAGAGTTCTGACCAAGGGCTTGGGCAACACCCCAGCACAAACTGGGGTGGGATGGGATGGGGATGGGGATGGGGATGGGGATGGGATGGGATGGGGATGGGGATGGGGATGGGATGGGATGGGGATGGGATGGGATGGGGATGGGGATGGGGTGGGATGGGATGGGGATGGGGATGGGGATGGGGATGGGATGGGATGGGGATGGGGATGGGGATGGGATGGGGATGGGATGGGGATGGGGATGGGGATGGGATGGGGATGGGATGGGGATGGGGATGGGATGGGGATGGGGATGGGGATGGGATGGGGATGGGATGGGGTGGGGTGGGGTGGGGTGGGGTGGGGTGGGATGGGGTGGGATGGGATGGGATGGGATGGGGATGGGATGGGATGGGGATGGGGATGGGGATGGGATGGGGATGGGATGGGGATGGGGATGGGATGGGGTGGGGTGGGGTGGGGTGGGGTGGGATGGGGTGGGATGGGATGGGATGGGATGGGGATGGGATGGGATGGGATGGGGATGGGGATGGGGATGGGATGGGGTGGGATGGGGATGGGGATGGGGATGGGATGGGATGGGATGGGGATGGGGATGGGGATGGGATGGGATGGGGATGGGGATGGGATGGGGATGGGGATGGGATGGGGATGGGGATGGGGATGGGGTGGGGTGGGATGGGGATGGGATGGGATGGGATGGGATGGGGATGGGATGGGATGGGATGGGGATGGGGTGGGGTGGGGTGGGGTGGGATGGGGTGGGATGGCATGGGATGGGATGGGACAGGATGGATGCTCTCCCATCATCACCTTCCACCCCCACCCATCATCACCACCATCACCACCCTGCTCTGTTCTCCCTGAAGTTGCAGAGGTGCAGAAAGAGGTGGGAGGATTTTGGAGAAGGGGATGGGGTGGGGGGGGTGGGGTGTTGGGGAAGGAGCTGAGTGCGTGCTGGAGTAGAGGGTGGTGGAGAGGTTGGACCCTTCTCCACATCACTGATCCTGCTCTGCAAGTGGGAACCAGGCTCTGCCTCTGCACTCACCTCTCCCCACAGCATGGGCCAGGGCAGAAAGCAGGACACCCCCACCACCACCCCCCCAAGCCCAAAGACCTGGTGAAGCATCTCTGCTCCATCCTGAAGAGCTCTAAAACCTCTTCTAAGCTGCCTGGTGAAGAGGCCTTGCAGAAGTTCCAAACCACCAGGAGATGCTCAGGATGGTCCCTCCGTGCTCCAGCCCACGGACGTCCCCAGCCCCTGGGTGCCCCAAGCTCTCCAATGGCCATCAGGGTGAAGGTATTTTTGGGGGACCCCTCCCTCCCCCTCCCCAGTCGCCCCATCTGGGCACCTCCCAAGGGGAAGAACCCTTTTCTCCCCTGCATCTCCAACCTCTCCTCCCTCCCCATCCCGGAGCTGACACCACTCCCAGCCCCAGCAGCACATGTGGGGAGGACCCTGGGAGCTTTCAAAGCCCTGGCTGGGGAGAGAGGCCGGTTAAAGCCCTGGCTGGAGATGAAAGGAAACTCTCCCTCCACGCCTGGAACCAGTTGCTGGTGCTTTGGAGTCGGGTTTGAGGCCCATTTCCTGGCCTCCATGGCAGCAGCTTTCATTTCCAGGGGGGGACTTTGCTAACCAGGCACGGGGCTGCCAGGAGAGCAGATGTCCCAACCATCCCATCCACGGCCCTTTGGTCCAGCCCAGAGCACACCAGGAGGATGCCAGGGGGTTTTGGGGGATGCAGCCTGCGTGCTCCATCAGCTGAGCCTCCTCTACATCTCCACAGGGTCCCAGCACAGCCCAGCCAGACCCCCACCACCCCTGAGGGGTGAGGAAGCCACGAGCGAGGGTCCAGAAAGGGCTTGGGGTGGGGAGGTAGGGATAGGGATGGGGGGGGGGGGAGGGTGAATTTTGGGTCCTGCACCAAGCTCAGCTGCAGAGCCCAGGGCTGGGGAGCGGATGGAGGGACAGATTTTCCTCATTTTGTCAAAGGAAATTCTATTCTGATTAAACCCCCTTTGATCTGCGTGGAGAAAGGGGGGGGGGGGAAGGAGGCTGGGGGGGGAAGGGGGGTGTAGGATTGGGTTTCTCTCCAATTGTTGGGATTTATTGGGCTAATGTATCAGCTAGAAGCTTCCAAGGAAGATTTAAAGGAGGGAAAGGCGAGGGCACGAGGTGGCTTCAAGGGGGTGGTTAAATACAGGGATGAGCTGCACAGCACGGAGCAGGGAGGGAGGGAGCTGCTCCCCCGGGGCCATGTGAGGGGGCAGGATGAGCCCTGGTACCCACAAACAGCCCAGGACTCTCCCCTCTCCTCCCTGCATCTCCCCACTGGGATGGGATGGGGGTACCCAGCACCACAGCTGGGATGGGATGGGATGGGATGGGATGGGATGGGATGGGATGGGGATGGGGATGGGGATGGGATGGGATGGGATGGGATGGGGATGGGGATGGGGATGGGATGGGATGGGATGGGGATGGGGATGGGGATGGGATAGGATGGGGATGGGATGGGGATGGGATGGGGATGGGATGGGGATGGGATGGGGATGGGGATGGGATGGGATGGGATGGGATGGGGATGGGGATGGGATGGGGATGGGGAAGGGGATGGGATGGGATGGGATGGGGATGGGGATGGGGATGGGATGGGGATGGGGATGGGGATGGGATGGGGATGGGATGGGAAGGGGATGGGATGGGGATGGGAAGGGGATGGGATGGGGATGGGATGGGATGGGGATGGGAAGGGGATGGGATGGGATGGGATGGGATGGGATGGGATGGGCATGGCATGGCATGGGGATGGCATGGGATGGGATGGGGTACTCAGCATCACACTTGAGCTGGGATGGGATGGGATGGGATGGGATGGGGATGGCATGGCATGGCATGGCATGGAATGGCATGGCATGGGGGTACCCAGCACCACACCTGAGCTGGGATGGGATGGGGATACCCAGCACCACAGCTGAGCTGGGGTGGGATGGAGTTGAGTGGGGATGGGTGGAAGCTGGGCAAGACAAGGAGAATCATAGAATCATTAAGGTTGGAAGAGATCTCTAAGATCATCCCCCTGCCACCTCTACCACTCACTAACCACGTCCCTGAGCACCTCATCCAACCTCTCCTTGAACACCCCAAGGGATGGTGACTCCACCACCTCCCTGGGCAGCCCCTTCCCATGCCCAACCCCTCTTTAGGGGACAAGGCACCCCATGCCACCACAGACACCCCATTTATTTTTCCCCAGTGCCCTCCCCCAGGTGAAGTTGCCCCCTGACCAGAACTTGGCTGACCCCATCCCACCAAGCAGGATCTTCCCCCAGGATGGGAGAACAAGCCAAAGAACAAACCCCATGGGGAAAGGAGGAGCGTGCACTGCCCTGGTGGGCCTTGAGGTGCCCATCCCATGCCCTGTGCATCCCAAACCACCTCCACCTTGAGCAGGTAACAAGGTGTTTTCCTTCTCCAAGGGGCGCTGTCCTGCCTCAGAGCTCCCAGCCCTCGTGCCACCAACCCCCAAGGTCTCTCATAAAATGATTCCCAGAATTAATTCCTTCCCCCTCCCCCCCCCCCATACAAAGCCTCCTGAACCACTGAGCTGTGTCACAGAGCCCTGGGCCAAGAGACATGTCCTGGCACAGCTCTGCCTCCAAGGGATGTTTCCAGCTGCACCAGGAGTGGAGTAAACAGGGTCTGGTGGAGGATCTCACTGGCAGGAGGAGGGTGGGGGGACACCCCCTTTTTGGTGCTTGTCTCTCTGCTTGCCATTGGGTTTTACCCCACAGGGACCATCCAAGTTGGTTCTTGGCTTTTTTTAGCCCTTTCTTCAGTTCCTTCATCCTTCATTCCTGGTTCAGGAGGAGGTGAAGCAACGCCACATCCATGGGAAGCTGCCTCCAGCCCAGCTCAGCTCCAAGCCCCTGGATCCAGGAGGGAACCAGAGTCCTTCAGCCAGCTCCAAAGTGCAGCATAACTCCAGGGGGGTGCCAGGACCATCCAGCAACCCCCTCACAAAGGGGTTTAGCTCCCTTTTGGCTGCACCTCACAGCTCCCCATAAATATTATCCCAGAGGCTCTTCCTGGAGGCTCCATCCCAGCGATTTTCAGCCTCCCTGTTAAATACTGGAACCATATTGAACCATTTTACTCCCTTGGTTGCTCTCCAAACTGAAAGATGGCCTAAAAATAACTACTCCCAGTTCTACATGTGATGCTCAACCCTCCCTCTTTCCCTCCACCCCCCCCCCCCCCCCCCCCCCCCCAAATCCATGGCTGCCTCCCAGCTCCATCTCCACTTCAGTTGGCTTCTCCCAGGACTCAGTCAGCTCAGCTGGTGACTTTGAATCTCACTGAGAATTCTTTGCCAAACCCCAGCTCTGCCAGGGGCTTGTGAGAAGCTCCAGGAGGGACCATAAATTCCCTTGGGAAGAGCCCAGATCAGCCAGGCAGGGCCTAGGGCTGAAGGTGAGGAGGAGGAGGACCTGGTCTAGGCTTGGGTCCACGAGTCCAGCATCCATCCAGCTTGACACATGGTCTTCAGAAACAAGGAGACACCTCTGGGGTTTCTTGTTCCAGCAAGGAGGTCTGAGGCAGGAACTCCTCCTCACCACGCTCCCCTTGGGCAGGTTGTCCTGTCCTCTCCATCCCTCCAGACCCTCAGCCACGCTCAGGATTGGGGCTGGATGCAGGGAGACCTTGCAGTCAGCCCTGCCATGAGGAGGGAGCCAGACCAAACTCCACCAAAAGGTCCCTTCCAGCCTCTTCTAACCCATGCCCACCCTGCCAAACACCACCCAAGGTCACCCCAACCCTCACCACATCCTCCTCAACCCATCACACCCAGCACCATCCCACATCCAGGGCTTCCCCAGACCTGCCAGCTCCGCTCACGGCTGGACCAGCCTCTTCCAGTGCTGCCCAACCTCTCATTGGTGTCCAAACCCACCCCGTGCCTCGCTCCACCTCACTCCACCCAGCTCCCCATGGCACAGGGCTCCCTCCTGCTCCCAGCAGCACGTCCTGTGCACGGCCTGAAGTCATGAAGATGGGATGTGGGGGCATTTTTTTCATTAGCATCTCCAGAATGGTGGGAGGGGGTCTCCAAGGGTGATTGGAGGGGGTCTCCAAGGGTGACTGGAGGGGGTCTCCAAGGGTGACTGGAGGGGGTCTCCAAGGGTGACTGGAGGGGGTCTCCAAGGGTGCACTGGAGGGGGTCTCCAAGGGTGACTGGAGGGGGTCTCCAAGGGTGGTGGGAGGGGGTCTCCAAGGGTGGTTGGAGTCTCCAAGGGTGGTGGGAGGGGGTCTCCAAGGGTGGTTGGAGTCTCCAAGGGTGGTTGGAAGGGGTGTCCAAGGATGGTTGGAGGGGGTCTCCAAGGGTGGTTGGAAGGGGTCTCCAGGATGATTGGAGGGGGTCTCCAAGGATGGTTGGCGGAGGTTGCTTGGCCGCCCCACGGCTCAGAGCTGTCGGACACTCCTCAGCGCAGCCCCACAGCCTGCAGAGAGGACACACAGCCACGATTTCCAGACACCAGACAGCCAGGACAGCGTCCCCCTTGGCCAGCACTCCCCGAGCCTCCTTCTCCACCCAAACCCACCTCTGAAGGTCCTTGCCCAGCTCCTCTGCAGAGGCCCCCAAAGGTCTGGTGGGGCCGTGGTGCTCGGAGCCTTTGGAAAGCCCCTTCCAGCCTCCCCACATCTTGCAAGCAGATTGCTCAAATGCAAAAAAAAAACCCTGCTTGTTTTCCTGAATGTTCCTTTGAAAATCTCCAAGGCAGGAAGGTGGGGTCAGGGCCACCAGCACAGGCCAACGACAGACCCTCCAGGAGGGTGCTGAGCACCCCCCAGCCCACCCACCCCCCCCAAGAGTGGGTCTCAGTGAGCTGCAGGGAGACCTGTGCTTGTGGTGAGGCTGCAGGTAGAGCTCAGCAGCTCCATGGTGGGACTCCTTCCAACCCCAAAGGTCCTCTGCAAGCCCCAACACGTGAGCCAAAGCCAGGAGATGCTGCCCAATTCCTGAGGGCCTCCTTATGCTGCTGCTCCTCCCAGAGAAGAGAAAGCTGGGCAATTCCATGAAAACCATCCTGCCAGGTGGGAAAGCCCAGTCTAACCTGGGAGCAGGGCTGGGATCGCTGTGATTTTGGGGAGCCTGAAGGTAGAGAAGGGCTCTTGTGGCACCATGGACTCGGGTCTGGACAGGGGGATGCTCTGGCTCTTCAGAGCCATGGGGGGGGATCTGTGCTCCCCTCCTATCCCAGGGATGAGCAGGTAGGTTGGGCTTGGGTGCTGCCCTGCCTGGTCTAGAGCAGGGGCTGGAAACCTTTCCCAGGAGAGGAGAAGGCTTTTTCCTCCCAGGACTGAGGCAGTCAACAGCTGCTCTACCCCCTTGGAGGGGGGGGTCTGGATCGCTCAAGATCCTGTTGGCTGGGGTGGGGACACGGATTCTCCACCACAAAGGGAGCACAGGAGGGGAATCCCCTCCCTTCACACAGGGTTTTGGGGCTGTGACCCCACCAAGAGAGGCAGCAGGACCATGGCACGACCCAGTGGGTACCAGCATCTCTGAGCATCCCGTGACAGGACACCCCTTGTACCAGGCTCCCCAGGGGCCTCTCCACAGACCCCAGCCCCAGGGGACACCCAAGTCATGGTGAAGTGGTGCTGGACCCGCTGCTGCTCTGAGCTCAGGCCTTGGACATGACACAGGGGATGGGGTTTGGGGGGGGGTGGAAATACGTCCCCCAGTGCTGAGAAGGGCTGACATGGTGCCCTGGGTGCATGTGTCAGGGGGTGTCAGCCCCCCATCCCCTCCCTGTTGAGGGCAGAGACGTGGTGACTCCTCAGCAGAACAAAACCAGCTGGGATTTCAGCATGAAGGAGCTGGGAGCTGGGCCAGGAGCGACCCCCCCCCCCGCCCCAGCTCCCCCAGAGCCATCTGCCAGACCCCAGCAAGGGAAGGAGACCCCCAGACCAGCCCGTGGGGGCTGTCTGCCACGGCTCAGCACCCCTCCAGACCCTCACGTCACCCCAGGATGGGGGGGGGGGGGCAGGTGTGAGAAGGGGGCTTCAGCCTCCTCAGCCTGCCAGGAGATGGGGGGGTCCTGGCTGGGGTGGTGGGACCTGGCTGTCCCCAAAGGGTGGGACAGCCTTGTGTCCCCTCCCACCAAAACACCATCCGCTGGACATCCCCCTCCCCCCCCCTCCACACACACACGATGTGGGGGTCCTGGGGATGCGCAATCTTGCTCCTGGGGGGGTGTCCTGGCTCCCCCCAGCCATGGCCGGGCCACTGCTGCCCTCCACCGGCCGCTCCCCACCCTGCACCCATGGGTGCTCCCAGCCAGGCTGGTGGCTTGGCCCCAGCATCCCTCCCTCCCTCTCTGCTGGTCCGGGGAGGCGACGAGGTGTGTGTGTGGGGGGGGGGGTCCTCAGCCCCCCCTTTCCTTCGCTGAAGGAGTCTCTCACCTCCCTCCCCTCCTGCAGAAGGGGATCAGAGGGGTCACGCGGTCCCAGTGCTTCCCAATTCACTCCCAGTAAATTCCAGTAATTCCAGTTACAGCCGGTGCCGCCGAGGCGCAAAGCAGGGAGCAGGAATCGAGACACGGGGTGGGGGGGCTCAGCCCATCACCCCAAACCTCACTGAGCCCTGGCCCAGCATCGGGATGTGTGTTACTGGGCAGGACTGGGAGAGGAGCTGCCCCTGGGCTCCCTCAGAGAGGTTTTGGGGACACAAGATCCCCACCAGTCCGTGATGGGGACACACAGCCACCCCGGGGTGCTGGTTGGGAGAGCAGCCTAGTGCATCCCAGTGCATCCCAGTGCATCCCAGTGCGCTTCCAGCCACCCTCCAGCTCTGAATTTCAGGCCATGCTTTGCATTTCCCATCCCTGCTCAGCTCCCTAAAAGCCCCCTGCCTTTCCCAAAAGCCCAAGGGGAGGAAGGGGTGAGGGATCCCCACTTTCCCTCCCCCATCCCTAAGTGCTGGCACCGGAGAGCTGGGAGCTCGCTGACCAGCTGAGACCACGCAGGGGAGACAGGCAGCTGCTCCAGGGCCGCAGCTGCTGGAAGGGAGGGAGGTATTTTTAGATCATCCTGGCAATTCGTAGCCAGTTCTAACCCCAGGAACCAGGGAGGGGGGGAAGATGCTGCACCCCCAGACCTGGGTTTGGGGATCTCCTCTGGAGAGAGGCTGAGGGAGCTGGGCTGGGTCAGCCTGGAGAAGAGAAGGCTGTGGGGGGACCTCATTGCAGCCTGCCAGTCCCTGAAGGGAGCAGAGGAACAGGAGGGGAATGGGCTTGTTCAAGGGCAGAGCCTGGCAGGACAAGGGGGCTGGAGTGAAGCTGGAGGAGGGAAGGGGGAGAGGAGAGATTGGGGGGAAGTTCTGTGCAGAGAGAGTGGGGAGGGGCTGGCAGGGGCTGCCCAGAGAGGGGGTGGGTGCCCCGTCCCTGGGGGTGTCCAAGGCCAGGTTGGCTGGGGTCAACCTTGTGTATCTCCAGGCCTGGAGGTTGGTGTCCCTGCCTGTGGCAGGGGGTTGGAGCTCTGTGACCCTTGGGGTCCCTCCCAACCCAGCCCAGGCTGGGATTCTGGGATCCTCTGATTCTCTCTCACCGGTGGGTGCAGGGATTTGCACCCCCAGTGCAATGCCAGGCTCGGGGCTGCAGGATGGGTGTCTCCACACAGGGATGGGCTGCAGTGTCCAAGATTCCTTCAGTCCCAAAATCCAAAGAGAGGGGAAATAAAACCCACTTTGGGCATCGCTTCTACCTTGGGAGTGCTGACCAAGGTGGAAGGGATGGAGCACAAGAGTTAAATGCTGGGGGGAGGGGGGGGGGGGTCCACATCACCCCAAAAAGCACAGTGCTCCTTGCAATTCAGTGTCACCAAGGGAGGGGAAAGAGGGGATTTAAAGGCTTGATGAAGGGAAAAGGAAAAGGAAAACACTCCAGAGGTTGGTTTGGTGAGAAAGACGACTGTATTCTGCTCTTGCTGTGGCATCACAGACGAGTTACAGCGCGGTTTAGTACAGGGAGACACCGGGATACACACAGACTGTGAGGTTACACCGTCCCACCACACCCCAATCTCACCCCCAGCCTGCAAAGGGAGCACAAACAATGTAAAAATATATTAGATATTTACAGAAAGAACCTTTTTAAAAAGCTGGGATGGGAATAGAAATTCCAGAGCTAAAAGGTGGCAGGGGAGAAAAGAGGGGTCAAGGTTCAGGGAGCAAATTTAAAACCATAAAAATCAACTTTAAACATCCCCCCACCCCCCCCCAACTTGGTCCTGTGGGGATTTTTGGGTGAGTGCCTGAGGAAGGAGCCCACACACACACACACACACACCCCCAGCACAACCACACTGGGTGTGGGGTGGGTAATTCAGGGATAGATGGGGATGATGTTTGGTGGGAAGCGATGGCAGAGCCCCAGCGCTCCGGTGGGAGTCAGGACCCAAGCTCGTGCTGCTGGGTCACCAGAGGTGGCTTTTATGGGCAGGAATGATGCCAAAACCCTGTGTGAGCCTGGCAGTGAGTGCTATGGCTTTGGGCAGGGAAGTGAGATGAGCTGTTCCATCCCCAGCCAGGCTCTGGCAGCCTGACCCCAGCAGCAGGGCAGGTTTCAGCATTTAAAAACCCTCTGCCTGGGTTTAGCTGCCCCAGCAGGAAGCCCTGGCAAAAGCTGGCTGTAAGCTCAGTTCACACATGAACCTGAAGACCTTCCTTGATGTCCTTAAGTCATCTGAGGAGCTTCCTACCCAAGAAACCCAGGAACACTATGAACAGGTGCTGGGAAACACACCCAACCCCCCCCCCCAGCAGCTCTGATGGATCACCAGGAGTCACCCACCTTCCTGGGCAGCCAAGGTGGGATGGAGCCTCAGGGCACCCAGAGGGATGTAAAGGTGGCAGTGAGGACACAGGGCTGGGACAGGGTACAAGGACAGCCCATGATACAAAATAAAACACAGTGGGAGTTGTGTGTGGGGTGTGAGGGAAGGCTGGGCTGACACAAGGGGACAAGGGGACCTTCCACTCGCACCCCCCTTGGTCACAAACCCTGAGCAGGTCCCTGCTGTGCTGGCTGGCAGGAAGGCTCTGCAGCAGAGGCTCCAGCAGCACCCTGAGAAGCAGGAGGAGAACATCTGCAGGACTTGGAGCACCTGCCTTGCCTGCTTTCCCTGGGCTGCTCTTGCCTCTCCTCTCACCCATCCACAGATGATTCAGGAAATGGCCATTCCCAGCTCCAAACACCAACCTGGCCTCTGCCAGAGCAGCAGCCCCAAAGCTGCCCCCAGCCCAGGGGACCTGCAGTGAAGGAGGATGATGAGAAGGCTTGAAGGCTTCACGCTCCTGTGCAGAGCTGCTGGCAGGGAGCAGGGTTGGGAGAGGCCACTAGATCCACGCAGGGTTTAGGGCTGTCAGAGGGAAAGCTTCCCCAGCAGCAGGCAAAGGGTAAGCCCAGCCACGTCCCACACACCAGCCCCCAAGCATGAGGCTTGTCACCCCTGAACTCCCCACAGGAGCCTGGCAGTTTGGCTGTGGCTGTGGGGACACTCACTGGGAGCTGGCTCTGGGTCCCTTTTGGACCTGAGCACCATGTCCCTTCCCCTTGCTCACCCCCTTGGCTGTTAGAGGGAAGCTGAGCAAGGAGAATGAAGCACAGTCCTGCCTCCAGAGCAGCTGTTCCTTTAGGAGGAGAATGGTACTTGTGTTTCTCCAGAGGCTCAGGCAGGGAACCCTCTGCCCAGCACATCTTTCACCCAAACACCTACAGATCTGAGGGTGACATTCTGGTACCAAGTTCCTTTTGAAAATGATGAGGGGGAGCAGCCAGCATCTGCATTCCCCACCCTGGACAGAGCCTTAGGGTGATGGTGACACTGGCCTGTCCCTTGGGGTTCACCCAGAACACAGGAGAGAATGGCCTGGGAGTACAATGTGGGGAAAGGGAACTGGCAAGATGAAGGGTATGGGCTGGGAGGGATGGAGGGACCTCGGCCAGAAAGACAGGGGGGTGCAGGGACCTTGGCCAGACAGAGGGAGGGGGGGGATGCAGGGACCTCACCTCTCCCACCCCAAGGAGGGAGCTGACTCCCACACAGCAGGGCTCCTCGCTCCAAGTGCCCAAGGAAGAAGGTGCTCAGGTGCTGCAGCTGTGAGGTGCAGACCCCCAGACTTCCTCCCCAGAGCTGCCCTGGAGCAGGAGTACCACCAAGTGCAGCTCTAAGCCTGCTGTGTGTAAGCACGTGGAGCCTTTCCCCTCACCACCAGACACCAGACACAGAAAGACCAGACTGACAGCGTTAGCCAAACGTTAAATGGTTGAGTAAAAGCAATTAGGCAAAACCCCCTACTGCAGACAGACAGACAAACCAAGCAGCACTGGGTGGGTTTCCTTCTCTGCCTCTCGTCCATCTCTGGTGGGTACAGAGCCTCTGGGGGCAACCAAACCTCCAGCACCTTCAGAGAGGATTGAAGTCCAAGCTTTAGAAGTCACTGAGGATGCTGATGTCTGCAAACTCGTTCCTGTACCGGTAAGAGTAGAGACTGAGCAGGAAGGCCCATTTCAGGGAGATGAAACTCCACACACACGACAGGTAGTAGCTTCTGGGATCAGTCAGGGCTGGGAGACAAAAGGATACAGAGAGAGGGTTTAAAATCCCATCTATCCCCTGCGTGGTCCCACCAGGAAGACCCCAGCTCAGTCCCCCAGCTCGCTGGGAGCTTTCCAGCAGCGCCTTACTCTCAGCTCTCTTCCCTCTGCCTCGGGAGAGGACTCTGGTCACAGCCTGAAGCTCCTTGTCACCTCCAAGAGCAGATCTGAAGAGCTTAGAAGGTCCCCCAAGCAGCCCCCTCCCACCCCAAAGTCTCCTTGCTCGGGAGGGGGATGAAGGCCACGTGAATTCCTGGCTGGCAGAGCCACACAGCTCAAGGCAACAACTCCCACGTGCAGCACTTGACCTCTCTCCTCCTGCCTCACCTCTCCCTCCCCTCTCCCCGATCTGTGGGAGCAGCTCAGGGGTTCCCTTGAAGTCAGGTGGGTTCAGCTCTGCTTCCTGAGGGGGGGGCAGCAGCCTTGGGCTTTAGGTTCAGCCTTTTTCTTCTGGAGACACCAAGAAATGTGACCCACACTCACCCAGCCTAAGGCACAGGCTGATTCCAGCTCTGAGCACAAGCTGCTGGGTCAGGATCCAATGGATCAGGCCTCAACTTAAAGGACCTGAACTGGGATAACCTAGACACAAACTGGGATAACCTAGACACAAACTGGGATAACCTAGACACAAACTGGGATAACCTAAACACAAACTGGGATAACCTAAACACAAACTGGGATAACCTAAACACAAACTGGGATAACCTAGACAATAAACTGGGATAACCTGAACATAAACTGGGATAACCTAGACACAAACTGGGATAACCAAAACATAAACTGGGATAACCTAAACACAAACTGGGATAACCTAGACACAAACTGGGATAACCTCAACATAAACTGGGATAACCTAGACAATAAACTGGGATAACCTGAACATAAACTGGGATAACCTAGACACAAACTGGGATAACCAAAACATAAACTGGGATAACCTAAACACAAACTGGGATAACCAAAACACAAACTGGGATAACCTAGACACAAACTGGGATAACCTAGACAATAAACTGGGATAACCTAGACAATAAACTGGGATAACCTAGACACAAACTGGGATAACCTAAACAATAAACTGGGATAACCTAGACAATAAACTGGGATAACCTCGACACAAACTGGGATAACCTAAACAATAAACTGGGATAACGTAAACATAAACTGGGATAACCTAGACATAAACTGGGATAACCTCAACACAAACTGGGATAACCTAAACATAAACTGGGATAACCTAAACACAAACTGGGATAACCTAAACATAAACTGGGATAACCTAGACACAAACTGGGATAACCTAGACAATAAACTGGGATAACCTAGACACAAACTGGGATAACCAAAACATAAACTGGGATAACCTAAACACAAACTGGGATAACCTAGACACAAACTGGGATAACCTCAACATAAACTGGGATAACCTAGACACAAACTGGGATAACCTAGACACAAACTGGGATAACCTCAACATAAACTGGGATAACCTCAACACAAACTGGGATAACCTAAACACAAACTGGGATAACCTAAACACAAACTGGGATAACCTCAACATAAACTGGGATAACCTCAACACAAACTGGGATAACCTAGACACAAACTGGGATAACCTCAACATAAACTGGGATAACCTCAACATAAACCAGAACAACCCCACCATAAACTGGAACAACCTCAAGATAAATACCCAGTGCTGTGTTTTCCCATAAATACCCATTGATAGAAACACCCATTTACACAGATACCCAGTGCAGATGTTCTGCTTTCCCCCAGGATTAAGGCTTTTCCCCTAAAATACCCCAATTTCCCTAAAAAAAAAGAAGAAAAAAGCCCCAAACATTCTCCCAACGACCCAGTTTCTCCTCATGTCCCCAGGAAAGGAGGTGATGGAAAAACATTTGCTTTTCTTTTTACATTTGTTATTCCTCAGGATGGGGGATGAGTGTCTTTTCACAGCCTTTGAAGCTCTTGAGGGAAGGTTATTTAGGTTTTGGGGGAGGTTATGACCCCAACACAGCTTGCCCACCATTCCCCCCCCCCACCCATGAGTACACCCACCACAGGGCTTTGGGTGGCCAGGAGCCCAAATGCAGCAGGCCACAAACACCAAGAGCTCCTAACAAAAACAACCCCCAAACTTTCTCTCTTTGGTCTAGTGCCAAGCAAATGCTGGGAGTAATTATCTGACACCCCCCCCCCTCCTCCCTCCTTCCTCGTTAATGATGTTAAATATTGGATGGCACTGGGGTTTTATGTGCTGACTAAGTTGAGGAGGCATTTTCACCCTGCTGCCTTGTGTTTGGATTGCAGGATCCTCACCCACCTGTTTTATGAGCACTGAAGGGACAAGGTTTAAGAGCACTGGCTTTATTTGTCCTGGAAATAAGTACATTGCTTAAAAGGACTGGTTTTAGTTATCCTGGAGAGAAGGAAATTCCAGTTCCTATAGGAAACAGTGCTGGGAAACACAGACTGGGTACAGCAGTCCTTTAAACCAGGCTTATGGAGGCTGGGCTCAAGACCTGAGGTGACCCAAGGGACCGCAGGCATCACAGAATCACAGAATCTTTAGGGGTTGGAAGGGACCTCAAGAGATCATGGGGTCCAACCCCCCTGCCAAAGCAGCTCCCTATCTCATATTGCATAGACAGGCAGCCAGAGGAGACTGGAATCTCTCCAGAGAAGGAGACTCCACCACCCACTGGGCAGCCTGGCCCAGGGCTCCCTCACCCTCACTGGGGAAAAGTTCATCCCCAGGTTGGTGTGGAACTGCCTGTGCTCCAGCTTCCAGCCATTGCCCCCAGTCCTGTCCCCACAGACACTGAAAAGGGGCTGGCCTATTCCCCCTGCATCCCAAGTCTAAGATATTTATAGACACTAATTAGGTCCACCCTAAGTCTTCTTTTCTCCAGGCTGAACAGCCCCAGCTCCCTCAGCCTTTCCTCCCAGGGGAGATGCTCCAGGCCCTTCAGCATCTCCCTGTCCCTCCTCTGGCCTCTCTCCAGGAGATCCCTGTCCCTTTGATCCCAGGGAGCCCAGTACTGGACACAACCCTGCAGCTGGGGCCTGAGCAGGGCAGAGCAGAGGGGGAGGATCCCCTCCTGGGACCTGCTGCCCACACTCCTCCTGATGCCCCCAGGATCCCATTGTCTCTCTCAGCCCCAGGACACGCCGCTGGCTCATGGCCACCCTGTCATCAACCAGGACCCCCAGGTCCTTCTCCACAGAGCTCTTTTCCAGCAGGTCACCCCCAGCCTGTCCTGATACAGTCGGTTGTTCCTCCCCAGGTGCCAGACTTTACACTTGCTCTTGTTGAACTTGATGAGGTTTCTCCCAGCCCAGCTCTGCAGCCAGAGAATTCAGGCAGAATTGCTCGTGTCATCAGAATGAAATCAAGGGCATCCTTGCACCCCTTCCCCCTCCCCCCAAAAAAATCTCTCTGCACCCCTGGCTTTAAACCCAGCAGTAACCCCAGCATCACCAGTCATTTCTCCCCAGCGCTGACCCCAAGTACTTACACTGGTGCTTGGTGATGGCCAGGACGAGGAACGAGCAGAATCCCACCACTGAGAGAGCTGAGAAGAGGATCCCAATGAAGAGGAAGAACCTCAGCCCTTTTAACCAGGTCCTCCAGTAATCCTGCACATACATCACATGCGTGATTAGGGCCCAGAGCGCCAGAACACCTGCTCAACCAGACAGCAAGGGCAGTCAGTACCGGGCACCGCGCTCCAGCACAGCCAGGCGGCTACGAAACAGAAGCTCGTTAATCCCCCCCCAGGAACATGAGGGGGGAAATACCCAAATCGACAGCTGCCTGCACAAGCACCCCCATTCCCCCCTCATCCCCCACCCCCAGATTCCCCCCACCCTGTTTTAAGGGCTCCATGTTGCTCCTTGAATGGGTGTCCCCCAAGGAACTTGGTGGTTTTTCCAGACCCGTTTCCAGCGGCTTTGTGGAATTCTCTGAGCAGCTTCTAGGACATGGCATGAGATGCCCTCAGCCAGACCCAGGGCAGCCTTTGGCAAGGGCCAGGCAGCCCCTTGTACACACAGAGGTGATGAATGGCACCAGTGTAACCCCAGATTTTGGACACCCACGTCATGACGCACAGGTCCTGGTCAGCACCCAGCGTTTCACACTGTGTCCTTTAGCCCCAACCTCTCTAGTTAATTCCACTGGGACAAGTCCCCTCCCAACACTTCAAGTTGTTGGAGTCAAAGGGTGAACAAGTCCAGGTCCCAAGTGATTCACATGTGTCCATCTGCCTTAGGGTAGGGAGGCTCTTCAGAGGGGTCTGGACAGGCTGAATCCTGGGCTGAGACCAAGGGGATGAGGTTTAACAAGGCCAAGGGCAGAGTCCTGCACTCGGGACACAACCACCCCCTGCAGCGCTACAGGCTGGGGGAGCCTGGCTGGACAAGGACCTGGGGGTGTTGGGGGACTGACCAGGAGCCAGCAGTGTGCCCAGCTGGCCAGGAAAGCCAAGGGCATCCTGGCTGGTGTCAGACCCAGTGTGGCCAGTAGGGCTGGGGAGGGGATTGTGCCCCTGCACTGGGCACTGGGGAGGCTGCACCTCCAGTGCTGGGTCCAGTTCTGGGCTCCTCAGCATCAGAAGGACATTGGGGTCCTGGAGCGAGTGCAGAGAAGGGCAACCAGGCTGGGGAAGGGGCTGGAGGGCAAATCCTCTGAGGAGCAGCTGAGGGAGCTGGGGGTGTTGAGCCTGGAGAAGAGCAGGCTGAGGGGAGACCTTCTCCCCACCTCCCCTGCCCTGCCAGGAGGGTGCAGAGAGGTGGGGATGGGCTCTTCAGCCAGGGGACAGGAGATGGGACAAGGGGCAATGGGCTCAAGCTGGGCCAGGGCAGGGTCAGGGCAGATGGGAGGGAAAAGTTCTACCCTGAAAGAAAAGTTGTGGGGCTGCGGAACAGGGGCCTGGAACAGGGTCAGGGCCGGGGCCTGGCACAGGGGCCTCCTGCCCAGGGAGGGGGCAGAGTCACGGCCCCAGGATGTGTTTAACAGCTGGGTGGATGAGGTGCTCAGGGGTCTGGCTTAGTAGAGGACAGGTCCAGTTGGACTCAATGATCTCAAAGCTCCTTCCCAACCCAGTGATTCTGTGAAGCACCCGCTCACAGGCTCAAATCCTGCCAGGAGCTGGAGGAGGGGGCTGCCTGTCACCCCCTACAACACACCCCCAACTCCGAGCAGCATCACCCACTCCAACCCCCCCCCCAAGCTACTCCCCAGGCTGAGCCACAGCACTGAGGGGTCCAGCTCAATCTCCTTAAGCTGGTACCTCAGCCTAAAGTTAGCCCAACTTTACACCCCTAAACCACTCGACTCCCTTTGGCAAAGACCTCGGTGCCACCTCTGAAATGTGACCCTCCAGCTCTGCAACTCACTGGCTTCTATTTCTCCTTCCCCACCACCTCCCTTCCAGATTTTATTTCAAGGGCAGCAGAAAAGGGGGAGGGGAGGGGAAATAATAATTAAAAATAAATAAACCAGCCCCACCAGGCTGCTTTATATGGCATCATCCTGCAATCACACAGACCTCCCTCTGCAGCTCCTCCTCAACATCAAAGGGAACAAGAACTGGACTTGCCCACTGCAAGATAAACATTTGGATCCTGAGGACAGTCATGAGCCTTGCCAGAGCTCGTTTGTTACTGGATAGGGTCGTTATTCCAAAGGCTTGGAGGAATGTATGATAGGAGAGAGGAAAACAACTGCATCCAAAGCCCAGGGATGTCCTGGACTTGCTGCCCAGCAGCTCTCATCTCATTTCCAACAGGTTTTCCTCTTGCACAAACACAGGATGAGCTGCAGGCTCGTGTAAATAATCAAGCTAAACACAAACCAAGTCAATCCCGGGCTCCACAGAACCCAAACAATCTTTTTTTTTGCCTCTTTGGTGGCTTGGAAATGCTCTCTGAAGTGGCCTTTAAAAGAGGTGGGCAGAAAAAGGACAAGCTTCAAAAGAAAAACACGACAAAAGTGAAAGCAAAAGCACTCAGGGTGCAGTAAAGACCCACAGGGCAAGGACAGACACCCAGGGCAAGGACAGACACCCAGGGCAAGGACAGACACCCAGGGCAGATGGAGCTCCCCAGTGTTTTATCCCAGGGAAGAGGAAAGGCAACACCAGCCTGTTAATTCATCTGTTCTTAACCCTACATGAGTGTGTTTTGTGGCTGTCAGGATGTCAGCTCTGAGACTCTCAAACCAGCTACAGATCCAGGTTTTCCAAGGTGGATTCCAGGCCAACACACAGCTGAGAGAGATGGGGTTTTTGGGGAGAGCAGAAGATTCTGTTCCACATCACCCTGGAGATGCTTCTCCAAGAGCCTGCCAAGGGATCTGGTGGAAAAGCCTGTCCCTCAGCCCACTAAACCACCACTTCCTCAACTCCATGTTACCTTTAGCTTGCTCTCTAGCAAGTTCAAGTCACTTTTTTTCTTATAAAAAACAACAAAAAAAAAGGGGAACTTGTGTTTTTCAACCAGCAAAACAAGCTGCTGCCTCCCCAGGCGATGACTCAGCACAATTTAGCTGAACTGCTGAGTCAAGCTGCTGCTGTTGCCACACCACAAGTGCTGGTGATGCTCTGAAAGCTCTCTGTGGTCAGGGCAGGGGTAGCACATGACCTTCCCCCCACCTCCCTGACCCTGACCCAGCACTTGAAGCTGTTCAGCAGAGCGTTGGGTTCCTTCTTCACACCCACAGCTGCTGCCTTCACGTGTGAGGTAGCAAAATAAAAGGCTTGTGACAACTTCCCCATGTGCTGGAGGACCCAAGGTCTGTCCCACGGTCAGGAAAGATGGGGAATCCTTTTCCAGGCAGCTCAGCCAACATCCCACCCTGTTCCTTACCCCATGAGACACAGAGGGAAAGTCTCCTCCAGCTCCAGCCAGGCGCTTGCCTCCTCTCCCTCACAGCCCTACAGCTCTCTGATCCTTTGGTGAGGCCACCTGGCTTGCAGAGCAGTTGATTTCTCTTTTTCTTTACACTAAAAAAAGGCAGAAAAGCATCCCAAGAGGTTAAAGGAGCTCCCAGTGCTGTCTGAGGAGTGTTAAAATACCCCCATGGGCAGCACGTGCTCAGGAACAAGTAGGAGAAGGGAGAGCAGGACTTGGGTGTTTTAATTGCTTCATCACCTGCTGGTGATCAGATGGGCACCTGAACCTCACCAGAGAGAGGGAAGAGCCCCAAAAGACAGCAAACCCCCCTCCTCTGGATGTCCAGGGATGCATGGGAATAGAAGGGGCTTAGCAAGGGGGATGAAGTTTGGGCCTGGGTGAACCTAATGAGGTTTCAACACTGCCAAGTGTCAGGTGTTGCACTTGGGCTGAAGGAATCCCAGACATGGATACAGCCTGGGAGAAGAGCTCCTGGGGAGCAGCCCTGAGGAGAAGGACCTGGGTGTCATGGGGGGGTGAGGAACTCCACATGAGCAGCAGTGTGATCCTGCAGCTGGGAAGGGCGATGGGATCCTGGGCTCCATCAGCAGAGGGGTGGGACAGGGACAGGGAGGGGATTGTCCCTCTCTGCTCTGCCCTCAGGAGTCCTGTGTCCAGAGCTGGGGAACCCAACCCAATGTGGGGCTGTTGGAGAGGGGTCAGAGGAGCCATGGGGGTGCTCAGGAGCAGCTCCCCTCTGGAGAGAGGCTGAGGGAGCTGGGCTGGCTCAGCCTGGAGAAGAGAAGGCTGTGGGGGGACCTCATTGCAGCCTGCCAGTCCCTGAAGGGAGCAGAGGAACAGGAGGGGAATGGGCTTGTTCAAGGGCAGAGCCTGGCAGGACAAGGGGGCTGGAGTGAAGCTGGAGGAGGGAAGGGGGAGAGGAGAGATTGGGGGGAAGTTCTGTGCAGAGAGAGTGGGGAGGGGCTGGCAGGGGCTGCCCAGAGAGGGGGTGGGTGCCCCATCCCTGGGGGTGTCCAAGGCCAGGTTGGATGGGGCCCTGGGCAACCTTGTGTATCTCCAGGCCTGGAGGTTGGTGTCCCTGCCTGTGGCAGGGGGTTGGAGCTCTGTGACCCTTGGGGTCCCTCCCAGCCCAGCCCAGGCTGGGATTCTGTGATGAAGTCTTAGTAGGGAAACAGCAAATCAAACTCAGAGTCCAAACAGATGAGGAAAACAAACAATTATCACAGGGAATCTCATTGAAGGAGCAGATGTTGCTAAGCACAGCCATTGCTAACAGCCTCTTACAGGCACAGGAACACACACTGCTTTCTCCAAGCTCCCTGCTTATCCACACAGAGCAGTCTGCAGGGAAGAAGCTCACTCTTTCTAGCTGATTCCAGAGGAAACATGTCCTGAACGCTGGAATGGAGCGTTTGAGTCACGCTTCATTCACCTGAAACTGGGTTCAGGGGGAAAAAAGAAATAATCCCTGTTCCCCAATAAACACACAATGTAAGTGGTGAGGAGGAGGAATTGGTTGTAGTGATTTACAGAAGAGACTTTCAATTATCACCCAGAGGAACTAAAACCACACCAGTATTTTTAGTTAAGGTGAAACCTCACGCTCAGCAGAGCCCAGGGAGCCAAAGGTTTCACACAAACCATCAGCTGGAGGAAGAACAGGGCAGCTCATTGGGCTGTGCAACTCAAAACAGGTTTTACTGGCATAGGAACTAAGTCATGCCTCCTTTAAAGCTTGGAATGATTCACTGCAGGAACTCTGGTTTTAATTTTTCACCTCAAATTGCCCCCAAAATCCACTCCTCCTCTTCCTCCTCTTTCTCCTCCTTTTCCTCCTCCTCCACCACAGTCCTACCCTCCAGTGGGATCGTGCTTTGCAGCAGGAGCAAAACAGGACCCTGCAGCCCTGGAGCAGTGACAAAGGTGGCCAGGTCCAGTTATGTTGCCTGTTTGTAAGAACCATTTGTCCCAGGGGATTTACCCCCCCACCCCCAAATCATCATCAGAACGAGCCTAAACCAAGACACAATCGAGGGATTTCCGAGCCAGAGCAACGGGAAAGTCACCTCCAAGTCCAAACCTGATTATCCCAAGTACATGAAGCTCCAGGAAGAGGAAGGAACATAGGAAGTTCTGCACCAACCTGGGGAAGAACTTTTCCCCAGTGAGGGTGAGGGAGCCCTGGGCCAGGCTGCCCAGGGGGTGTGGAGTCTCCTTCTCTGGAGAGATTCCAGCCCTGTCTGGACACCAACCTGTCTTGGGGAGCTGCTGTGGCAGGGGGGGTTGGACATGATGAGCTCTGGGGGTCCCTTCCCAACCCCTGTGAAAAGGAAACTGGATCAAACAACCACAAGTGCATCTGAAGCAAACGGCCAGGGTTTGTTTGGGTTTTAAACCAGAGTTAGCAGGGACTCCAAGGAGCTACATGTGAAGACATGAGAAGCCTGGAGCAGACTTGGAGTGAGCTTAGCTAAGTTCTGACAGGCAAGTTCAAAAGCAGGGCTGTGACCTCCTCCAGCCAGCCATCTCCTCAGTGTTTTGATAAGCCCTTCTGAAAGTCTGGCATCCTTCAAGCCCAAGTGAAACAAAACTTTCCCTTTCTCCAAATATAAAAACAAACCCAGGGCTAAACAAAAGGTTTTCTCAGCCTCCCCTCCCCACCCCCCCTCTCCCTTTGCTCATCACTGACCCCGGTCCCAGTAAAACAAGTCACATTGTTGACTGGGAATAACAGCCCAGCTGCCTCCCCTGAGGTCAGAGCAGCTGGAGGCCACACGTGCCAAGCCACGTTTACAGGCTGTGGTAGGACACTGTGTGACACACCACTGGGTGTTACAGGTTCTAGGAGGGGAAAAAAAAAACCCACCCCAAACCCCCAAGAAACACCAAAAACCCTCCAGCTAACACACACACAGCAGCTCCTCCACAATATGGATCCTTATTCCAGCCCTCTGAAGCTCAGCAGACACGTGGGTGATGGCAAAGCTGATGACAAACAACATGGAAAACAATGTTAGAACCTCCTTGTGTAGCCCTGGAAAATATCAAGCCCATGATGACCAACTGCAAGATGATTTTCAGAGCCTTCAGACATTTCCCATCCAAACTATCTCTCTCTTTACATGCTCCCTTACTCCAAGGATTAGGAATAGCTCCTCTGAGCTTTGCCAACCCACCAATGGTCCTGTGGCCATCTCTAAGCTTGGAGAACTTTGCCCTGTGTGGTTGGATCCCTGAAGGGGTCAAGTGTTTTCTTCCAGGAGCTCAAGCCAAGCTAGCTTGGTTTGGGAAGAGGTTAAAAAGGGGTTTTCTTGAGCAGCTCTTGTGCCAAAACAGCTGGGGATCAGCTATTGGGATCAGTTTGGGGAGGGTTCTAGAACAAAAGGGGTTTCCACTTGCCAGAATTTCCCTGTGGATACGTGAGATCCAGTGTGGTACCATTCCAAGGTGCTTTGGTTTGGAGGAAAGCAGGTTCAGGGACCATATGGGAGGAGAAAAAGGTGGTGTTTGCTTATCCTTCAGCTTCTGCTGGGGTTTTTGCAGAAGGAAGAACCAAGACTCAAGAGATTTTGGATGCTCTGGGCTTCCACCACTCACATTTCAGCACCTCATTTCCCCACCAGCACTCACACTGGGCTCCTTACCACCACCACAGGTCTCCTCTTCTTCCAGCTTGCTCTCCCTTCCTCCACTCCTCCAGAGGATGGACCAAAGAGGCCACAAGCCAAACCCTCCCTGGAACACTCTGCAGCTCAATTTTACACACAAATCCCAGCAGCAAAGAGCTTTTTTACTCCATAACCAGCACAGGTGATTCCAGCCCTGGCTGGGGAGGAACAAGCCAATTTGCATAAATTCATCTAATAGATACCAAGGTAGATTAATTATCAGAGCATCACTGTGACAGACACCGTGTTCAGCACCAACTGGCTTCACTGACTTTCACTTATCAGGTATTTTTCAAGTTTTGATGCCCAAAAAGTACATTTTTGGGTGTCACCCCCACTGCAGCCCCTTTAATACCAGTTAAATTCACAAAGCACAAGGTCTGGTTTTGCCAGAAATAACCCAGCAGCTTGGAAACAGCCAATAAACTCTCTTTGGAGCAATGAGGAGGGGGAAAAAACCCATCATCATAATAATAATTAATTAAAAAAAATCCCTCTCTATTAAATTTGAAAAGAGATATGTACATCAGAACATTAAAAGCCACTCAGGAAAGGGCTGGAATCATCCTGGAAAGGTTTAATTACTTACTTCTCTTTCAAACTGCCCCTGGCAGAATGGAAACAGTGAAGCTGCTCACAGATCCATGGGCTGCTTAAATAAAATAAATTCATTTAAGGCAGGGAGGGGAGAAGGTCAAACATAGGAACAAGCAGTAAATTATAAGAGGTGCTGTGAGCAGCTCAAAATTAAACAGTAAACCACCAAGGATTGACTCAGGAATGGCTTTCAGGGGCTTTAATTGATCAGGTGATTAAGCTGCTGTCCCTGGGGTTATCAGCAGCACTTGGAGGGGTGCTCCTGCCTAAAACAAGGCTATGATCTGGTTTAAGATGGGAGGGGTGCTCCTGCCTAAAACAAGGCTATGATCTGGTTTAAGATGCTCCTGAGCCTGGAGGTTGATTTAAGATTGTGAGGATTAGGGAGTTGATTTTACCAGGCATCTGTGGTGGTGCTGATGGTGGGGGGGGGGGAGAGGGTTTATTATTCTGAAAGCTGACTGGAAAGGTGGTTTGCTCAGCACCTGGAATGACCCACCTCTGGTTTGGTAGCTGGAGGTAACTGAGGGCTCTGCTGCATCACTGTGTTGGGATGGCTTAGCCAAGGCTTTCCTTTAGATCACAGGGAAACACCCCAGAGCCAGGGAAAGGCAGTGTGAGCAGCAGCAGGGGGGGGGGGGGGGGGAGATTTGAATGCCAAAACAGAGCAGGAATGGTTCTTCCAGGAGGTAAGAAGCCAAATAAACTGATTTACAAAGAGATCAATTCCTTAACGAGGCAGGAGTTCTAGGGGTGAACACCCTAAAACCCAGCATGCCCCCCCCCCCCCCCCCCAAAAAAAAAACCCCCCCAAAGGCCTGTTGAGAGAAGCTGCCAGCGTGGCTGTGATCCACGTGGGCAACAGGCAAGGGGAAAGCAGGGACCAACACACAGGAGGGGGTGGGAAAACTGGGAGGCTGGTTAAAACTAGATAAACATCCACAAACAGGCTGCAGAGAAGCCTGGCAGGCAAATCCTTCCCTTCATCAGAGGCCTATTAATGAGGAGCTGCTGCAAAGCTGCCAAATACACCAGCCAAAACAATGTCCCACCCCCCCCATGCAGGGTGTCAGAGCTCCCAGCAACTACAACCAGTGCCCTGATGGCTTTTTGAAGCTTCTCACTGGGGAGGGAAAGAAAAAGAAAAGCACAGATGGGCTAAAAAACCACCCCAACCCCCCCCAAAAAACAACCCACTGAAGACAACCCAGCCCCAGCAGGTGGTTTTTAGGTGTCACGATGGCACCAGAGCAGCACAGACTTGAGCTGGGTGGCACGTTTTGGGTGGGGGGAGCTGTCTTTCCATGCTGGGTTATCCCCTAAAAGCTGAAGGCTTCAAAGATGAGCTCAAGGCACAGCTTATTCTTAATATCAACATTAATGTGTGTGTCCCCCCCGTTGACAGAATGGATTTTCAAGGCTCTCTCATACCTGAGCAGGTGTATTCCCTGCTCCTTCCTGGCCTCAGCACCACAGGGAGAGACATAAATACTCAGTTCAGGTGTGAGAGCATAAATAAACCCACAAATTTTTGGAGCATGTTCACCTACTGAGCCACTGAGGGGGCAAAAAAGCCAAGCAGACAGGTAAGGAAAGGCAGCTGTGAGACTCAAATGAGGGGAACCCCTTAAACTGGCTTTGCCTGATGCCTGAACATGCACCTCTTAACCTGTTTCTCAGGCTTTGTGATCCCACTGTGGCTCTACCCACAGACATTTCCACTCTACTTATGGACAAGGCTCCTGAGCCCCCAAATTCATAAGAGCCCAACCAAATTAACCACCTCTTAGGTTTGGTTTCTCACTTCCCTCCTCGTTATCTTAACCAGCTTTGGGTGAGCTTAACCAGTACAAAAACCTGCTCCTCCCTGCAGCCAACAGCCTGGATAACTTCAGCACAGCCTGGGCAGGGGGGTTCCTCTCCTCCTCCTCCTCCTCCTCCTCCTCCTCCTCCTCCTCCTCCTCCTCCTCCTCCTCCTCTGCTTTCTCACCAACCTTGTGAAACTGGGAGAGCTGGGAAGATTCCTCTGCCAACACAAAGGTGTAAAGCCTCAGTTCTTGTTTTCTTGGGCACTTCTGGGCTCAGACAGCCCAATTTTCCTCGTGCCTCTTAGTAAATGGAGATAAAGGTGTTGGAATTGTCTCGTTCCAGCTGGAAGGAAAGTTTTTTGGAGGGAGAGGAAGCAGAGAGGATCACAACCCTGCACAGCACAGCTGCTCTGAGAAACCTGAGGGACTGGGCAGCACAGCAGAAAGAAGCCAGGCTCTTTACAAACTTCACCTCCTGCTCTCCCTCCAGGCACTTGCTCATTAACTCAGACCCATAACGAGGGCAGGCATCAGAACCTGACTGCTTTCACTGAACACCAAGATGCACCTTCACAGCTTCTGGCCTGTACAAGCAGCACACATCCCAGAGCATCCAGCACAGACCCTTTCAGCAGGTATAAAGCTCAGGAGGCTGGTGCTTTGCTTTGCTTCCCTGGAAACACAAGAGCAACAATTGACCCCCCCCCCCCCCCCTCCCCGGACCAAAAATCTCCTAGGGAAGTCAGCAAAGCTTCCAACTTGAACCCCAAAATGAAATCCTCCTGTCAGGAGCCGTGCTGGCTGGGGTACAGGGCTTCATGTGACAGCCACGTGCCACTCCAAGCTGAAAAACTGGTCCGAGTGTGTGCTCTGCGGGTTGCACAACGTCCTCAACTAAAGCTGCTCCACCACAAAACCCCTTCCTGGGATCAAGGAGAAGAGGAGAAGGATTCCATCCTCACTGCTGAGGCTGTGAAGCACACAACCCTCCCTCCTCCTAAGGGATGAGCATCAGTGGTCTATATGACCCACAGCGTGGGGTTTCGGGGTCCCTGGCTGCACGTGCAGCCGGGTGCTGGGAGCTCCAGCCTCCCAACCAGGTTCCTATTCAGAGTTGCTTCCATCCAGGGAGCAGTGAGTCCCTCCCTGAGGTCAGGAGCTCCTGGGGAAGATGACAAAAGCATCTCCAAACAGGGATCACAGCCCACTCTGGGTCCCAAAACCGCATCCTGCTGTCGCCTACCCTACCTGTCGTGCAGAGCTTTGCCCCCACAAGCTTCTGCCGACTTTGCTGCTGCCATTGGAAGAGGTGGGCATGGTGGAGGCTGGGGCATCACCACCTGGCACTGGCCAGGTGATGCCATCGGCCACCGTCAGCAGTGCCAACACCATCAGCAGCACCGTTATGGGGGTGGGTGCCCCATCCTTGGGGTGTCCAAGGCCAGGTTGGCTGGGGTCAACCTTGTGTAGCTCCAGGCCTGGAGGTTGGTGTCCCTGCCTGTGGCAGGGGGTTGGAGCTCTGGGACCCTTGGGGTCCCTCCCAACCCAGCCCAGGCTGGGATTCTGTGATCGCTGCCATCAGGGGTGCTGACACCACTGTGGCAGTGACACCAACAGCTGCCACCAGTGGCACTGAGGCCATCGATACCCTCGGTGATGTCAGTGCCATCGCTGCGTCACCAGCACCATCACCCCTGCACTCAGGGCCCTGCCACCAGCCATGGCTCCGCTCCGCTTTGGGGCCGCTCAGCGGTCTCTGGCGAGGCGAAAGCCAGACAGGGACCCTGGGTCACCCACCTTCGCGGGGGGGGCTGCAGCCCCCAGACCCTGCCGCTCACCCCTGCCCCGTCCCACTGCCACCCACAGCATCCCCCCAGGCGAAGCCGGCCACCCTGCAGTCCCCCACCAGCAAGGGAAGGGGCTCCACGCCCGCACCCCCTCAGGCCCCGCACCCCCTCAGTGCCCCCCACTCAGCACCACCCCCCTCCCAGCACCTGCACCCCTCCTCAGCGCCTCCCTGCCTCAGTGTCCCCCCTCAATGCCCCCCCCCAGCGCCTCCCTGCCTCAGTGTCCCCCCTCAATGCCCCCCCCAGCCCCCGCACCCCCTCAGCGCCTCCCTGCCTCAGTGTCCCCCCTCAATGCCCCCCCAGCCCCCGCACCCCCTCAGCGCCTCCCTGCCTCAGTGTCCCCCCTCAATGCCCCCCCCCAGCCCCCGCACCCCCTCAGCGCCTCCCTGCCTCAGTGTCCTCCCTCAATGCCCCCCCAGCCCCCGCACCCCCTCAGCGCCTCCCTGCCTCAGTGCCCCCCCTCAATGCCCCCCCAGCCCCCGCATCCCCTCAGCGCCTCCCCCCCTCAATGCCCCCCCAAACCCCGCACCCCCTCAGCGCCCCCCCCTCAGCCCCCGCACCTCCCCTCAGCGGCACCCCCTTCCCAGGGCCCGCACCCCCCTCAGGGCCCGCAACCCCCCCCCCCAGCGCTCCCCCCCTCCTCAGCGCCCGCCCGCGGGCCCCGCTGCGGGAGTCGGCCCCCCCCCGGCCCGGCCCGTCCCTTCTCCCCCCGTACCCGAGAGCCCCCCGGCCGCCGCCGTGGCGGGCTGTCGGAAGGCCGGCGCCAGGCTCCAGGTGAAGAAGGCCGAGAGGCCCATGAGGGCGCCGACCGCCGCGTAGGCCAGGCGGAGGGCGAGCTGCCGGCTCACCGCCATCCGAGCGCCGCTGCACCGCCCGCCCGCAGCCAGGCCCCGCCCGCCACCAGGCCCCGCCCCGGGACCGCCCAGCTACAGCGCGCCCCCTGGCGGCCGGGGGGACCGAGGGGAGGCCACCCGTGGAGGGGGGTGGGTGTAGGGACACGGGGGTGGGGACACAGGGATGGGGATACAGGGATGGGGACACGGGGGTGGGGATGCAGGGATGGGGATGCAGGGATGGGGATACAGGGGTGGGGACACAGGGATGAGGATACAGGGATGGGGATACAGGGATGGGGATGCAGGGATGGGGATACAGGGATGGGGATACAGGGATGGGGATGCAGGGATGGGGATACAGGGATGGGGATACAGGGATGGGGATGCAGGGATGGGGATACAGGGATGGGGATGCAGGGATGGGGATTCAGGGATGGGGATACAGGGATGGGGATGCAGGGATGGGGATACAGGGATGGGGATACAGGGATGGGGATGCAGGGATGGGGATGCAGGGATGGGGATACAGGGATGGGGATGCAGGGATGGGGATGCAGGGATGGGGATACAGGGATGGGGATGCAGGGATGGGGATGCAGGGATGGGGATACAGGGATGGGGATGCAGGGATGGGGATGCAGGGATGGGGATGCAGGGATGGGGATACAGGGGTGGGGACACAGGGATGAGGATACAGGGATGGGGATACAGGGATGGGGATGCAGGGATGGGGATGCAGGGATGGGGATACAGGGATGGGGATGCAGGGATGGGGATGCAGGGATGGGGATACAGGGATGGGGATGCAGGGATGGGGATGCAGGGATGGGGATACAGGGATGGGGATGCAGGGATGGGGATGCAGGGATGGGGATACAGGGATGGGGATGCAGGGATGGGGATGCAGGGATGGGGATACAGGGATGGGGATACAGGGATGGGGATGCAGGGATGGGGATGCAGGGATGGGGATACAGGGATGGGGATGCAGGGATGGGGATGCAGGGATGGGGATACAGGGGTGGGGATGCAGGGATGAGGATACAGGGATGGGGACACGGGGGTGGGGATACAGGGATGGGGACACAGGGATGGGGATGCAGGGATGGGGATACAGGGATGGGGATACAGGGATGGGGATACAGGGGTGGGGACACAGGGATGGGGATGCAGGGATGGGGATGCAGGGATGGGGATACAGGGATGGGGACACGGGGGTGGGGATACAGGGATGGGGATACGGGGATGGGGATGCAGGGATGGGGACACAGGGGGGGTTTGGGACATGGAGATGGGGACAAGAGGGTTGGCGACATCGGGGGTGGGGACGTGGGGGGATGTGGGGACACGGGGAGAGGGACATGGGGGAGGGCGTACAGGGGCGTGGGGACACAGGGATGGGGATGCAGGGGGGCTTGAGGGAGTGGGGACATGGGGATGGGGACATGGGGGTGTGGGGACAGGAGGGTGGGGATGTGAGGAGGTGTGGGGGTCATGGGGAAGGATGGGGACACAGGGGGCATGAGGGACACAGGTAGAGGAGCAGGAGCAGGGACACGAGGGGAGTGGGGACTAGGGGACGTGGGTGCCAGGGGGGGACACAGGGGACACAAGACATGGCAGGGAGGGATGGGAACATGGGGGGACATGGGATATGGGGACACGGGGGTGGGGACAGGGGGACACAGGGAACAGTGGGGCGGTGAGGATGAGGGGGGCCGTGGAGACACAGGGAGTGTGGGGACCCAGGGGAGCGGTGACTCGAGGGTGGGGAGATGGGGTGGCACAGAGGCACGGGGGGGGGGTGTAGGGTTGGGTGGGTGAGACAGGAGGCCTGGGGACATGGGGACACGCGGGGCTGGGGACTTTCGCTTCCCCTCTCAGGGAGTTTCCCTTCTTCTGCCAGCACCATCCCTCTGGGCTGTGGGGCTGTGGTCTGGGCACACCCCAGAGGAAGTCCTTCGAGACTTTTGGGGCTTTCCTCTTCCCTTTTCTTTTCCTTCTTTAATTTTTCCACCTCCTTATTTTCTTCTCCCTCCCCGTTCAGAGCTGCCAGCTGGGTTTGGCCACGCTTAAACCCAAGGGGGACAGAAACCTGGGCTGCTGCTGGAGACAAGAACTGGCTGTTTCCACCTATTCTGAATCAATTATGAATTGTGCTTATGTAAGCGGCGCATCGTCTGCTCTGCCCAACCCCTGGGAGTCCATTACTTGCTCTGTTCCAGCTCCTAATGTGTTTTCCCTTCCTTTTCCTGCTTTAGTCTCTCCCAAGATGATCTTTCCAGGCCTGGGAAAGGGGAGTTTAGCTGCAGAGGAGTCGCTGCTCTAGATGGCAGCAGCTTCCTTCCCTTTCAGCCTGAATCAGCCCTGAAAACAGCATTTCCCCTTCCCTCCCTCCCTCTTCAGCCAGCCAGGACTTGAAAACCACCAAGGATGGTGGTCATGGCTTTCTCCCCATGACCCACCATGGAGAACCTGGCTCCATCTTCTCCATAACCACCTGGTAGGTGCTCAAGGCTGCTGCTATGTGTCCCCCAGGTTTTTCTCTGGGTTGCATAAGCCCCATTCCCTCCTGGAGAAGCTCCAGCTTCCAAAGGGGCTCCAACCTCCCACCGTCTTGGTGGCCTCCTGTTGAATTCCTTTGAGTTAATTGATGTCTGGATCATGCTGGTGGCCCCAAACTGGGCCCAGATGTGGCGCAACGAGCGCAGAGTGGAGGGGGACAAGAGAAAACCCATCAAAGACCATGGGAAGGATGTGGAAGATCCTAATTTTTTGGAGGATCATGGAATCATTGAATCATTAAGGCTGGAAAAAACCCCTCCAAGATCATCAAGTCCAACCATCTGTCCAACACCACCACGTCAACCAGACCATGCCCTGGGGAGCCACGTCTATGTGTGTTTTGAACCCCTCCAGGGATGGTGACCTCACCCCCTCTCTGGGCAGCCCTGCCCAAGGTCTGACCACTCTTTCACTGAAGACATTTGCCCAAATCTCCAACCTAAACCTCCCCTGACACGACTTGAAGCTATTTCTCATGGCATCCTGATGGATGCAGTGGTGCGGACGGACACACCGCGGCTCCAGAGGTTGACGTTCATCAGGGCTGAGGGATGTGGCTGAGGATTCGTCCCCACCGGTTCAAGAGCAGGTCATGGGAGGTGAGAGAGGAGAAAATGTTTGTGCAGCGTGACCAAACCATGAAGCCTTATCACGTTCTTGGCTGAGGGATCGGAAAATGCACAGGGGGAAACTCGTGCCGTTGGGGCACGGGGGAGAGACGGCCCTTCTGGGGCTGAGCTGTGTGGGGGGCATCGTTCCACACGCCCAGGGTGCTGAACTGGCATCGGGCACGGTCACTGGTGGGGACACAGGTAACCTGGCAGCTCGTTTGGGTACAGCAGTGGGAGATGAGAAACTCCACATGAGCCAGCAGTGTGATCCTGCAGCTGGGAAGGGCGATGGGATCCTGGGCTCCACCAGCAGAGGGGTGGGACAGGGACAGGGAGGGGATTGTCCCTCTCTGCTCTGCCCTCAGGAGTCCTGTGCACAGAGCTGGGGGTCCAACACAAGAGAGATGTGGGGCTGTTGGAGAGGGGCCAGAGGAGCCATGGAGATGCTCAGAGGGCTGGAGCAGCTCCCCTCTGGAGAGAGGCTGAGGGAGCTGGGCTGGCTCAGCCTGGAGAAGAGAAGGCTGTGGGGGGACCTCATTGCAGCCTGCCAGTCCCTGAAGGGAGCAGAGGAACAGGAGGGGAATGGGCTTGTTCAAGGGCAGAGCCTGGCAGGACAAGGGGGCTGGAGTGAAGCTGGAGGAGGGAAGGGGGAGAGGAGAGATTGGGGGGAAGTTCTTTGCAGAGAGAGTGGGGAGGGGCTGGAAGGGGCTGCCCAGAGAGGGGGTGGGTGCCCCGTCCCTGGGGGTGTCCAAGGCCAGGTTGGCTGGGGTCAACCTTGTGTATCTCCAGGCCTGGAGGTTGGTGTCCCTGCCTGTGTCAGGGGGTTGGAGCTCTGTGCTCCTTGGGGTCCCTTCCAGCCCAGACTAGGCTGGGATTCTGTGATTCTATGAATGTCAAGCCTGATGCCTCCTGGGACTGAGCACAGCCCTCCAAGACTCGGTGACATCAGTAGAACATCAGGGATGGATGGATGGATGGATGGATGGATGGATGGATGGATGGATGGATGAAATAGTGGGATGGATGACTGCAAAGACCTGCATGTCTTGGCTGTCAGAGGTACCTGCTGGTAGTGGGATTTCTAGCATAAAAAGCCTGGAGACCTGCAAAAGAATATCTCCTTCCCTGACGCCTCCTGCAGCGGGCATGTACCTGAGGGCGAGATAAGCAGCAGCATCAGCAAACACCAGGCAGCTCTTCCCTGTCAAAACAGGTATAATCAGCTCCATCCACCGTTCTCTCTGCCCAGACTCTTCTCACACCTCATTTTCTGCCAATTACCCAGCAGAAATTTGGAGACGGTTGGTTTTCTGGGGTGTCATCCCAAATCTGCTGAGTCCAGATTTGGCTGGTGCCAAAGACAACAAGATTTTGTGGAATAATTCTTTATAGGTGGAAAAAAAAAAAACCCTCTCTGTCCTGAAGAGAAACAAGAAAGTCTGGGGTTTTGGGGTTGTTTATTTTTTGTAGATGATCAAGGTTCCAACTGTTCACTGGGGGCAGGTTAGGGCACAGAAGAAAGTCACCCAGAATTATTTTGGGAGATGTAACAAGGGGAGTAGGTTTTGGAGAGAGGATTTATCACGTAGACCAAGCTTGGAGGTGGTCAGTGTGCCTTTTAAAAGGCTGGAGGGGTGGATCTGGAGCTCAAAAGTGGGTAGATGTGTCTTTGTGATGGGTTTGTTGGGTGATGGGTTTGTTCCCACAGAAAACAACAGAGCAACGAGGCAGGTAAATACCAGGAAAGAGTAAGTGCTGTTTTGGGAAGAGGAATAAAGTGGCCTCGTGGATGTGATGCACATTGATTTCTGAAGAAATCCATTCTGCTGTCCTCCTTCCCCGTCGCTGATGGGATGGAAATGACTCTGCTGCATTAATACCCATCCACCAGAGGAGACTTGAGAGGTGGGGGGAGAGATTGGGGTCCTCCTGGGGCACAGCAGGTCTGGGTCGGTGCATCCCAGCTCTGCAGGAGATCCCAGAGTGGTGCTGAGATAGAAGGCAGGTTTGGAGGATGGCTCCATCAAGGACCTTGTCTCAAGGTTGCTGGTACTGGCTCGGATGGGGCACAGAAGTGGAATCAACACAGAGAGGTAAGTGGAGCTATGAGCTGACTCCAAGAGAAACCTGAGGAAGAGGAGCAGCGTGTGTGTCTCTGCATCAGAGGCAGGGTGAGCGTGGCGATGCTGGCTGTGATAAGCACCCAGGAAGGGCTGACATCACCCTGGGTTGGCTGCTGCGGGTGCAGTGCGTGTCCCAGCGAGAGAGAAACAGGCACTTCAGGGCATGAGTCACCTCCTCATCCTGAGGGAAAAAGCTCAGCCAGCTCAGGAGAATTGCACCCAAGAAGCGATTGCACCCTAAATCCCTGCCAGCACCCTGACGGCAGCCAGGAGCGGGCACCCCGATGCCCAGATAGTCTGGTTTGGGGCAGCAAGAGGCTTTTTTGGTCTGTTCTGTGTCCCAAAACACAGCTAGGCTGATCCCCAGGTGGAAGGGCAGTGCCACCTGCATCAGCATCCCCCCAACACCCCCCCAAATCTTCAGGAGGTAACAAGAAGCTGAGCGCACGTGGAGGTGCCGGGAGGGCACCATCCTCATCCAGGAGATAAACGCCATCACTGGACAAGAGCCCTGCACCATGTCCAGCTAACCACCGGCTTTTTGGGGGTGCTAAGCTGGAGGAGATGTGGTTTCCACAATCCCCTGAGCACCCCCCATCACCCTTGCCGAGGACCCATGTCTTTTCTGGGACGAGATGAGTTTGGAGCATCCTCAGCCAAGCGTTGGGGCAGGCGGTCACCGGACACCCTGGGAGCGATCGCCACCTCCAGCTGGCCCTGGGATTAAGATGATGAGAAGCTGCTGGAATTTGCATGGCCTAATTAAAGATTCACTGAGCAGACACAATGAGCGGAGCGGGAGCTGCTGCCCCGCCGCTCGCTCCCTGTCTCCCATCAAACTGCCAATCACACGGCTGGGGAATCCCATCTCTCCATGGGATGGGGTGGGAGCCGTGTTCCCCAGGCCCTGGGATGTGGGGTTTAACACCCCATTCGCAGCAGAGCAGCTCCTTGGGCTTTGGGAGCTGTCTGAGGCTGAGTTAATCCCAGCGTCGTGTCCTGGCTGACCGCAGAGCCGGAGCCGCGGGCAGGGGAGGGAGGGATGGCTGCCAGCCGCTCTGCAGCTTCCAGGGACCTTTTCCAAGCTGTTTGGGGCTGTTCTGCATTAGCAGGAGCCCACAGCAGCAGCTGCTGCCCACCCTGGGATGGACACACTGTCCCTGGGACAACCCCCACACTGGGACACCCCCATCCTGGAACACCCCCATCTTGGGACAAATCCACCCTGGGACACCCCCACCCCAGGATACCTCCACCCCAGGACACCCCTACCCCAGGACACCCCCGCTCCAATACATCCCAACCCTGGGACACCTCCACCCCAGGACACCACCACTGTGGGAAACCCCCATCCCAGGACACTCTCAGCTCAGGACACCCCTATCCCAGGACACCTGCACCATGGGACATCCCCACCCTGGGACACCCCCACCCCAGGACACCCCACCCCATGTCCTGGGATGGACACTCCCACCCTGGGACAACTCCACCATGGCACATCCTCACCCTGGGACACCCCTACCCTGGGACACCTGCACTACGAGACATCCCAACCCTGGGACACCCCCACCCCGGGACACCCCCACCCTAAGTACCCCATCTCCCAGGGGGTGGAAGCCCCCTAGGGCGGACTCAGTGGACACAATCAGTCAGGGGAAGGAGGAGGAACGGCTGCAGATGCCAACACGGAGGCTCCAGCCCAGCAGCTCGGATTTTCCCCACTGTGTTCCTCACCCTAAGGACATTCTTCCACTTCTCCACCCAAAACAGCCTTCCTGGCTCCCCAGCACCTCCCACAACAGCAACCACAGCTGGGATCTTAATTTTGCAGAGATTTGGACCTTGGCCCTTGTCCCATCCCACCACCACCAGCACCCTGTTGCCCTTTCTCCTGGTTATTGCTCCTGGCTGCAAAGTCACAGCAACAGCTGGGAAACAGCCGGTAAATCCGGATGAGGCATCGCCTTCCTCCTCCTCCTCCTCCTCCTCCCTCCACCCTGTGCCGCTGCCGAAGGTGGGAAAGCTGGATGGTGGCTGGATCTGGGAACAAAAGGAGGAAGATCATGTTTTTGGAGAGCTGGCTGGTATTTTACCCTCCTCCCTTCTTACATATTCGTTCTTGAAGCTCTTTTTAATCATCTTTCTATTCTTTCTCCCCCCTCCCCAGGAAGGATTTTTGCCTCCCAGCCCCTCTTCATCCCCCTCCTGCAGCTGAAGGCTGTTTCCCTGGGCCTGGCCCTCCCTGCCCTGGGCACCAGCTCAAATCCAGCTTTCCTGGAGCCCCTCAAGGGATGGGAAGAGGCTCAGAGCTCTCCCCAGAAGCAGCCTTCTCTTCTCCAGGCTGATCATTATGGTCTGGGGTTCTGTAATTCAACGGAATTAGACCTTACTGGGACCATCCTCAGCAGTGGTGCAGAGGTGCTGACACCCAGGAGTGATGGACTGGGTTAGGCTTCAGTTTAGGCTTAAGTTTAGGCTTACTCCCACTCAAATTACAATCCAATTAGCGATTAAAAAAGGCTGATGTGCCTATAGTCACCGCTAAACGACGGTGGCAGTGAAAAGAATACCTATATCTGCTTGGTTTTCCCCTAAAAAATAAGGCAAATACAAATGTGTGTGCACTGGGTCGTGTTAATTCAAGAATATTCACTAATTCTGTGCCAATCAGGAGATGAAAGGTGGGAGCAGAACCACTTCTGAAATTACAAATCACGAGGCCCAAAGCCTGCGGATTGTTTAGGGCCGAGGCGCTGGCGGAACAGTGTCGGAATAATAATGTCACTGGGGAAGTGGCATTCATCAAAGTAATGAAAATATAAATTAGGCAAGGCTCAGCCAATAAAAAAGAAGGGAAATATATAGAGGTGGAGGAAAAGAAACGCATAAAGCAGCTGCCTTAACGAAGGGAACGACGCCCTCCGAGCGCGGTAATTTAGAGCCGTTTTCCCTGGAATCATATTTTCAGCACCAATGTGTTATCTTGTCCTGGAAAGCCAAAGGGATGATAAATATAAGAAGGTTTCTTCTGTAACCATCTGGCAGCAAAGAAACCCAGTGGCAGCACAAAGAGTTCAGCCATTTCTTTCCCAAGGTGTCCTGCGCTGAGGCGCTGCGGCCTACTACTGCTAATTTGCATCAAATGATGGGGAAATAAGTGGGATTATGGAAAAAAAAAACTGTGTTGGAAAACCCCAGCCTAGTTCTGAGTATAAAAGAGACAGGGATCTCCTGGAGAGAGTCCAGAGGAGGGACAGGGAGATGCTGAAGGGCCTGGAGCATCTCCCCTGGGAGGAAAGGCTGAGGGAGCTGGGGCTGCTCAGCCTGGAGAGGAGAAGCCTGAGAGGGGATCTGCTCCCTGGGGATCGAGAGCTGAAGGGTGGGACCCAGGGGGCCATGGGCAGCCTCTGCTCAGTGTCTGTGGGGCCAGGACAAGGGGTGATGGGCTCAAGTTGGAGCACAGGGAGTTCTGCACCAACCTGGGAAGAACTTTTCCCCAGTGAGGGTGAGGGAGCCCTGGGCCAGGCTGCCCAGGGGGTGTGGAGTCTCCTTCTCTGGAGAGATTCCAGCTCCATCTGGACACCAACCTGTCCTGGGGAGCTGCTTTGGCAGGGGGTTGGACCCCATGAGCTCTGGAGGCCCCTTCCAGCCCCTACAATCCTGTGACTCTGTGAACCCACTGTACCTTCAGGTAACAGCTGCAGGGGGAAGGACGTTCCAGCATTTTGCTGCCCCACATACCCATGGTTCCTCCCTCATCAACATCCCCCTTGCTCTGTGTCATCCCCAGCGCTGCGATTCAGCAGATCCGAGCTCCATTGGGCACTTGGACAACGTGATGCTCACGGCTTTTTAGCCCCTTTGGGGTTTGGTGGCAGCTTCTGGTTATCAATTTATTTATTGTTTGGGGTTTGGTTGGTTGGGTTTTGGTGATGAGGGGACTGGATCATCTCTTGTATGAGGAAAGACTGAGAGACCTGTGTCTCTTTAGCCTGGAGAAGACCAAGAGGATCTCCTCAACACTAAAGGGTGCACGTCAGGAGGATGGGGACAGACTTTTCAGTGGTGCCCAGTGGCAGGACAAGAGGCAAAAGGCACAAACTGGAACGCAGGAAGTTCCATCTGAACATGAGGAAAAACTTCTCCACTCTGAGGGTGACAGAGCATTGGAACAGGCTGCCCAGAGAGGCTGTGGAGTCTCCTTCTCATTTAAGACCTGCCTGGACACGATCCTGTGCAGCCTGCTGGTGGTGGTCCTGCTTTAGCAAGGGGGGGTTGGACTAGATGACCTTTAAAGGTCCCTTTCAACCTTACACATGCTATGAGTCTATGAGATCCAGGGGAAACAAACCCCCATCCTCATGCAGCCAACAAGGTGGTGAAGCCACCCAAACCCTGTGACAAACCCCTCCCCCCACGTGCCACTTTCTGCTCACACACGCGAACCCCATCGCCCAGCTCCTTGCCAGCACCCAAACCCCAACAGCCACCCTCCCCAGCACCCCATCCTCGGTGGGAAAGGCCAGCCCTGGAGCTATAAAGAGAATTACCCTGACATCTCTGGAGCTTTATTCAGTGCCTCTGCTGCTTTTCCCACAGAAAGCTGGGGCCGGCTCGCTGCCTTCCTGGAATGCTATTTGATCCCCAATTTGATTTACTGAAGAGCCTAGGAGGAGTTTGGAGATGATGAGGGTAGGGGGTGGTGGGGCTTTACATTGGACTCGTAGATCTGGGTGGAGATGGAGAGGGTGGGGGGGCTTTAAACTGGCCTCTGGGCAAACACTCTGGAAACCTCCCAGGGAAAGTTTTGGGGTGGGATGGGGAGAGTTGAGCTGTCAGTGGTCCCCACTGAAGCAGCAACCCCCCCCCCAGTGCAGGGAAGCCCCCGGCCCTCAGCAGAGCTGTACCCCATCCCCACAGCAGCACCGTACCCCATCCCCACAGCAGCACCTCCTGATTTTACTTCCCACCCATCTCTTTCACCCCATCCTCCCAATCCCCAGCGTCGCCCCAGGTCAGGTTATTCCCACCACCACCTTTATTTACCCTCAGCTATTTAAAGCTTCAAGCTGAAGGACACGTCTGGGCACTTGCCCTGGGAATGCTGAGACCCTCAACCAGGGAAATGTCCTCCAAATACAGCTCCTTTCCCCCCCACACCCCTCCTCCAGCCCCTCTGCAGACTCCACCACCACGGGAGACAGCTTTGCTCCCTGCCTGGATTTGGGTAGCCAGGGCTGCGGTGAGCCCCAGGGAGCCAACATCAGGCCTGTCTGTCACCCTGCAGCTCTGCTCTGATTTACAGCCCCCAGGAAAGGGGCTGGGAAGGGTTTTCCAATCCCACTGATGGGATTTATTGTGGAGATGCCGAGCGGGAACACTGGCCAGGGCTCCCAGCCCTTGGGGAGCTTCTCATCTCCCAGGGAACAGGCACGTCTTGCTGGAGATTCGGCTCTGGGGAGCTGCCACCGCCGTCTCTTGGTGATCAGGCCAGTGGATACATGTCAGAGGAGCCCTGAAATTAGTGATTTGTGCTAATGAACCCCGGGGAGGCGACCAGCAGCAGCGAGACCTTGGCTCCAGCATCACTGGCGGGGGCTCAGCCTGCCCGTGGGGGGTCGGGGTACCCCCGGGAGGGAGATGGGAAGTGACCAAGTGGCAATCCATCATCCCTGAGCTGAACTCCCCATCAGAACAGGAATCTTAATTCATTTTTGGCCAAAACGTGGGCAAAAAGACCCATTTCTTCTGAATTACCCAAGCCCTGAATCCCAGAGACCAAATCCTGGAGGATTCAGTGAAGGGCTGAGCATCGCTTCCCACCCCACAGCACCCAAGGTTTGGGTGCCACCAAGCCCTGAGGAGGTCTGGGGGATCACCCAGCCATTCGCACCACCACCAGCACCACCAGTTTCACTGGAAAAGTGCTGGGAGCTGCAGCCCAACTGCTCTTCCCTCTGCTAAGACACCCAGCTCCAGCAGGTCCCAGGAGCTCCACACGCTCCGCATGGGGAGGTGCATTTCCAGGGGGCCAGGCCTGCCTGCTCCAGGAGATTAATGATTATTCAAGTGGAGATAAAGCCAAGCAAGTTAAACACAGCGATAAGGAGCTGAGATAAGGTGGAGCTGCTCTGCTGGCATTTTTATGGCTCTGCTGGGAGCCAACCAGACCCTGGGCAGCTGGTGCAGCCTGTTGGAAACGTGTCCCCACGGTGGCTTGGCACGCTTGGCTGCGGCAGGGCAGCAGTCCTCCAGCATTCCTGCACCCCAGTTTGCTGCTGGGAAAGCTGCAGGGGAAGGTATGGGAGCAGCATGTGGGGTTGTTGGATGCTGGGGGGGTCTCCTCCATGGGGATCCCACACCAGTCCAGAGAGATCTGCTGTCATAGAATCATGGAATCATAGGATCCCAGCCTGGGATGGATTGGGAGGGACCCCAAGGGTCACAGAGCTTCAACCCCCTGCCACAGGCAGGGACACCAACCTCCAGGCCTGGAGATACACAAGGTTGCCCAGGGCCCCAGCCAACCTGGCTGCTGACAGCCTGGTGCTGGCTGTTGTGGGGTACAGTGTGTATAGTGCTGCTGCGTGATGCTCTCACACCCCATCCCTAAAGCACCCATACTGGTCCAGTAAAGACAGGACACTGGGCTGCATGGAGTCAGTTCAGGGTTTCCAGGACTGCCATCCCTGGAGATGCTGGATCAGCCCATGATGGGATGCTGACACCCCATTTCCCAAGGGATTCAGACCTCCAGCAACACCCACAGTGGCTGTGGTGTCCCTGGGGAGGATCACCCTCCCCAGCTCCCCACATGCCACCCTGCTTCCTGGGTGAGCTCTGTGCTGTTCCCTGCCAGTGCAGCATCTGAGAGAGCTTCCTCCGCTCTGCTGGGGCTGGGAGCCGTTCCCAGGAATGCAGGGTGGGAGGAAGCAAGGAAAAGGGCAGGGAGGGTGCTTTGGCAAGGGTGGGAGTCAAGCCCAGGGTGGGGTGGCATCAGCCAAAACACAGGGAGAGGGAGAGAGGGGAGAGGGAGAGTGAAGTGCCTGAGGTCCTTGGTGGGGCCAAGGCGGGTGTCAGGTCCTGCATCCTCAGGGATTGGGCTTCCCCAGGGAAATGCAGCTCCAAGAGCCTCTTGCTTTCCTCCAGACCTCTTTCCTCCAGACCTCTTTCCTCCTTCTCTTAATTGGCTCTCATTTGCATCCAGGGGCGTGGGGGTGTGGGTGGGCATGTCTGTACAAGGCAGGGATCCCTCGCTCATGTCAGCAGAGATTTTGGGGGCCTGGAAGAGGTGAGAGGATCCTTGATGTGCAAAGCATGTGGCTGCCCCGAGCTCTTTCCATCAGCCAGGGAACTTCCCGAAGGTTCCTCCCTGCAGCAGCCGAGCCAGCATCCTCCCCCAGCAGAGCAGTGAGGCCACAGCCTGGCCCCCTGCCCCAGGGAAGCGTTTCCATCCCAGCACCAGCTCCTGGGGAGCGGGAGCAGCTCTCAGGGGTCACTCCCAGGTGGGGTTTGTGGAGCAGGAGGATGGATGCTCAGACCCCAGGTTGTGAAATTTGGGGTCACAGCACCGCTCTGGGATGGGGGGGGGGGGGGGGAGTGGGATGAGCCCAGGGGGGGGTGTCTGGAAGGGGTGGAAAACCCCACACTGGGAGCCCAGTGCTGTTTGGGGTGGAGCTGCTGTGTGAGGGGCACGTTTTGGGGGGGGGGGGGGGCGCTGCATGGCAGATGCACACTCAGGGCAGTTGCACACTCAGGCAGGGTAGTTGCACACTCAGGGCAGATGCACACTCAGGGCAGATGCACACTCAGGGTGGTTGCACACTCAGGGCAGTTGCACACTCAGGGCAGTTGCACACTCAGGGTGGTTGCACACTCAGGGTGGTTGCACACTCAGGGCAGATGCACACTCAGGGTGGTTGCACACTCAGGGCAGTTGCACACTCAGGGCAGTTGCACACTCAGGGTGGTTGCACACTCAGGGTAGTTGCACACTCAGGGCAGTTGCACACTCAGGGTGGTTGCACACTCAGGGCAGTTGCACACTCAGGGTGGTTGCACACTCAGGGCAGATGCACACTCAGGGCAGTTACACACTCAGGCAGGGTAGTTGCACACTCAGGGTGGTTGCACACTCAGGGCAGTTACACACTCAGGGCGGTTGCACACTCAGGGTGGTTGCACACTCAGGGTAGTTGCACACTCAGAGCAGTTGCACACTCAGGGTGGTTGCACACTCAGGGCAGTTGCACACTCAGGGTAGTTGCACACTCAGGGTGGTTGCACACTCAGGGCAGTTGCACACTCAGGGCAGTTGCACACTCAGGGTGGTTGCACACTCAGGGCAGTTGCACACTCAGGGTGGTTGCACACTCAGGGCAGATGCACACTCAGGGCAGTTACACACTCAGGCAGGGTAGTTGCACACTCAGGGTGGTTGCACACTCAGGGCAGTTACACACTCAGGGCGGTTGCACACTCAGGGTGGTTGCACACTCAGGGTAGTTGCACACTCAGAGCAGTTGCACACTCAGGGTGGTTGCACACTCAGGGCAGTTGCACACTCAGGGTAGTTGCACACTCAGGGTGGTTGCACACTCAGGGCAGTTGCACACACACATCCAAGTGATGGGCTGGGACTCCAAGTGCCCAGGTGCTGGCACAGCTCTGGCAACTGCATTTTGGGGCAGCCCCAGTGCCACCATCCCCACATCACTCCCCCTCCAGCCCGTGTCTGCAGCGTGGGGCTTGGCACAGGGCTGAGAGGGGCAAAGCATTTGGCACGGGCAGTTTCCTGGGACAGAGGGACACGTTTAATGTGGGAAACATGGAAAACACCCGGTGAGAAGAGTGGGGGGAGCCTGCGCCCCCCGGCACGGGTGGCACGAGCCCCCCACCGTGCCAGGCTTCAAGCCAGAGGTGCAGAAGATGCATCTTTTTGAGGCAGAATCATCAAATGGGAAGCTTTGTACCCATTCCTACAGCATCCTGAGTCCCTGGGTCCCGCTGCCCTCACCCAGCCCACCCACGTCTCCTCTGCCCGTGGGGCATCAGCTGGGAAACTGGACCAGCAGCGCTGCAGGATGAGGAACAGCCCCAGCACGTGTTTGGGAATGCCACTCATCAGAGTGCTCAGCCAGCCCCTGCAGTGCTCCATCTCTCCCTGCCCAGCTGGCACCCACTCTGACCAGTACACATACTGGTTTTCTGGGTGTCCTGGGAGGGATTTGCATGGGGAGGGGGCACACTGTTATGCAGCAGGTTACCCCCACTTCTTCTCCTTGGGCTGTGCTGGACCAAATCACAGCTCAGCAGAGCAGAGTGAGACTCTTGGGCGCTGGAACTGAGTGTGGGAGGTTGCTGATCCCTCTTGCAGCCGCTGCACCAGCCCAGGAGCCTCCAGGAACATTCCTCCTCTGCCTCCAGAGCACCCAGGGGCGGTGGGAGGAAGAATCACTGTGGGGAGGAAGGAAGGAAGGAAGGAAGGCAGGCTGGATTGCAGTCCCATGTCATCCTGCACGGCTGCTCAAGGATTTGCCCAAGGCCATGCAGGGTGGGGTGGCCCTGGAAGGGGGGTAGGGGGGTTCTGGCGTGACCCCCAAAGTCCTTGGGGCGCCTGTTCAAAAGAGGAAGGGGGAGCAGGTCAAGGACATGTATCCAAACTGCTTGTGCCCAGCTGATGTTCCTCATCCCTTTGCTGGCTGGGGCTTATTTAAATATATATATATATAATTATATATACAGAAAATTAGCTATATATATATTTCAAGTTAAGAAAAGCCAAGTTTATTTGAAAAGTGAAAGTTCCTTTGGGCAGCAAGCCCTTTGCTTTTAGCCAAAAGCCCCCACCCCAGAGCTCCCAGCACTGCTGGGCCACGCTCCAGGTCTGCTCTCCTGTCCTCCCCAGTTGGAGAGAAGCTTGGGGCCACCTCCCCAGTATGCATCACCTCCTGCTCCCCAGTAGCCCTGTGCCCCGTTCCCACCTCGCCAGACTGGGCCCTGGGCAGAGTGAAGGGGTCCCTGTGCTTCCCTGGGGTGTGCAGGGATCCCAGAGACACCCTGATCCCTGGGGCCTGGGGGGGTGTGCAAGGGGATGGGGCTTTCCCTGATACCACAATTCCTGGGGCCTCAGTGGGGTATGCAAAGGGAAGGGGCTCCCCCAGGCACCCCAATCCCTGGGGTCTTTGGGGGTGCACAAGGGGAAGGGGGTCCCCCAGGCACCCCAATCCCTGGGGTCTTTGGGGGTGCGCAAGGGGAAGGGGGTCCCCCAGGCACCTCAATCCCTGGGGTCTTTGGGGGGTGCGCAAGGGGAAGGGGGTGCCCCAGGCACCCCAATCCCTGGGGTCTTTGGGGGCGCACAAGGGGAAGGGTCTCCCCCAGGCACCCCAATCCCTGGGGTCTTTGGGGGTGCACAAGGGGAAGGGTCTCCCCCAGGCACCCCAATCCCTGGGGTCTTTGGGGGTGCACAAGGGGAAGGGTCTCCCCCAGGCACCCCAATCCCTGGGGTCTTTGGGGGTGCACAAGGGGAAGGGTCTCCCCCAGGCACCCCAATCCCTGGGGTCTTTGGGGGTGCCCCAGGCACCCCACTCCCAGGTCAGGGGATCCCGGGTGACGCACAGGGGCCCAGGCTGGGTGGGATTAGGGTGGGGAGGGGGTGTCCCATAGGCAGACACCCGGACAGGACCCCCCCCCTCCCCTCCCCCAGAGTGTTCAGCACGGTGGCGATGGGGGGGGGGGGGGCTGGGGGTACCCCCAAAAGTTCAGGCTGCCCTTAACGCGGGGCGGGGCGGGGGTGTCGGCCCCCTGCCCCCGGGGAGGGGCTGCGGGCGGGGTGCGCCGTGTCCCGGCCCCGCTCCCGGTCCCAGCCCGCTCGGGGGCGGGACGCGCCCAGCCCAGCCCAGCCCAGCCCAGCCCGGCGCGGTGGCGGCGGCGGCGGCGCCGAGCCCGTCCCGTCCCGGCCCGTCCCGCCCCGGGCAGAGCCGCGGAGCCTCCGCCGGAGCCTCCCCGGGCTGCGAGCACCATGGCTTGGCCCCGCCGCGCCGTGTGAATGAAGGTGCGCGGTACCGGACAGGCCGGGGAGGCGGCGCGGCGGGGCCCCGGAGCCCCGGGAACCCCCGGAGCCCTGGGAGCCCCGGTAAACACGGGAGCCCAGGTAACCCCCGGAGCCCCGGGAACCCCCGGAGCCCAGGTAACCCCCGGAGCCCCGGTAAACACGGGAGCCCAGGTAACCCCGGGAGCCCCGGGAACCCCCGGAGCCCCGGGAACCCCGGGAGCGCCGGTAACCCCGGGAGCCCCGGTAACCCCTGGAGCCCCGGGGACCCCCAGTGCCCCGGTAAACCCGGTAACCCCTGGAGCCCCGGTAACCCCTGGAGCCCCGGGGACCCCGGGAGCCCCGGGGACCCCCAGTGCCCCGGTAAACCCGGGAGCCCCGGTCACCCTTGGAGCCCCGGTAACCCCGGTAACCCCAGGAGCCCCGGTAACCCCTGGAGCCCCGGTGAGCCTGCAAAGGACTCGGCGAACCGGAGCGGAACCGGGACCGGCTGCTGCTCCAGCCTCCCCGCCGCCTTTCCCCGGGGCGGACGGTAACCGGCTGCGGGTTCTGCTCAAGAAGATGCACTTGTTCCGGAGCTCCAGCTACGAGATCCGGCTGCAGGGAGAGGGGGGCAGCCTGCCCCGCATCCAGGGCATCCGCTGGGTGAGTGCCGCCCCCGAGACCCCTCCCCCTGGCCCGGGAACACCCCTTCATGGCGGGCACCCCCCTTAGAGCATCCCTCCCTGTGCTGGGGGTCTGTGCTAGAGACCCCCCCCCCCAGCCAAGGAACCCCCTTCACAGCCAAGGAACCCCCCTTGGAGCATCCCTCCCTGCCCTGGGGGTCTGCACTGGAGAGCCCCCCCCAGCCAAGGAACCCCCTTCACAGCCAGCACCCCCCTTGGAACATTCCTCCCTGTGCTGGGGGTCTGCACTGGGGCAGCCACAGACTTTCAGGGGGAACAGGAGTTTGGTGAAGCCCTCCCCAGAGCCAAGCAGGGGGAACCCTGTTCCCCCCCCACCCCTCCACACCCTCCCCCCCCCCCTCCCCCCCCCCCTCCACACCCTCCCCCCCCCCTCCCCCCCCCCCCACTGGGCTCCCCCCTGCTTCCCAAGGAGAGCTTTGGCTTTGGCCCTCCCCAGCCTTTCCCAGCCCAAGCAGGCTGTGATCCGTGACCCACACCCTGCTCCCCCCTCGGTGTTTGCTGGCTCTGGAGGCAAGGTGTGCAGGGAGCATGTTTTGGCAGCCACCCCCCCTTCCTAACCCCCCCCTCCTCCTTGCCCCTCCAGCAGGGCAGAGCTGGCAGCCAGGCATGACCTGAGCCCGGTGCCATTGTGCTCCGGTGCACAGCAGCCGGGCACTGCACCCCAACCCCCAGCGTGCCAACGGGAAGGGACCTGCCCCCCCGGCACATGGGGAGCCAAAAGTTCCCTCCCCAACGGCCTGGGATGTTTATCCAGGAGAAACATGGCACTGGGCAGCAGGACGATGCTCCATCACAGCCCTGCTGCCAGGGGCTGCTCCAGAGGGGTGTCCTGGGGGGGCTCTGGGGTCTAAAAGGTCCCAGCAGGGTGTCCTGGGGGTCCCTGGAGTGTAAAAGGTCCCAGCAGGGTGTCCTGGGGGTCCCTTAGGGTTTGCTCCATTGGGATGTCCTGGGGGTCCCTGGGGTGTAAAAAGGTCCCATCAGGCTGTCCTGGGGGTCCCTGGGGTGTAAAAGGTCCCAGCAGGGTGTCCTGGGGGTCCCTGGAGTGTAAAAGGTCCCATCAGGCTGTCCTGGGGGTCCCTTAGGGTTTGCTCCATTGGGATGTCCTGGGGGTCCCCCAGGGGTTGCTCCATTGGGATGTCCTGGGGGTCCCTGGGGTGTAAAAGGTCCCATCAGACTGTCCTGGGGGGGCTCTGGGATGTAAAAGGTCCCATCAGGCTGCCCTGGGGGTCCCTGGGGTGTAAAAGGTCCCAGCAGGGTGGTCCTGGGGGTCCCTTAGGTTTGCTCCATTGGGATGTCCTGGGGGTCCCCAGGGGTTGCTCCATTGCAGTGTCCCTGGGGGTCCCTGGGGTGTAAAAGGTCCCCATCAGGCTGTCCTGGGGGTCCCTTAGGGTTTGCTCCATTGGGGTGTCCTGGGGGTCCCTGGGGTGTAAAAAGGTCCCAGCAGGATGTCCCCAGGGCTGAAAGGTGCCATCAGGGTGTCCTGGGGAGGTAAAAGGTGCCCTCAGGATACCCCCAGGGCTTAAAGGTGCCATAGGATGTCCCGGGGGTGTAAAAGACACCCAGTCCCCCTCTTTGGGCTGGGAGGTGACCCCAAAGCCTGTTGACCTCCCCTGGCTGAGCTTTGTGACCTTCCCCTTCCTCTGCTGTCCCAAAACAAAAGGTTTTTTAAGGAAAAAAAGGTACAATCCCTGTCTGGAAACCCCCCCCTCCTCCCTCCATCCTCCAGCATCCCCCCCCCTCCCCCAAAACATGTGAGCTCCTTGAGCTCCTTGGCAAACAAGAAACCTTTCCTCTCTTTCTTTGGCTTTATTTCCCCTTTCTCTCCCTGAGATTCTTTTGCCTCCCCAGCAGATTTTTGAGGAGCTTTCAGTTGGTTGGGGGTTGGTGGGGTTTTTTTTTTTGGGGGGGGGGGTGCCTGGAGGAGCATCCCTGTGCCCAACTGCCAGCAGGTGTGTGGGGTGGCAGCAGGGTCCCCTCCTTGGGTGGCTCTGCCTGGGTGGGGATGCTGGCTGGTTGCTTAGGAGAGCAGATGTCTTTGTGGGGAGAATTGGGGTGAGAGGAGGAGGGAGGAGGAGGAGGGAGGGGGGGGTGTTCCCTGCTTTTGACAGGTTAGGAGGGTGTCCCCAGCGTGCCCCCTTTCCTCAGGGCAGGTATGGAGGTGGCAGGGAACCACCCGGCTGCGCCTTGGAGCAGTGTGGTGCTGTCCCTCGTCCCCATCACTGCATGAGTGCAGCCCCTGGAAGCCAGTCTGAGCGTGGTGACCCCGTCTCATCCCTCCTGGGGACTTGTTTTTACCAATCCCTAGGTGCCATCCAAACCCCTCCAGCTCTGCTCCTCCAACCCAAGCCCCCCATTCCCTGGCATCAGCTGGGCGCCAGCATCCTCGAGCCTCTCACCTTTGGAAGTAGCATCACCCCAGCCCTCCCCACATCCCTGGAGAGGGCAGAGAGGGGACAGAGCAGATCCCATACACACACACACCCCCCACTCCTCACTCCCCTTCCCTAAGGAGGGCTCCTCAGAGCTGGGGTGGGGGTGTATGGACACACACAGAGCACCCCCCCCTGGCTGGGTGCCCGTGCCCTTTGAAGCGGGCGGATGGGGCGAGGACTTTCTCTGGAGCCCTAAAGCCTGGAACAGCTCCTGTTGTTTTCCTTGGGGATCCCAAACAAAAGCAGCTTCTCCAGCACGGAACGGCCTTGGCCTTGGCTGGACTGCCCACTGCTGCTGCCGGATTTCTGGAGTCAGGCAGGATTCCCAGCCCCCCTCAGCAGGAAAAGGGGGCAAGGGGAGACTCCTTAGGAAGCCCCTTTTTTTGGAGGCTGCGGCCACCAAGGTGCTGTGACAATGGGGCAGGGAGGGAGGGAGGGGGTTGAGGAAGGTGTGGAGGGTGTGTGGGTGTGTGTGAGGGGGGGGGGTGGAAGGCATCCTGTAGGTCCAGACCTGGGAGCTGTGGGGTGAGGATGCGTTGGGGGAAAAAAGGGGTTGGGGGGGGGGGGTATTTTTTGGGTAGGTGTGAGGTTTTCTGGGTGCTGGTTTGGCAAAGAGGAAACCCCCAGGAGGAGGAATCGCTCTTGAGGGGGGGGATCATCAGGGCAGGGGGGTTGCAAGGCTCCTGCAGTGTCCTTGGGAGGGAGTGGAACCGTGGCAGGTCCTGGCTCCCTGCCCCAAGGATGAGATGAGGTATCAGGGGGAAGTTCTTCCCACAGAGAGAGTGGTGAGGGGCTGGAACCCGGCTCAGGAGAGATGTGGGGCTGTTGGAGAGGGTCAGAGGAGCCCCTGGAGATGCTCAGAGGGCTGGAGCAGCTCCCCTCTGGAGAGAGGCTGAGGGATGCTGGGCTGGCTCAGCCTGGAGAAGAGGAGGCTGTGGGAGGACCTCATTGCAGCCTGCCCGTCCCTGAAGGGAGCAGAGGAACAGGAGGGGAATGGGCTTGTTCAAGGGCAGAGCCTGGCAGGACAAGGGGGCTGGAGTGAAGCTGGAGGAGGGAAGGGGGAGAGGAGAGATTGGGGGGAAGTTCTGTGCAGAGTAGAGTGGGGAGGGGCTGGCAGGGGCTGCCCAGAGAGGGGGTGGGTGCCCCGTCCCTGGGGGTGTCCAAGGCCAGGTTGGCTGGGGCCCTGGGCAACCTTGTGTATCTCCAGGCCTGGAGGTTGGTGTCCTGCCTGTGGCAGGGGGTTGGAGCTCTGGGACCCTTGGGGTCCCTTCCAACCCAGCCCAGGCTGGGATTCTGGGATTCTGGGATTCTCTGATACCATGACAGACCTCACACCTCCAGGCCAGGCCTCACATCCGAGGTGACAGCAGGAGGAGGCTGTTTGGGGACCGGAGCAGCTGACACTTGCCCCTCAAATGGGGGTGGGTGACATCAACCTTGGGGGTGTCCCAGAGGAGGGTGGTAGCTCCCTCCACGCTCCAGCCTCAGCCCAGACTCCTGTTTGCAAACATTTGCTCTGCCTTTGCCAGCGTGTTTCCTGTTCCACGGAGGCAGTCACGAGGCTGGGGAAGTTTGCAGAGTGAGTAAGTCACCCTGTCCCCAGCAGCACAGCCAGGCCAGGAGCATCCCCAGGGACCTTGCCCGTCTTCCTGGAGCCTCTTGGTTTCCCCATCTCCCCTCCCCCAGTCTCTCTCAAAGCCTTTTTGTGAACTGCTGGGGGTGGCTTGGTGGCTCCAGCCATCCCAGGAGGAGGATCAGCCACCCCAGGAGGAGGATCAGCCATCCCCAGCTGCCTGGAGGAGGAGGAGGAGGAGGAGGAGGAGGATGGAGAAGCCCAAGGGTGTGAGCGAGTTTGGGGATGGGCGCACAGGAATCGAAGGGCAGAGCGCCCATGGGTGGGGGTCCACCTCCAGCACCCTCCTACCTGCTCCAGGAGGCACCAAGCTCCTTGAGTTTCCTCTCAAGCTCCTGGTAGGGTGGTTTTGTCCTTGAATTAATTGGCAAAGAAGGGCTTCTGTGGCTAATTGGCTCCCTGAATAGGGATGTTCTGGGGGCCATCCCTCCTCCTGGGGTTGTTTGGACCTTCCTGACCAGCCCAGAGCCAGGAGATCCCTGAGCGGGATCTGGCCTAGAAGACACCAGTGTTCGGAGCAACCCACCACCTCCCATCACCACCCCTGGGGTGCTGTGGAGCCTTGGCAGCCCATAATAACAGTGGGGGGATCACAAAGCCCCCCCTCCTCGAGGGGAAAGCACCCCGAGGAAGGGGTGCCCCTCACCTCAGCTCAGGGTGAGTGCTCAAAGGGCATCCTGGGCAGCACATGGAGAACAGGTCTGACGGGGTGCTGGGTGCTCTCAGCTTCCCCCAGCCAGGGAAGGTGTTTATTCAGGGCCATGCAGGAGCCTTCATCCCTCAGGGCAGCACCTGGACGGGAGCTGGGGCCTCCTTCACTCCTGGAATTAGGGCTGGGACACGCCTCATCCCTTCCTTGTTCTGCTTTTCCCTGGAGCATCCTCTTCCTGAGAGGAGAGGGGGGAGGATGGGGGGGGTGGGGAAAGACCCCCCCCCACCCCCCCTCCCAGAGAGAAAACCACCAGGATTCCCAACCACCTGCTGAAGGGGAGGAATATCCAGAGGGATGAGAGGTCGTGGGGAAACTGAGGCAAGGGGTTGGTGCTGCTCCCAGGTTGTGCTGTGGGGGGCTGGATGGAGAGGGAGGTGATCCCAGCTATTCCCAGCAGCCTGGTGGCTCTGGGGGGAAAGGGATTCCAAGCCAGGACAGAGGGATGCTGTTTTTAGGATTGGTAAACACGAAGACACCAGAGAGGAGAGAGTTGAGAAAAGCAGCCTGGGATCAGCTCAGACCTGGGGATTTTTGGTTAAATAGAGCAAAACCCTCAGGTTTTTTTTTTGGGGGGGGGGAACATGGGTTTGCTGCCCCCCAGGAGCTGTGTTCATCTCCCCCAGGCTCAGGCAGCACCAAATCACCAGTGATGGGCCAGGTGTCCCAGTTTGCTCTCATCCCACCCATCCCAATTTGCTTTCCAGGCTTGAGTTCCCATCTTCAGCCACCCACTGCTGGGAGCACAGAGCCTCTGACCGACCCCAAGCAAGGGAAATTTGGCTTATTCCCTTCTAATCCCCCCCTTCCCCCCCCCCCCCCCCCATTTCCAGAGCTCTTTGCTCCCCACCTCCTGCTGTGGGACCAGTTTGCCATGGGTCAGGTCTCCTGCATCCTCGGTGAGGTGATGCTCCTGGGGATGCTCCAGCTTTCCAAGGGGTCATTCCCAAAATCTGATGGAGTTTTGGGCTCTTTTCCATCTTCTTCTCTTCCAATCCAGCTTCAAAACTGGAGGGAACCCTCCCACCACCCCCCACCCCCCCCAAGCGTTGGGTACCACCCACCCCCTCCAACCCCAGGGCTGGGCCAGCATCTCCCCCTCTTTCTGAGTCCTTCTCAGCTCCACTCGATGCCTTTGAGCCCCATCCTAAAGACTTGGCTTTAACTCCCTTCTTTTATCACCCTGCTTTGAATGTGAAGCCCAGCTTGGGGGGGAGGAGGGGGTGAGCCCCAGCATGCAGCAGGATGGGGCAGGGTGGAGGCTTTGCCTTGGCTGCAGGAGGTGGGTGCTGGTGAGCAGGCAGGTGCCTCTCTCTGGTGCAGAGGGGATGGGGCTGAGCTGTGCCTTGGGAGGGGGTAGGAACTCATAGTGGGGGAAGTTCTGTGCAGAGAGAGTGGGGAGGGGCTGGAAAGGGCTGCCCAGAGAGGGGGTGGGTGCCCCGTCCCTGGGGGTGTCCAAGGCCAGGTTGGCTGGGGTCAACCTTGTGTATCTCCAGGCCTGGAGGTTGGTGTCCCTGCCTGTGGCAGGGGGTTGGAGCTCTGTGACCCTTGGGGTCCCTCCTAACCCAGCCCAGGCTGGGATTCTATGCTCCATGGGAGCTCTCTGCTTTCCAGGGGGGCTCCCCAAAACCATGGGGGCTTTCCCAGTGCTGGCAAGGAGGCTTTTCAGGATGGGGGTTCTGGAGAGGGGGTCTCCCCCCCAGTTACAAAACTTCCCTATGGAAGCTGGAGCTGGGAGGAAACAATTCCAGGGTTCCCATGGAGTTGGGAAGAGCTCAGCTCCTCCAGGGCTTCCATGGTGGGGAAGTTCTTCCCAGAGAGAGTGGGGAGGGGCTGGCAGGGGCTGCCCAGAGAGGGGGTGGGTGCCCCATCCCTGGGGGTGTCCAAGGCCAGGTTGGCTGGGGCCCTGGGCAACCTTGTGTATCTCCAGGCCTGGAGGTTGGTGTCCCTGCCTATGGCAGGGGGTTGGAGCTCTGTGACCCTTGGGGTCCCTCCCAACCCATCCCAGGCTGGGATCCTATGTGCAGGGAGAAGGGGGGCACTGCAGACCCCCTGCAGCCACCAACCCCTTTGGTTTTGGTTTTCCAGACCCCACTTTTGGACACTGAATCCAGCCTGGACTATGGACACAGCCTGACCCAGGTGGGTGGGCAGGGGAGGTGCCCAGGGATGTGCCTTGTGATGAGGGGTGCAGGGGGCTGGAGCACCCCCATGCTGTGGGGTCCTGGGCTCAGCTCCAGGCTCCTCACTGCCTTGGGCTCAGCTATTCCTGGGAGTGGGTGATGGAGACCCCAGGGTGCTGGGGTTGGCTGGGTGATGGAGACCCCAGGGTGCTGGGGTTGGCTGGGTGATGGAGACCCCAGGGTGCTGGGGTTGGCAGGGTGATGGAGACCCCAGGGTGCTGGGGTTGGCTGGGTGATGGAGACCCCAGGGTGCTGGGGTTGGCTGGGTGATGGAGACCTGAGGGTGCTGGGGTTGGCTGGGTGATGGAGACCCCAAGGTGCTGGGGTTGGCTGGTGATGAGACCCCAGGGTGCTGGGGTTGGCTGGGTGATGGAGACCCCAGGGTGCTGGAGTTGGCTGGGTGATGGAGACCTCAGGGTGCTGGGGTTGGCTGGGTGATGGAGACCCCAGGGTGCTGGGGTTGGCTGGGTGATGGAGACCCCAGGGTGCTGGGGTTGGCTGGGTGATGGAGACCTCAGGGTGCTGGGGTTGGCAGGGTGATGGAGACCCCAGGGTGCTGGGGTTGGCAGGGTGTTGTGGGCACAGCTGAGGTGTCAGCACAGCCAGGCTAGGTGCCTCACCACCTCTGCCCTCCTTGCTTCCCCTCCCCAAATCCCCTGCCCCCCTCCCCACCCCCCTTCAGGCATCCTCAGAGAAGATCTGGCGAGCTGGGAAGGTCCTTTTCACCCACCTCACCAGCACCCACCCCACTCTCATCCGGGACCACAAGCATCACCTGAGGCACCACAGGTGGGATGGCTGGTACCTCGGCTGCACCACAGGCACTGGGCAGCACTGGGCAGCACTGGGAGGAGGGGGGGGGTACCAAGGACCCCGGCAGCTCCCAGGATGGTGGGAACTCCCCTCCAGCCCAGGCTGGGGTTCAGCTGGGGTGCCACAGCCCCACCCCTCACCCCCCCTTCCCCCTGGCAGGCGGTGCTGCTCTGGGAAGGAGCTGGTGGACTGGCTGCTGGGCACTGGGCTCGCTGGCCAGAGCCGTAGCCAGGCTGTGGGCATCTGCCAGGTGCTGGTGGATGGAGGGGTCCTGACGCACGGTGAGGGGCTCCCTGTGCAGCACAGGGGTCTCCCCAGGCAAGGAGGGGGGGATGCTGGGGGTCTCCCATGGGTGCAGGGGAGGGGAGGGGAAGGGGGGGGTCTCCCCAGGCAAGGAGGGGGGGATGCTGGGGGTCTCCCATGGGTGCAGGGGAGGGGGAGGGGGGGGGGTGTGTGTCTCCCATGGGTGCAAGGGAGGGGAGGGGGGGTGGGGGGTCTCTGCAGGGTAGGGGAGGGGAGGGGGGGGGGGTCTCCCCAGGCAAGGAGGGGGGACGCTGGGGGTCTCCCATGGGTGCAGGGGAGGGAGGGGGGGGAGGGGTGTCTCCCCAGGCAAGGATGGGGATGCTGGGGGTCTCCCATGGGTGCAGGGGAGGGGAGGGGAGGTCTCCCCAGGCAAGGAGGGGGGGATGCTGGGGGTCTCCCACGGGTGCAGGGAGGGGAGGGGGGGGTCTCCCCAGGCAAGGAGGGGGGACGCTGGGGGTCTCCCATGGGTGCAGGTTAGGGGAGGGAAAGGGGGGGGGTCTCCCCAGGCAAGGAGGGGGGACACTGGGGGGTCTCCCATGGGTGCAGGGGAGGGGAGGGGAAGGGGGGGTCTCCGCAGGGGAGGGGAGGGGAGGGGGGGGGGTGTCTCCCATGGGTGCAGGGGAGGGGATGGGGGGGGGGTGTCTCCCCAGGCAAGGATGGGGACGCTGGGGGTCTCCCATGGGTGCAGGTTGTGGGTAGGGGATTGGGGGGGGGGGGTTACCTCATGGGTGCTTTCTTCCCCCCTCCCCCAGTGAGGCAGGAGTGGCATTTCCAGGACAAGGACACCCAGTTTTATCGCTTTGCTGAGCTGGAGCTGAGGCCTGAGCCCAGCTCTGGGCTGAGGGATGCAGAGGAGCTGCTGGAGGCCCTGGGCTTCCTGGCCCAGCTTGGCCCTGATGCGCTGCTCACCATGGCCCTGCGCAAGCCGTGAGTGGGGGGGGGGGGGGTCCCCAGGATGAGGGGTGGTGGGGACACACACATACCCCCTCCACCCCCCTCCCCGTGGGGTTCATTCCAACCCTGGAGCACCGGGCAGGCTGCTCTGGATGGGGGAGACCCAAGTGTCTCTTCCATGGCTGGGGAGAGAAAGTGGGTGACCAGGTTGGGGAGGGGGTGTCTGTGCCCTGGGATGTGGTGGGACAGATTGAATGGACAACTCACCTCCTCTAGGTCCCCTGTCCCCCCCACTGCCCCCCCTCACCTCCCCCCCCGCCCCCCTCCCAGGCCTGCCCAGCGCACAGAGGACGAGCTGGAGCTCATCTTTGAGGAGCTTCTGCACATCAAAGCCGTGGCTCATCTCTCCAACTCGGTGAGCGTGGCTGTGCCTGCCCCCCTCCTGCAGCACCTCTGTGTGTGTGTGTGTGTGTGTGTGTGTGTGTGTGTGTGTGTGTGTGTGTGTGTCCCGTCCCCAAACCACTCCTGGTCCCCCAATCCTCCTGCATCCTGTCACTCCTGGTCCCCAAACCCTCCAGCATCCTTCTGCTCCTGATCCCCCAATCCCCCTGCATCCTGTAGCTCCTGGTCCCCAAATCTTCCTTCATCCTTCTGCTCCTGGTCCCAAAATCCTTCCTGTATCCTATAGCTCCTGGTCCCCAAATCCCCCAGCATCCTTCTGCTCCTGGTCCCCCAATCCCCCTGCATCCTGTCACTCCTGGTCCCCAAATCCTCCTGCATCCTTCTGCTCCTGGTCCCCCAATCCTCCTGCATCCTGTCACTCCTGGTCTCAAATTCCTCCTGCATCCTTCTGCTCCTGGTCCCCCAATCCCCCTGCATCCTGTCATTCCTGGTCCTCAAATCCTTCTGCATCCTGTCACTTCCCACCTGTGCATCCCCTCCTGGCCCTGTCTGAGCGCGTCTGAGCCCCCTGCCTGTCCCCTCCCCGTGCCCACACGTGTCCCCCCCCGGCTTAGCTCTGGGTCCCCCCCCTGGCTGTCCCCCCCATCCCCCCAGGGCTCAGCTCCGGGTCCCCCCCCCCCCCCAGGGCTCAGCTCCGGGTCCCCCCCCCCAGGGCTCAGCTCCGGGTCCCCCCCCCCTCACCCAGGGCTCAGCTCCGGGTCCCCCCCCCCCTCACCCAGGGCTCAGCTCCGGGTCCCCCCATCCCAGGGCTCAGCTCCGGGTCCCCCCCTGCAGGTGAAGCGGGAGCTGGCGGCCGTGCTGATGTTCGAGTCCCACCCCAGGGCTGGCACCGTGCGTGAGTGTCGGGCTCCCCCCAGGAGTGTCGGGTGCCCCCCAGGAGGGGGGTGTGGGGCTGGCTGCACCCCCCAGAAAGGGTCCCCAGGGCGGGCTGGGTGACCCCGGTGTCTTTACCCCCAGTGAGGATGCTCCTGCTGGCTGGTGGGGGATGAGAGGGGACCTGGGGGTTGGGGTGGGGGAGAGGGGAGCTGAAGGGGGGGGATGCTGGGGGACTCCCCCTTTTTAACTGCTGCTGTTCCCCCAGCAGTGTTCAGCCAGGGAGACAAGGGCACGTCCTGGTACATCATCTGGAAGGGCTCTGTCAACGTGGTCACCCACGGCAAGGTAGGA
>JAKCOZ010000117.1:272500-300211 GCA_022605955.1 Rallus limicola
TGCTGTGTGCCCCCCCCCCCATCTCTGTGTCCCCCCCCCAGGCTGTGTGTCCCCCCAAGGCTGTGTTGTGTCCCCCCCAGGCTGTGTGTCCCCCCCCCAGGCTGTGTGTCCCCCCCCAGGCTCTGTGTCCCCCCCCAGGCTCTGTGTCCCCCCCCAGGCTGTGTGTCCCCCCCCCATCTCTGTGTCCCCCCCCAGGCTGTGTGTCCCCCCCAGGCTGTGTGTCCCCCCAGGCTGTGTGTCCCCAGGCTGTGTCCCCCCCCCCCAGGCTGTGTGTCCCCCCCCCCAGGCTGTGTGTCCCCCCCCCAGGGCTGTGTGGTCCCCCCCCAGGCTCTGTGTCCCCCCCCAGGCTGTGTGTGCCCCCCCCAGGCTGTGTGTCCCCCCCATGCTGTGCCCCCCCCCCATGCTGTGCCCCCCCCCAGGCTGTGTGCCCCCCCCCAGGCTGTGTGTCCCCCCCCATCTCTGTGTCCCCCCCCCAGGCTCTGTGTCCCCCCCAGGCTCTGTGTCCCCCCCAGGCTCTGTGTCCCCCCCATGCTGTGTCCCCCCCCAGGCTGTGTCCCCCCCCAGGCTGTGTCCCCCCAGGCTGTGTCCCCCCCCAGGCTGTGTCCCCCCCATGCTGTGTCCCCCCCCAGGCTGTGTCCCCCCCAGGCTCTGTGTCCCCCCCCAGGCTGTGTGTCCCCCCCCCAGGCTCTGTGTCCCCCCCCAGGCTGTGTCCCCCCCCAGGCTGTGTGTCCCCCCCATGCTGTGTCCCCCCCATGCTGTGCCCCCCCCGCAGTGCCCCTCCCCTCCCCTCCCCAGTGCCGTACGAGGTGTTTCGCGCCGACCACTCGCGCCTGGTGACGCTGCTGCCCGTTTAACGCCGCCGTGCGGGACGTGCTGCGCGCGCTGCGCCCGCGCCTGCGCCGCGACCGGGAGCATCTGCTGGTGAAGGTGAACTCGGCTGGAGGTGGAGCGGCACCGGGGGGGCACCGGGGGGGCTGGGGGGGACACACGGCCTGGGGGGGGACACAGAGCCTGGGGGGGGACACACACGGGGGGACACACGGCCTGGGGGGGACACAGAGCCTGGGGGGGGACACAGAGCCTGGGGGGACACAGCCTGGGGGGGGGGACAGAGATGGGGGGGACACACGGCCTGGGGGGGCACACGGCCTGGGGGGGCACACGGCCTGGGGGGGGGGACACAGAGCCTGGGGGGGGGGACAGAGCCTGGGGGGGACACAGAGATGGGTGGGGGGGACAGATCCTGGGGGGTGACACACAGCCTGGGGGGGGCACACAGCCTGGGCGGAACAGATCCTGGGGGGACACACAGCCTGGGGGACACACAGCCTGGGGGGGGGACAGAGCCTGGGGGGGGGACAGATCCTCGGGGGGGACAGATCCTGGGGGGGTCACACAGCCTGGGGGGAACAGAGCCTGGGGGGGACAGAGCCTGGGGGGGGCACACAGCCTGGGGGGGGCACACAGCCTAGGGGGGGGCACAGCCTGGGGGGGAGACACGTCCTGGGGGGGGAACACACATCCTGGGGGACACACACATCCTGGGGGGCTCTGGGGGGGGGACACACATCCTGGGAGGCTCTGGGGGGGGACACACACATCCTGGGTGCTCTGGGGGGCATCCCACATCCTGGGGGTCTCTCCTGGAATCCCACATGCTCTGGGTCTCTCCCATGGGATGCCACATCCCTGGTGGGTCTCACCTGGGGATCCCACATCCTGGGGGTCTCTCCTGGGGGGTGCCACAGTGTCCACCCCCCCCCACCCCACCCCAAGCCCCCAGCCAGGCCCTGTGTCCCCTGTCCCCCCAGATAAGGTGGGGCTGCAGCTGGACGCTGTGGGGGTCTTCACGGCGCTGGGGCTCAACGAGCGGCTCTTCGCCGTCAGCGTGGAGGAGCTGGGCAGCCTGGGTGAGCACGGGCTGGGGGGCACCTGGGGGGGGGGGGGCAGCCCCCCAAGCAGGGTTTGGGGCTGCGCTGCCTCCGTACCAGCTCAGGGTTGGGGTGTTTCCCCCGCCCCTTCCCGGCTCCTCTGCTGGGGGGAAGGGGCTGGGGTCACAGGCTGAGGGTCCCCTGCATTGGGGGGTCTGGGTGTTGGGGTCTGGGCTGAGCCTGAGATGGGGCAGGGGGTCTGGGGGGGCTCTGGGGTGGGATGCTGGGGCTGAGCCTGTGATGGGGCAGGGGGTTTGGGGGGGCTCAGGGGTGGGAAGCTGGGGCTGAGCCTGTGATGGGGCAGGAGGTGGGTTGGGGTCTGGGGGGGCTCTGGGGTGGGATGCTGGGGCTGAGCCTGCGATGGGGCAGGGAGTTTGGGGGGGCTCAGGGGTGGGATGCTGGGGCTGAGCCTGTGATGGGGCAGGAGGTGGGTTGGGGTCTGGGGGGGCTCTGGGGTGGGATGCTGTGGGATGCCTGTTTGGCAGCAAACAGCAGGAGGGGTCAGGAGTCCCTTCCTGCCCCCAGACCCCCCACCCTGAGCAGCTGGGCCCCCCAAGTTGGCTCCTCAGAGACCCTGGACCTCATCAGCTCCAAGGACCTGGCCAGCCACCTCACTGACTATGACTGGAACCTCTTCAAGAGCATCCACCAGGTCAAGCCAGAACTGGATGGGAGGGGATGGGGATGGGGATGGGAATGGGGATGGGATGGGGATGGGAATGGGGATGGGGATGGGATGGGGATGGGATGGGGATGGGAATAGGGATGGGGATGGGGATGGGGATGGGGATGGGATGGGATGGGATGGGGATGGGATAGGGATGGGGATGGGGATGGGATGGGGGATGGGGATGGGGATGGGGATGGGGGATGGGGATGGGATGGGATGGGGGAATGACACCCCCAGGGGTGGCTTTTGGGACCCCCTCACCCAGCAGCTGGGGTTTGTTGCAGGTAGAAATGATCCACTACATCGTGGGTCCCCAGAAGTTCCAGGAGGTGACCACAGCCAACCTGGAGCGGGTGATGAGGCGCTTCACGAGCTGCAGTTCTGGGTGGCCACCGAGCTCTGCTCTGCCCAGAGCTGGGGCGCAGGGCTCAGCTCCTCAGGAAGTTCATCAAGCTGGCTGCACAGTGAGGCCTGGCCCTGTCTGTCTGTCCCTCTGTCTGTCCCCCCACCCCCCTGCCTGACCCTTGTCCTTCCCCCCACCCCCACCCCCCCCAGCCTCAAGGAGCAGAAGAACCTCAACTCCTTCTTCGCCGTGATGTTTGGTGTGAGCAACGCGGCAGTGAGGCAGGCTGGCCAAGACCTGGGAGGTAACCCAGCGCCTTGGGTGCAGGGGGTGCACCCCCACACACACCCCCCAGTTCACCAACCCCACCCCCCTGAGATCCCCTGAGATCTCTGCAGGGATGGAGAGGGGTCCCCTGCGTTGGGGTGTCTGGGTGTTGGGGGTCTGGGCTGAGCCTGTGATGGGGCAGGAGGTGGGTTGGGGTCTGGGGGGCTCTGGGGTGGATGCTGGGGCTGAGCCTGTGATGGGCAGGAGGTGGGTTGGGGTCTGGGGGGGCTCTGGGGGTGGGATGCTGGGGCTAGCCTGTGATGGGGCAGGAGGTGGGTTGGGGTCTGGGGGGGCTCTGGGGTGGGATGCTGGGGCTGAGCCTGTGATGGGGCAGGAGGTGGGTTGGGGTCTGGGGGGGGCTCTGGGGGTGGGATGCTGGGGCTGAGCCTGTGATGGGGCAGGAGGTGGGTTGGGGTCTGGGGGGGCAATGGGGGTGGGATGCTGGGGCTGAGCCTGTGATGGGGCAAGGGGTTTTTGGGGGGGCTCTGGGGTGGGATGCTGGGCTGACCCCCATCTCCCCACGCAGAGGCTGCCCCACAAGATCCGGAAGCTTCACTCGGCGCTGGGAGCGGAGTGCTGGTGAGTGAAGCCCCCTCCCCACACCCTGCCCCCCATCCCAGCAGGGTTTGGCCCCCTTCCCATAAGGTTGGAGGTCACGGGGGTATGCCAACCCCCCCCTCACCCTCCCATCCTGCCCTGTGCTGAGGTCCTGCTCCATCCCTCCCCAGGACCCCTCCTGGAACCACAGGGTCCTATCGCCTGGCCGTGGCCAAGCTGAGCCCCCCCCTCATCCCCTTCGTGCCCCTCCTCCTCAAAGGTGGGTACTGCAGGGGGAAGGGGGTAGGGGGCAGGCTGGGGCAGCAGGGATCTCTTTGGATCCATCCAGGGATCCTCTCCAGGCACCAAGAAGCCTCATCTCATCCCACATCTCCCCCCACCCCAGACATGACCTTCATCCACGAGGGCAACCGCACGCTGGCTGAGGAACCTCATCAACTTTGAGAAGATGGTATGAGTGGGGAGGGGGGGGCTCCCCCTGCACCCCTCCCCCACCTCAGGGGACCTGCTTCTGTGTGTGTGTGTGTCCAACCTTCCATCCATCCCCTGGGATGCAGACCCAGGTCATCCCCGCCGCGTTAGCGTAGCCCCCTCCGGCAGCAGGGACCCCATCCTGGCCCCCCACCCCCTCCCCACCCCCACCATGGGGGGCTGAGGGTGGAGGGGACCGTGTGTCCCCAGCCTGGGAGCCAAGTGGGGGCCAGGTGACAGCAGGTGACATTGTGCATTGCCCACAGCACATGATGGCAAAGACTGTGCGTGTCCTGCAGCGCTGCCGGGGCCCACGGACACGGTGAGAGGGATGGGGATGGGATGGGGATGGGGATGGGATGGGGGATGGGATGGGGAGGGGAGGGGGATGGGGATGGGATTGGTATGGGGATGGGATGGGGATGGGGATGGGATGGGATGGGATGGGGATGGGGATGGGGATGGGATTGGGATTGGGTTGAGGATGGGATTGGGATGGGGATGGGGATGGGGAGGGGATGGATGGGGTGGGGGGGAGGGGGATGGGGTTGGGGAGGGGATGGGGTTGGGGAGGGGAGATGGGGAGGGGCATGGGGATGGGGGTTGGGGAGGGGATGGGATGGGAGGGGATGGGGAGGGGATGGGGATGGGATGGGCACTCTTTTGGGGATGGGGGCTCAGCTCCTGCTCTCCTCTCCCCTTGCCCAGCTCCACTCTCCCCTCTGAGAAGCCGCTCTCCTCACCGGCCAGAGACCCCAAAGCCGCCCGGATCTCCACGTGTGCGTCACCCATCTGAGCCCACCCCCACAGGCCAGCCAGGGGGAGCCTGCACCCACCACCCTCAGCAGGGAGAGGGGGTGGAGGGGAGAGGGGGTGGAGGGAGAAGGGGTGGAGGGAGAGGGGGGTGGAGGGAGAAGGTATGGAGGGGTCAGTGCATTGGAGGAGGTGATGGAGGGATGTGTGAGCCCAGGGAGGGGAGCTGGAGGGGGGATGGAGACGCCCTGGGGCTGGGAGAGCCCCTGGAGAGGTTTGGATGTGCTGAACCTGGGGGGGGGGTGGTGGGAGGATGGGGGGGAGGGATGCAGGAGCCCCTCCCCACCCTCCCCTCTGCCCCCCAGGCTCGGAGCAGTCGCTGAGCCCCGTCTCCACCTGGGCTTACCTGCAGCACCTCCCAGCCATCGACAGCCAGAAGGAGCTGCTGAGGCTCTCCCACCACCTGGAGTCCTGAGGAGGGGGCACCAAGGGCCAGGGGGATGGGCTGGGGTGGGGGGTGAGGGTGGGCAGCAGGGCCGTGCTGGGCTCCTGAGAGCTTGAGCTGCAGCAGGATGAGGATGCTCTGTGTCCCCAGGCTGCTGGCCCTGGGGCTGGCACGCTGAGGGGCCCTGGGGCTGGGGGCAGACCCGGCTCAGGCTGTGCACCCCTTTCTTGCCCCCCCCCCCCAACCCCCCTCTCTGCAGCAGCCTGGGTTCATTCCCTGCCCCAGCCAGGGTGGGGAGGGAGGAAGGAGCCCTGGTTTCCCCCTCCCCTCCCCCTTCCCCTGTGATGCTGCCCCACGCTGGAGGATGCTGGGCTGGAAGATGCCCCTTTCCCTCCTGGCAGGACTCAGCAGGGAGCCCCGTGTCTGTGTCCATCGGGGTGCAGAGGCCCAGGCTGAGCTCAGGCTCTGGCTTAGTGCATCCCAAATCCTTCCCTCTGTCCAGTGGGAGCTGCTGGCTGCACCCACCCCCCTCCCCCCAAGCTCCAGGAGCTGCTGAGGGGAAAGTGTCAGGATCCCCTCCAAGACCAGCCCCGTGCTGCCAGGACCTCAGGCTAAGCCCAGCCTCTTCCCCGTGCCTCAGTTTCCCCACAGGGGGGTGGGAGCAGGAATAGCCACGTCCAGCCCCAGAGGCAGGGTGGCAGCCCAGGAGGCCGTGGTGGCTCTGGGATGGAGATGGTTGATCTGCTGGCCCAGTGGCTGCAGGGGGCTGGGGGGGGCTGGCAGCAGAGCTGAAGGTCGCTGGGACAGGGGGGTCACCCCCATCCCCTCCCCACAGAGGGTCTCAGCAGGGGTGGTTTAAAATAAAAAGCCCCCATCACACCCAGATCGTGTTTCCAGTGATGGGTCCACCCCAGGGGGTCATGGGTCCCCTCCCAGTGCAAACCCCCCCCCCCCTTCCAGTTCCCTGCCAGCGCAGGCGGCCGTGCCCAGTGGGACCCAGTTTTGGGAACCTGGCGTCTTCCCAGCTCCCAACTCCATCCCCACACGTGATCCCAGCTCCCAACTCCATCCCCATCCGTGATCCCAGCTCCCAACTCCAACCCCACACGGTCCCAGCTCCCAACTCCATCCCCACACGTGGTATCCCAGCTCCCAACTCCATCCCACACGGTCCCAGTTCCCAACTCCATCCCCATCCATGATCCCAGTTCCCAACTCCATCCCCATCTGTGATCCCAGCTCCCAACTCCATCCCCACACGTGATCCCAACTCCATCCCCACACGCGGTCCCAGTTCCCAACTCCATCCCACACACGTGGTCCCAGCTCCAACTCCATCCCCACACGTGATCCCAGCTCCCAACTCCATCCCCACACGTGGTCCCAGCTCCCAACTCCATCCCCACACGTGATCCCAGCTCCCAACTCCATCCCCACACGTGGTCCCAGCTCCCAACTCCAACCCCACACGTGATCCCAGCTCCCAACTCCATCCCCACACGTGGTCCCAGCTCCCAACTCCATCCCCACACGTGGGTCCCAGCTCCCAACTCCATCCCCACACGTGATCCCAGTTCCCCAACTCCATCCCTACACGTGTCCCAGCTCCCAACTCCATCCCCACCCGTGATCCCAGGGCAAAGCAGAGGGGTGCTGGTCCTTCCTTGGCATCTGCACCCAAACCAGGCAGCCCAGACCCCCAGCACCCTCCTTTCCTGGGCTGGTTCCCCTCAAGGGGCTGAAGGAAGCTCCTCACGAAGGAGCTGCTGCCTGGGGAAGTCAGGCTTGAACCAAGCTGGGCATTTTCCAGCCCTTCCCAGGCCTGCAGAGCACCTTCATCCCAGGGGATGGCTGGCTGGATCCATGGATGTGTCTCAGGGCTGCCTTCCCCTCCTCGCTCTGCTCAGCTGGGATGGAGAAGTTGCCCCTCATCCCACCCCCTTGGGGAACCCACCAGGATGGGGAGCAGCCAGGTCCAGCCCCTCCAGGAACTCCCAGGGAGCTGAGGAAGCTCCATGATGTCCTGAGGGTGAAAGGGGGGGGGGAACGTTCTGGAAAGGGGACAGGAGCCCAGGAGGATGGGGAGAGGAGGGTGGCAGGAGGGGATGGGGATGAAGCTGGGCATGGGGCAGGCTTGCTCCTGGGAAGGGATGGAGAGTCTGGGGGGTGAGACTGTGGGCAAAGCCCGAGGGTGGGTGAGGGTCTGAGGTGAGGGGGGAGGGTCTGAGGTGAGGGGGGAGGGTCTGAGGTGAGGGGGGAAGGTCTGAGATGAGGGTCTGAGGTGAGGGGTGAGGGTCTGAGGTGAGGGTCTGAGGTGAGGGGGGAGGGTCTGAGGTGAGCGGGGAAGGTCTGAGATGGGGGGGTGAGGGTCTGAGCTGAGGGGTGAGGGTCTGAGCTGAGGGCTGAGGGTGGCTCCCTGACCCCCCAGCCAGCTGCGTGGGTGACCCCCATCACCTCACCTCATCCCACCCCAGGATGGGGCCAGCCCCAGGCTGCTCAGCTCAGCCTCCTCCTGCGTCACCCCCGCTGCTCCCAGGGTTTGGTCACAGCTGGTGACACTGTTCCTCTGTCACCAGTGGCTCTGGGGTGGTGTGACACCCACATGTCCCCGTCCCCCCCCCCCCCCCATGAGCCTGGACAAGGAGGGGCAGGTTGTCCCCAGGAGCTCAGAGGCTGTGAGCAGGTCCAGGAGTGCTGGAATGTGGGAAGGAGCTGTGCTGGAGCACGTGGAGGGGGGAGGGGGAGGAGGAGGGAGGGGGAAGGGTAGGAGGAGGGAGGGGGAGGGGGAGTGCTGGTGCCCAGACAGGAGTTTTTGGGAGGTGTGGCTGAGGTGCAGGGACAGACAGGGACAGACAGACAGACATTCCCAGGTCTTTGCTGATGGAGCCCACGCTCCTGGTTAAGCCCAAAGGCAAAAAGGCATCATCCTCATCATCATCATCATCATCATCATCATCATCATCCTGCTGGGAAAGGAAACTTGGGCACGAGGGCTCCACCTCCATCCTCCCCCATGGTGGGCACCCAGCTCCTTCCCCCCCAGAAGATGAGAGGTTGCTCCATCTCCAGGGCTCCTCCTCTTCCCCAGCACCCCAGGAGAGGGATGCGACGCACGGGGGGTCCATCCACCCAACCTGAGCTCCTCTCCCCAGGAAGGTGCTTGAGGAGCTGGGCAGAGCTGGGCTGCTGGACTCAAGGAGCAGCCTGGGTGACACAAAGGAGGGGTCAGCGGGGTCATCAGCCTGGGGCAAAGGGTGGGACGTGACAGGGAGGTGACGGGGAGAAGCCAAACCTGGTCCTCACCAAACGCTCCCCGGTGGAGCAGCAGCTGAGGAATGCCCTCCCCTGGCTCAGGAGGTGTCTAGGGAAGGGGTGGTCTCCTCTTCCCAAGGGAGTGATCCCCCTCCTTTGGTGGGGAGATCCCCCCCCCCCCTTTTCCCCCCCCCATCCTGGATTTAAAGAGTCGGGAGCCCCAGGGGTGTTTACAGAACCTCCCAGAGCCTCCGGTTTGGGAGTGTTTGTTCCCAGTATCCCAACAGGGAGGGAGTGCCTGGCCAAACCAGAGGGACATGGACCATGTGGGACCATCCCATGTCGGGATGTGCCCCCGGGTCTTGCCACAGGAGGAGGGTTTGGGCTCTGGGCACGGCTGGACCCTCAGGTGGGGTCCCTCTCTGGTGTCTTCCAGGACAGAGGGAGGAAGGGTGCTGCTGGGTGGACAGTGGACGTGGTCCATGGTGGACATGCTGAGGTCAGCCCAGGCCTCAAGGGACAGTGGTTGGGACAGGGGGACGTGTGGGGGGGTGTTAAGCCCCTTCCAGAGGCCAAAAAATTCCCAGAATGGGGACACCCAACCCCCCAGTTTTTCAACCAGCCTCCAGAAGGACCCTAAGGGTGCTGAGTGAGGTCTGGATGGTTCTCCTGGCACAGTTTTGGGGGCAGCCCGGTGAGTGGGCAGCAGAGGGGGGTGGATGGACATCAGCCCCCCCCCCCTTGAAAACAGCCCTTGGAGGCAGGATGGGCTCCCACCCATTCGGGTCTGGTGACTCCCACCCCTTTGGGAGTACTGGAGGGCACGTTATCACACACCCCAGGACTGGGAACCAGTGGGTGCTGAGCCCCCCCTCCTCCCCCCCCCACCCCCCAGGCTGTGGTAGGATGGAAAGCCACCTCTCCAGCCTGATACACCCAAAGACCTTTGGGTGACACATCTTCTGGTGGGATGCTCTGAGCTGAGCCTGGTCTGGCGCTGCCGTGGGCAGGGAAGGGGGTTGGTGACCTACAACCTACAACCAGGCGTGGGCTGAGCCCCTCTGCAGCCCTACCCAGCCTCCCCCTGGAGAAGGCAGCCCCCCCCTATGGAGCATGGGGATGGGCTTGGAGACCACCCTGGCACAGCCCACCACACCTACTCCCCTCAGCAGCCCCCAGCTTGGACCTTGGCTTGTGGTGACACCTCTTGGTGCTGCTGGAGAACCTGGAGGCTTCACGTGTGCCACCAAGGGGGCACAGCAGGGTGTGTGTGTGGGGGGGGGGGGGGGTGTGAGGAAGGACAGACCCCCACCCCCCACCCCAAATCAACCAGGGAGCAGAGACTTCCCCCTCAGTTAACACCAGTTGTGTGGGAGGACAGGGCTCATTGAGGAGGGGGGCGAGTTGTCTCATGGACCTGCTGGGCTGTGGGTGGGCAAGACCTTGCTGAGAAGCTTCCCCCTGTGCTCCTTCCACCCCCCCCTCTCCGGGGTCATGCACGCTCCAAGTGGAGCAATACTGGGATACTGGATTTACCAGCCCTCCTCCCACTCTGGGCAGCCTGTAATTAAGCTGTGCACATAATGAGTTTTGGCAAAGTTTGGGTGCAGCCTCTGCCCGTGAAGCCCTCGGTGGTGGCACCACGCTCCTCCCTCCCAGGGGACACACATAGAAGCAAGGGAGCACCCAGGAGCACCAGCATTCCCAGTTGGCTCTCTGGGACATTCCAAAGGACCCCCAGCTCGTCGTTTAGGGGAGGATGAAGGTCTGGATCCTCCTCATCTGGGCAGGAATAGCCCTGGGCTGCGTGTCCAGCAGTGAGTAATGGAGCTTTGGCTTTGGCAGAGGGGATCCACCAGCCCAGGACCCCGATGGGAAGGGGACAAGGGTGGGATGGGACCAGATGAAGGTGCTGGGGGCAGCTGGTTCCTTGCAGGGGAGAGGGTATTATGGAGGGGGGGAGGGGGGCTTCCTCAAGCTTTGGGGGTGTCAGCAGGTGAGGAGGGTGGTTTGTGCTTCTCTTGAGGGGGTCAAGGCTTCCCCTTTGTCCACCAGTTTCTTCCCAGTGCATCTTGCTGGGCTTCCATTGTGCAAGCCCACCTCCCTCCAGCTCCTCCACCCCCCCCCCCCCTCCACGCCAGGATGGGGGGGGTCAAGTGGAGCTGAGGGGAGGGACCAGTGATGGGAAATGCCACATGGACTCGGGTGTTTCACCCCTCACAACTCCCCAGGGGTGCTCACAGGAGGAGATGGGCTTGGAGAGGTGAGAAAGAGGCTTTAAGGTGGGTGCTGCAGTGAGGAGTGGCTCCCCAGCACCCGGTTTTGGCTCCTCAGCACCAGGTTTTGGCTCCCCAGCACCAGGTTTTGGCTCCTGAGCACCAGGTTTTGGCTCCCCAGCACCTGGTTTTGGTTCCCCAGCACCTGGTTTGGGCTCCCCAGCACCGGGTTTTGGCTCCCCAGCACCTGGTTTTGGCTCCCCAGCACCTGGTTTTGGCTCCCCAGCACCAGGTTTTGGCTCCCCAGCACCTGGTTTGGGCTCCCCAGCACCGGGTTTTGGCTCCCCAGCACCTGGTTTTGGCTCCCCAGCACCTGGTTTTGGCTCCTGAGCACCAGCTTTTGGTTCCCCAGCACTTGGTTTTGGTTCCCCAGCACCAGGTTTTGGCTCCTGAGCACCAGCTTTTGGCTCCCCAGCACCTGGTTTTGGCTCCTGAGCACCAGGATTTGGCTCCCCAGCACCGGGTTTTGGCTCCCTAGCACCAAGTTTGGCTCCTGAGCACCAAGTTTTGACTCCCCAGCACCAAATTTTGGCCCCAAAGCACCGAATTTTGGCCCCAGAGCACCAGGATTTGGTCCCTGAGCACCGGGTTTGGCTCCTGAGCACCAAGTTTTGGCTCCCCAGCACCTGGTTTTGGCTCCTGAGCACTGAATTTGGCCCCAGAGCAGCAGGTTTTGGCCCCAGAGCACTGGGTTTTGGCCCCTGAGCACTGGGTTTTGGCTCCTGAGCACTGGGTTTGGCTCCTGAATGCCCAGCATCCTGCCTCTGACTGGATCCCCTCGTTGCCACCTCCTTGCACAAAACCCATTCTCAAGAAGGGAGCAGTCATCACCTCTGAGGCTGCCAGCCGGCTGGATCTGAGGTTTTGGGAGCAGAGGACACCCCCAGGCATTGATGGGAAGGAGTTGTGCAAGCCCTGGACCTGCTACAAGCCAGGTGTTGGGCTGCCCCCTCCCCCCCCCCCCAAAAAAAACCAGCGTGGGGCCCTGCCACGCTCTCCCTTCCCAAGGGTAACTGGGGCTCCCCGTGCTGGGAAGCCAGGTGGCACCACCAGCTTGTGGCATGGTCCATCCTTGGCACAGGCTGTGGACCAGAGGAAGGGCACCATCACCCTTGATGGACCAGTCAGAGCTGCCCCACCTCCTTCATGCCATGACCCCATGGCGGTGGATGGGCAGGGCAGAGATCTTTGCCTGGTTACCTCACCTTGCACCCCGGTTTTGGGGGCTGGGGTGCTTGTAACTAGATATTTGGGGAGCTCAGGGGGGAGCTCAGGCTCAACAGGTCCTTTGTTCCAAAATTGGTTTGTCCTTTGGCTGTCCCCTTTGGGAGGCAGGTCCTGGGGCTGTGTCTGCAGGGCGCAGCGAGGTCCTGAGTCAGGCCAGGGACTGGTGGGTGCTGCTCTCACCCGAGCCATAACTCACTGTGGTGGAGCCAAACCAAGCCAGGAGCTGCTGGGATGGCTCCTCCATGGCTCAGAGGCTCCTCCATGGCTCAGAGACTCCTCCAGGCCGTAGGAAATAACCCCAGACTCTTCTGTGCAGAGAGGAAGAGGAGCCTCTTCTTATCCATCCAAGCTGCGCTCAGGGAGGGATGGACCTGGATGATCCACCTGGATGAAGGGCTAAAAATGGGATATAAATACTTGCCTGGCTTCACACAGCCAGGAGGTATCTACTGGTTGGACCAGCCCAGTGCTGGTGGAGCCGTTGGGATGCTCTGAGGGCTGCTGGCTGTGTCCTTCCCCGGCATCCACAGTGGAGACTCTTCATGCCCAACGTCTTGTGTGAGGTCCCTGCGGCCATGCCCAGCTCCCCGTGCTGGGAGAAGCCTGGGCACCCCATGGGAAATGGGGTGATGCTGAGCTGGCTCCTCCTTGGACTCCCCAAAGGCTCCCTGCACCGGGTGACTCAGCTCCCAGCCCCGTGTGGGTGCTCTGCTGTGACACGCTCCAGCAGCACCGGGAACGGCTCAGGGGTGACTTATGTGTGGGCAGCTCCCTCCTTGCACAATCCCTCTGGGATTGGTGCTGGAAAACTGGAGTCTGGATGAATGATTCAGGCTGAGTGATTCCCCCACAGCGGCTTGGGGAGCAGGAGGGACGCTGGCCTGGAGGTGGGATCTGCCAGCGCCCTCATGGAGTCACAGGAACCCAGCCTGGGCTGGGCTGGAAGGGACCCCAAGGGTCCCAGAGCTCCAACCCCCTGCCACAGGCAGGGACACCAACCTCCAGGCCTGGAGATACACAAGGTTGACCCCAGCCAACCTGGCCTTGGACACCCCCAGGGACAGGGCACCCACCCCCTCTCTGGGCAGCCCCTGCCAGCCCCTCCCCACTCTCTCTGCACAGAACTTCCCCCCAATCTCTCCTCTCCCCCTTCCCTCCTCCAGCTTCACCCCAGCCCCCTTGTCCTGCCAGGCTCTGCCCTTGAACAAGCCCATTCCCCTCCTGTTCCTCTGCTCCCTTCAGGGACTGGCAGGCTGCAATGAGGTCCCCCCACAGCCTTCTCTTCTCCAGCTCCAGACCTGGCTGCTCTGCTGAGAACGGGGTGTCTGGACACCCTGAGCATCACTCACCACCCAAACCATGGGATCCCTCTGCAAGCCCTTCCCAGTTCTCCCAGTGCCTCGGTGCAAGCAAAACTGGGAATTAAACAGCACCAAGGGTCACAGCAGCATCACCTGGAGGAACATCCCAACCAAGGCCTCCCTCCTGCTAGTGCCAGTCTTGCTGTTGAGTGGGTTTAGCAGACAAGGAGCTGTTGGGGAGGGGGCAAAGGGGGCCAGCAGCGTGCTGCTGGTGCTGGGTCAGCCATCCTGTGCGATCCCAGGAGTTGGAAGGGCCCCCCAGAGCCCCTGGGGTCCAACCCCCCCTGCCACAGCAGCTCCCCAGGACAGGGGCTGGAATCTCTCCAGAGAAGGAGACTCCACACCCCCTGGGCAGCCTGGCCCAGGGCTCCCTCACCCTCATTGGGGAAAAGTTCTTCCCCAGGTTGGTGCAGAACTCCCTGTGCTCCAACTTGAGCCCATCACCCCTTGTCCTGGCCCCACAGACACTGAGCAGAGGCTGCCCATGGCCCCCTGGGTCCCACCCTTCAGCTCTTGCTCCCCAGGGAGCAGATCCCCTCTCAGGCTTCTCCTCTCCAGGCTGAGCAGCCCCAGCTCCCTCAGCCTTTCCTCCCAGGGGAGATGCTCCAGGCCCTTCAGCATCTCCCTGTCCCTCCTCTGGCCTCTCTCCAGGAGATCCCTGTCCCTTTGATCCCAGGGAGCCCAGCACTGGGCACAACCCTGCAGCTGGGGCCTGAGCAGGGCAGAGCAGAGGGGGAGGATCCCCTCCTGGGACCTGCTGGCCACGCATGATGCCAGGGAGCACCAATCCCTGGGGTGCAGCACAAGCCAGGAGAGCCGGCAGGGCGGGTGGGAGGGGAGCCAGCCCGGGTGAAGGTTGTGAGGTCACTGGCATCGCTGCCTGTGTCAGGATTTGCCCCGAGGGCACGTTTCACCTGCTGGGAGTTGATGCTGCTGTGATTGCAGGCTGGCAAGGAGAGGTACACCCTGTCCTCCAGCAACTGCTTTGCAAGGTCCTGGCTGGCTTGGGATGTGGCTTCTCCCCATGTCCTTGGAGATGGGAAACCATCCCAGAGGGAGCAGAGGGATGCTGGGAGTCTGGATGAGTCATAGACTGGGCTGGGTTGGAAGGGACCCCAAGGGTCCCAGAGCTCCAACCCCCTGCCACAGGCAGGGACACCAACCTCCAGGCCTGGAGCTACACAAGGTTGCCCAGGGCCCCAGCCAACCTGGCCTTGGACACCCCCAGGGATGGGGCACCCACCCCCTCTCTGGGCAGCCCCTGCCAGCCCCTCCCCACTCTCTCTGCACAGAACTTCCCCCCAATCTCTCCTCTCCCCCTTCCCTCCTCCAGCTTCACTCCAGCCCCCTTGTCCTGCCAGGCTCTGCCCTTGAACAAGCCCATTCCCCTCCTGTTCCTCTGCTCCCTTCAGGGACTGGCAGGCTGCAATGAGGTCCCCCCACAGCCTTCTCTTCTCCAGGCTGACCCAGCCCAGCTCCCTCAGCCTCTCTCCGTAGGGGAGCTGCTCCAGCCCTCTGAGCATCTCCATGGCTCCTCTGACCCCTCTCCAACAGCCCCACATCTTCCTTGCACTGGGGACCCCAGCTGGACTCCAGATGGGGCAGAGCAGAGAGGGACAGCCCCCTCCCTGTCCCCGCTCCCCCCCTCTCCTGATGGGAAAGCTGTGCTGGGACTACCTGCTCTCCCATCCCAGCACGGAGGACACGGCACCTGCCCAAGCAGGGGGTCTCCAGGCCACCTCTTCCCACAAAACCCAGCGCCTCAGGCCCCTGTGGCCCCTCTTCCCATCCACCCTCCCCACAAGACACACACGGGGGTGTCTGGAAGGTGGCAGCCCTCCTCCAGCCCCAGGGAGCTGAGCCTGGGGCACCCCGCTCAGCCTGGCATCACAGGGGGTCAGGAGCCACCAAGGTGCCTCCTGATGGGAGCTGGCCCAGATGTGCTGATGTCCACAGCCAGAGGGGAGGGACCCCAGAGATGCTCATCCTGAGGAGCCACCCTGCCACCCCTAAACACGGACAAGGGGGACAAGCAGCTCTGGGGAGGAGCTGGGTCCCTCAGGGTCCCCCAGGATGGCACTGTGGGCAGAAGGAAGGGTGCTGGCGGGGAGTGGGCTGGCTGGGGAAGGGGTGGTTGGTCCATCCAGCTGTTTGTCCCTCCCAAAGACCTGTACACAGCCCCTGACTCCTGCAAGGGACGCTGCGAGGAGCCCTACAGCAGGGAGGACGAGTGCCACTGCGACGCCGAGTGCGAGAGCCACCACAACTGCTGCCAGGATTACTATGCACACTGCAGGCCTGGTGAGCATCCCTGGGGGTGCTGGGCACCCCCACCCCTTCCTCCCCAGGCTGCCAGAGCCCAGCTGTGGGGCACAGAGGGGTCAGCGTGTCCACTGGTGTTGATGGGCAGCCCCCATCTCCATCCCCCTGACTGGTTTGTCCTCTGCTCTCCACGCAGGAGGAGAATGGGCTGAGGAGGCAGCTCACACCCGTGGTGAGTAACTGGGGGAATAAACCATCACCCCAGCTCCACCCCACGCTCCCCAGTCCCACCCCACGCTCCCCAGCCCCACACAGCTCCGGGGGGGGTCAATAGCATTGGGGTGTCCTGAGGGTCTGGGGATCGGTGCCCGCGATGCCCCATCACTGGCTGCTCCACGTGTGGTTACTGGGATGAACTGGTGCTTGTGCTCACTGGTCACCACACACCTAAAATGTGGGGCACCAGGAGCAGGCTGATCCCCGAGCAGCACTGTGGGATGGGGACTGGTGATCCCAGCTCAGCCAGTGCCCCCACAGCTCTCATCTGCAGGGTGTGGGGTCGGTGAGAGTTGGGACCTCCCTGCACCCCCAACCAACCCCACCTCTGCAGTGAAACCAGTGCAGCACCCATATGAGGTAGCCCATCACCCTCACATCCCTAGGAGGGGCTGCCTGGTCCCACCACCCCCCCTGCCTCTCCTTGCAGAGGGATTCTCCAGGTCCCAGGATGCCATCACGGATCAGGACCTGCTGCAGGTCTCGGAGCAGCTTTACGCCGCCGATCACAACAAAGCTCATCCCAGTGACATCACCATCAACCCCCAGTACCAGGCTTCCCCTGAGGAGACAGATGACCAGGAGGACCGCTCCCCACAGCCGTGAGCCTGCACCAAGCATCCTCATGGGGGGAGGGACAGAAACTTGGTGGGGGAGGCACCACAGCAGAGACCAGCCAGCCAGGTCTGGTTTTGGAGGAGACATCTGGTTCCCCACTGAGTGCAGGGTCTGGTGAGGCTGCACCTCCAGTGCTGGGTCCAGTTCTGGGCTCCTCAGCATCAGAAGGACATTGGGGTCATGGAGCGAGTCCAGAGAAGGGCAACCAGGCTGGGGAAGGGGCTGGAGGGCAAATCCTCTGAGGAGCAGCTGAGGGAGCTGGGGGTGTTGAGCCTGGAGAAGAGCAGGCTGAGGGGAGACCTTCTCCCCACCTCCCCTGCCCTGCCAGGAGGGTGCAGAGAGGTGGGGATGGGCTCTTCAGCCAGGGGACAGGAGATGGGACAAGGGGCAATGGGCTCAAGCTGGGCCAGGGCAGGGTCAGGGCAGATGGGAGGGAAAAGTTCTTCCATGGAAGAGCTGTGGGGCTGTGGAACAGGGGCCTGGAACAGGGGCCTGGAGCAGGGTCAGGGCCTGGCACAGGGGCCTGGAGCAGGGTCAGGGCCTGGCACAGGGGCCTGGAGCAGGGCCAGGGCCTGGAACAGGGGCCTGGAGCAGGGTCGGGGCCTGGCACAGGGGCCTGGAGCAGGGTCAGGGCCTGGCACAGGGGCCTGGAGCAGGGTCGGGGCCTGGAGCAGGGGCCTGGAGCAGGGTCGGGGCCTGGCACAGGGGCCTGGAGCAGGGTCGGGGCCTGGCACAGGCTGCCCAGGGAGGGGGCTGAGTCCCACCCCTGGGTGTGTTTATAAAAAGGGCAGATGAGGTGCTCAGGGATCTGGTTTAGCTCAGGAGGGGAATGGTTGGACTTGATGGTCTTTGAAGGTCTTCTCCAACCCGGTGACTCTGTGATCTGCTCTCTCCTAGGCTCTACAGATACGTCAATGAGGGGCTCTTCTCCAAGCCCACCTACGCCAGCTTCATTAAGCTGCTGGACAACTACCAGCGGTCGACTGGCAGGGAGGAGGAGGTGACGGCGGAGGAGCTGAGGGAGCAGGACAACTTCCTCATGGAGGTGATGAAAACCGAGCTCATGAGGAAACTCTTCACCTTCCTCCATAAAAAAAGTGAGTGTGGGGTAGGGCAGGGCTGGCTGGGGGAGAAAGGGGGGGTCCTGGGTGCTGGGAAAGCCCAGGCTGGGGTTGGGGGGAGAGATGAGCAAGGAGGATGTGGGATAGAGGAGAAGAGGAAAGTGGAGTTGGGCAAAGCTGAGATGCTCCCAAAGGAGGGGAGTGGGTGAGGGTTAGGGGCAGGTCCCACCCTGGGGCTCTGCTCCCAGCCCTCCACACCACCCGCAGAGCGCTACAGCTCCCAGCAGGAGTTCATGGCCGACCTGAAGGAGATGTGGTTTGGGCTCTACTCCAGGGCTGAGGGCGAGCAGGACTCCAGTGGCTTTGAGCACGTCTTCTCAGGTAGAGCCTGTGAGGGGGGGACAGGGGGGGCCGGGCAGGCACCAGGGTTGGGGGGGCTCAGCCCAGGGTCTCGCTTGTGTCCAGGGGAGGTGAAGAAGGGGAAAGTGTCTGGATTTCACAACTGGATTCGCTTCTACCTGCTTGAGAAGAGGGGTCTGGTCAACTATTACAGCCACAACTTCAACGGGCCGGTAAGTGATCCTGTTGGGCTCTGCATCCCAAACCAGCTCCATCCCAAACTGACTGCATCCCTAATCCTCTGCATCCCAAACCAGCTGCATCCCAAACCAGCTGCATCCCAAACCAGCTCCATCCCAAACTGACTGCATCCCTAAACCTCTGCATCCCAAACCAGCTGCATCCCTAATCCTCTGCATCCCAAACCAGCTGCATCCCAAACTGACTGCATCCCTAATCCTCTGCATCCCAAACCAACTCCATCCCTAATCCTCTGCATCCCAAACCAGCTGCATCCCTAATCCTCTGCATCCCAAATCAACTCCATCCCTAATCCTCTGCATCCCAAACCAGCTCCATCCCAAACCGACTGCCTCCCAAATCAACCACATCCCAAACCAACTCCATCCCTAATCCTCTGCATCCCAAACCAGCTGCATCCCAAAACAGCTGCATCCCAAACTGACTGCATCCCAAACCAGCTGCATCCCAAACCAGCTGCATCCTAAACCAGCCCCCTCCCAAACCAGCCCATCCCAAACCAGCCCCATCCCAAATCATCTGCATCCTAAACCAGCCCCATCCCAAACCAGCCCCATCCCAAATCATCTGCATCCCAAACCAGCCCCATCCCAAACCAGCCCCATCCCAAATCATCTGCATCCTAAACCAGCCCCATCCCAAATCATCTGCATCCTAAACCAGCCCCATCCCAAACCAGCCCCATCCCAAATCATCTGCATCCTAAACCAGCCCCATCCCAAATCATCTGCATCCTAAACCAGCCCCATCCCAAACCAGCCCCATCCCAAATCATCTGCATCCCAAACCAGCCCCATCCCAAACCAGCCCCATCCCAAATCATCTGCATCCTAAACCAGCCCCATCCCAAATCATCTGCATCCTAAACCAGCCCCATCCCAAACCAGCCCCATCCCAAATCATCTGCATCCCAAACCAGCCCCCTCCCAAACCAGCCCCATCCCAAATCATCTGCATCCTAAACCAGCCCCATCCCAAACCAGCCCCATCCCAAACCAGCTGCATCCCAAACCAGCCCCATCCCAAACCAGCCCCATCCCAAACCAGCTGCATCCCAGTTCAGCCACATCCCAAACGGGGTGGCTCAGGCAGCACTGGAGATGCTCCCCCTGCCACATCACCCCCACCTTCTTCACCTGTGGCCACTGGGATGAGGGGACAAGTGGGAAGGTCTGGAGAAGACAATTCAATGGGCAAAGAGGGGGTCCCAAACCAGAACAAAGGGATTTGAGGTTGAATTGGGGAGGGGGGGCGAGGGGGGGGACACACACGGTCTGTCCAGCAGCCCCTTGGACCAGCTGGGACCTGCCTTGTGTCTGTTCCCTGGGGAGGGTGTGAGGATGCCCAGCTCCATACCCAGAGAGGCTTCTACCCAAATTCCCTGCCCTGCTGCTCCCCCCATGCCAAGCAGAATTGGGGTGGGGGGGTGTGGGGGGGGTGTTCTGATCCCTGCACCCCCTTTCTCCTTAGTGGGACACCTACCCCGAGGTGCTGGGGCTGCAGTTCAGCTGGGATGGGTTCTACAAGGAGGTTGGCTCTGCCTTCATTGGCTGCAGCCCTGAGTTTGAGCTGGCTGTGTACACCTTGTGCTTCATCTCCCGCCCTGGGAGGTTGTAAGTACCACGTCTGTCTGTCTGTCTGTCTGTCTGTCTGTCTGTCTTCCCCCCCCCCCACCCCCAACCTCCACCCTGTGGTACCCCCCTGAGCCCAGCACAGCTGGGGATGTCACGGCTGGGGATGGAAGGGATGGAGAGGGATGGGTCAGGGGGTGGGTCAGGGCTGTTGGATGTGGGTGATTGTGTCACCCACCCCCTACACAGGTGTCACCTCAGCCTGGGTGGCCACAGCCTGAGCATCCAGACCTACCCCTGGACCAAGACCACCTATGGCCACGGCAAGAAGTACATCGCCACCGCCTACGTGGCCTCCCCCTGAGGCTGGGGGGGTGTGTGGGGGGGAGGAAGGGTGACTGCAGCCCCTCCCCAGCACCCATGGCTCCAGGCAGGATGGGTCCCGCCCTGGGATGCAGCCAGCCCTGCTGCAGGACCAGTGCAGGGTGCTGGAAGGAGCTGGGCAAACTGGTGCTGGCCACGGAGAGGGGTGGAGGCAGCGGGTTTGGCACCTCTGGGCCCACCCAGCGTGGTGGTCCCTGGCTGCAGGAGCACGGGGGGGGTGGGGAGGGAGGGGTGGAGATAGGGTTGGGGGTGGGGAGGGGGGTGGGCGGTGGGCAGCAGCACCCCTGAGGGTAATAAAGGCTGAGCCAGATGGAGGAGGGTGCTGACCCTGCCCCCGCAGCAGCCCCCTCCCCAGCGCTTCTGTGCCAGGGGCAGGGCGGGTGTCGGGACCCCTGGGTGGGGGTTGGAGCCCCTGGGTGGGGGTTGGAGCCCCTGGGTGGGGGGCAGGACCCCTGGGTGGGTGTTGGAGCCCCTGGGTGGGGGGCAGGACCCCTGGGTGGGTGTCGGGACCCCAAGGTGAGTGTCAGGACCCCTGGGTGGGTGTTGGAGCCCCTGGACAGCTGGTGTGATGCCAGCATGGGTGTCAGGACCCCTGGGTGGGTGTCGGGACCTCTGGGTGGGGGCTGGAGCCCCTGGGTGCGGGTTGGAGCCCCTGGGTGGGGGGCAGGACCCCTGGGTGGGTGTTGGAGCCCTTGGGTGGGTGTTGGAGCCCCTGGGTGGGGGGCAGGACCCCTGGGCGGGTGTTGGGACCCCAAGGTGAGTGTCAGGACCCCTGGGTGGGGGTTGGAGCCCCTGGGTGGGAGGCAGGACCCCTGGGTGGGTGTTGGGACCCCAAGGTGAGAGTCAGGACCCCTGAGTGGGGTGCCATAACCCCCTGGGTGCTGTTTTGGGCTTTGGCACCCAAACCCTGTCCCTTACCTCCCTTTACACCCAGCTGCAGATGCAGGGGGCTCAGCCCCCACTCACTGCCCCCACCCCCCCCCACCCCCCCCCTCCTCCTGAAGCCCCCCCCAGGGAGCTGCTCCCTCCCCCTGCCCCCCCATGGGACCCAAGGAGCTGAGCTGTGGGACCCCCTGGGTCTGTGTCCCAGCAGCAGCCAGTTCCTGGGGGGGGACAGGAATTGGGGCACCCTCTGTCCTCACCCAGCTGTGCTCTCTCTGGGGGGGGGAGGAGGGGGGGCAGGGGTCTCCAGAGACACCCCCCCCCCCCAACCTTGCACCCAGGTGCTGTTCTCAGCCCTACACCCTGGGAGACAAACCCAGAGCCCCTTGGGCTTGGCAGGGGGATGACCCCCAGGGTGACCCCCTCCCCAAAACACCCCTCACTGCCCCCCCAAGGATGCCCCAGGCTGGGTATCAAGACCCCCAAACAGCCCCATCCCCCTCCCCCCCTTACCCAAGAGACCCCATCACCTCCCCCCCCCTCCTCCCACCAGCTCCTTCTTCCCCTCGCTGGCTTTGGGTGGGGAGTGGGACCCCCTGCCCCCCACCCCCCTCAGACCCTCACTGGCTTTGGGTGGGGAGTGGGACCCCCCTGCCCCCCACCCCCCCTCAGACCCTCACTGGCTTTGGGTGGGGAGTGGGACCCCCAGCCCTGCTCTCCTGCCCCCCACCCCCCTCAGACCCTCAGTGGCTTTGGGTGGGGAGTGGGCAGGGGGTGCCCCCAGCCCTGCTCTCTTGCCCCCCACCCCCCTCTGACCCTCACTGGCTTTGGGTGGGGAGTGGGACCCCCTACCCCCCCACCCCCCTGAGACCCTCACTGGCTTTGGGTGGGGAGTGGGACCCCCTGCCCCCCACCCCCCTGAGACCCTCACTGGCTTTGGGTGGGGAGTGGGCAGGGGGTGCCCCCAGCCCTGCTCTCTTGCCCCCCACCCCCCCTGAGACCCTCACTGGCTTTGGGTGGGGAGTGGGCAGGGGGTGCCCCCAGCCCTGCTCTCTTGCCCCCCACCCCCCCTGAGACCCTCACTGGCTTTGGGTGGGGAGTGGGACCCCCCTACCCCCCCACCCCCCTGAGACCCTCACTGGTTTGGGTGGGGAGTGGGACCCCCTGCCCCCCCACCCCCCCTCAGACCCTCACTGGCTTTGGGTGGGGAGTGGGACCCCCAGCCCTGCCCTCCTGCCCCCCACCCCCCTCAGACCCTCACTGGCTTTGGGTGGGGAGTGGGACCCCCAGCCCTGCCCTCCTGCCCCCCACCCCCTCTGACCCTCACTGGCTTTGGGTGGGGAGTGAGACCCCCTGCCCCCCCACCCCCCTCAGACCCTCACTGGCTTTGGGTGGGGAGTGGGGACCCCCTGCCCCCCACCCCCTCTGACCCTCACTGGCTTTGGGTGGGGAGTGAGACCCCCTGCCCCCCACCCCCCTCAGACCCTCACTGGCTTTGGGTGGGGAGTGGGACCCCCCAGCCCTGCCCTCCTGCCCCCCACCCCCCTCAGACCCTCACTGGCTTTGGGTGGGGAGTGGGACCCCCAGCCCTGCCCTCCTGCCCCCCACCCCCTCTGACCCTCACTGGCTTTGGGTGGGGAGTGAGACCCCCTGCCCCCCACCCCCCTCAGACCCTCACTGGCTTTGGGTGGGGAGTGGGACCCCCTGCCCCCCACCCCCTCTGACCCTCACTGGCTTTGGGTGGGGAGTGAGACCCCCTGCCCCCCACCCCCCTCAGACCCTCACTGGCTTTGGGTGGGGAGTGGGACCCCCTGCCCCCCACCCCCTCTGACCCTCACTGGCTTTGGGTGGGGAGTGAGACCCCCTGCCCCCCACCCCCCTCAGACCCTCACTGGCTTTGGGTGGGGAGTGGGACCCCCAGCCCTGCCCTCCTGCCCCCCACCCCCCTCAGACCCTCACTGGCTTTGGGTGGGGAGTGGGACCCCCCAGCCCTGCCCTCCTGCCCCCCACCCCCTCTGACCCTCACTGGCTTTGGGTGGGGAGTGAGACCCCCTGCCCCCCACCCCCCTCAGACCCTCACTGGCTTTGGGTGGGGAGTGGGACCCCCAGCCCTGCTCTCCTGCCCCCCACCCCCCCTCAGACCCTCACTGGCTTTGGGTGGGGAGTGGGACACCCAGCCCTGCTCTCCTGCCCCCCACCCCCCCTCAGACCCTCACTGGCTTTGGGTGGGGAGTGGGACACCCCAGCCCTGCCCTCCTGCCCCCCACCCCCCCTCAGACCCTCACTGGCTTTGGGTGGGGAGTGGGACCCCCCTGCCCCCCACCCCCCCTCTGACCCTCACTGGTTTTGGGTGAGGAGTGGGACCCTCAGCCCTGCTCTGCAGCCCCCCACCCCGCTCTGACCTTCACTGGCTTTGGGTGGGGAGTGGGACCCCCAGCCCTGCTCTCCTGCCCCCCACCCCCCTCTGACCTTCACTGGCTTTGGGTGGGGAGTGGGCAGGGGGATGCCCCCAGCCCTTCTCTCTTGCCCCTCACCCCCCTCTGACCCCCCCCCCCACCCCCTCCTGCCTTGGCTGGGGGGGCAGCATCCCAGGTCCCAGGGTGGAGATGCTGCCCAGTGGGACTGGGGAGCTGGGAGCTGCCTGACAGATGGGCGGCTGCAACAGTTCCTGGGGAAGGGCTGGGACTCCCAGCACCATCTGCCAAGGGTCACAGGTGACCCCACAACCCCCCTCTTTCCCCCCCCCCCCCCAAAAAAAAAAAAAACCCTGCCAGGGGGAGGGGGGAGGAGGGGGGGGGGGGAGGGGGGGATGCCAGAGCTTGAGTTATAGAAGCGTGCTGGGAAAAAGGGGGAAGAGGCAGGTTTGGGGGGGAGGGGGGGAGGGGGGGGGAGCAGGAGCTGGTTGAAGATGCTGGGGAGGGGGCGGGGGAGGGGGGGGGGAAGGTGTGGGAGGGGGGTGTGTTTGGGGGGGGGGGGTCCTTGTGGTAGCAGGTAGGTGATGCCTGTTGGGGTTTCTGCCAGGGGCAGGTGGCACCGGGCAGGGGACAGCCCAGGCAAGGGACCCAGGATGCTCCTGGCACCTCAATCCTCACTGGAGGGGTCACCAGAGGGACCTGGGGGGGGGGAGGGGGAGTTGGGGGGGGGGGACTTTTCCAGGACCCCCACCCCCTCCTCCTGCTTCAGCATCCCCCCCCCCCCCACCTCCTGGATGCTGAACCCCTCCGTGGAGAAGGGACCCCTGATGTCCCCAGGCTCGGCTGGCGCTGCCCATGTGTCCCCTGTGCCCCCCCAGTCACTGGGAAGCTGCTTTTCCAGCCCCCCCCACGCCCCCCCCCCAACACCTCCCCCCACCCCCCCCCTTCCCTTCCCTTCCCCACCCTCCCCCCCCAGCGCTGCTGTAGTGGTGGGTGATGGGGTGGGGGGTGGGGGGGGGGGAGCACTGGGCAGCACTGGGGATGCTGGGGAGCTGCTCTGCGATGGAGGGGGGGGGTGTTTGAGGGGGGGGGGGGAGGGAGGGGAAGCAAGGTAAAGGGAGGGGGTGGGGGGCACGTTTTGGGGTCGGTGGTGGTGTGATGGGTGCTCAGGGCACAGCCAAGGGGCTGGCAGGCAGAGGAAAGGCAACCCCCCCCCCCACCCCCCCCCTACCCCCCTCCCTGTACCCCAACCCCCCCCCACCCCCCCCCACCCCCTCCCTGTACCCCCAACCCCCCACACCCCCCCCTACCCCCCTCCCTGTACCCCAAACCCCCCCCCCAACCCCCCCCCCCCACCCCCCTCCCTGTACCCCCAAACCCCCCCCACCCCCCCACCCCCTCCCTGTACCCCAACCCCCCCCCACCCCCCCCTACCCCCCTCCCTGTACCCCAACCCCCCCCCCCCGTCTGCCCCTGGCAGGGACACCAGAGCATCACCCTCACTCAAAGGGCCTCCTGCCCACCTCACCCCCCCCCCACCCAAACCCCCTTCAGGGGGGACAGAGCATCCCTGGAGAGGCACAGCCAGACCTTCCAGCTCCCCCCCCCTTCCCCCCCCCCCCCCCCCAAAATCAAACAAAACCAGAGGAGAAGAAAGGGAAGGGGCAGGAGAGGGGTGGGGAGGAGGGGCAGGTGTCAGCAAGCTGCCTCCAGCCATCTGTTGCCAGCTCAGGGACTCCAGGGCCCCCCCCTCCCCCCCCTCCTGCACCCCCCCCCCTCCTCTCCCTCCCCCCCCCAAGCTCTGTGCCTGATGGGGACAGCGCTGGCTCTTGGGGAGGGGGGGACACACACATCCCCCCCCCCCCCAGGGTTGTATCCCCCACCTGAGCGCAGCCACGTTGGGGGGGTTTCAGAGGGGGGGGGGGCTGCTGGACACCCCCCCCCACCCCCCCACCCCCACCCCTACCCCCCCTTTCCATGGGGCTGTGGGCTGCCTGGGTGCCACAGCTGAGCTCACAGGGAGGATGGGGCGACCGTTGCCCCCCCCTCCCCCCACCCCACCCATCACCCCAACGACTCCCTGGGTGGAGGAGATATTGGGGTGCCCCCTACACAAACCTGGGTTTTCCCTCGGGGGGGGAGGGGTCCCCATGTTTTCCCTGGGTTTTCCCTCGAGGGGGGGAGGGGTCCCCATGTTTTCCCTCGGGGGGGAGGGGTCCCCATGTTTTCCCTGGGTTTTCCCTCATGGGGGGGAGGGGTCCCCATGTTTTCCCTGGGTTTTCCCTCGGGGGGGGAGGGGGTCCCCATGTTTTCCCTGGGTTTTCCCTCGGGGGGGGTCCCCCATGTTTTCCCTCGGGGGGGGAGGGGTCCCCATGTTTTCCCTGGGTTTTCCCTCATGGGGGGGAGGGGTCCCCATGTTTTCCCCGGGTTTTCCCTCGAGGGGGGGGGGTCCCCATGTTTTCCCTCGGGGGGGAGGGCTCCCCATGTTTTCCCTGGGTTTTCCCTCATAGGGGGGGAGGGGTCCCCATGTTTTCCCTGGGTTTTCCCTCGGGGGGGAGGGGTCCCCATGTTTTCCCTGGGTTTTCCCTCGGGGGGGAGGGGTCCCCATGTTTTCCCCTCGGGGGGGGGAGGGGTCCCCCATGTTTTCCCTGGGTTTTCCCTCATGGGGGGGGAGGGGTCCCCATGTTTTCCCTGGGTTTTCCCTCATGGGGGGGGGGGTGTCCCCATGTTTTCCCTGGGTTTTCCGGGGGGGGGGGGGGTCGTTCCCCATGTTTTCCCTGAGTTTTCCCACGCTGGGCACAGGGAAGCAGGGGGAGGAGGGGGGGGGGGGGAGACTTTGGGGAGGGGGGGGGGGGGAAGGGGGGGGGGTATTGCAGCCCTCCAGAGATCCCAAGCAGGGGCACCCCAAGCATCTCCTGGGGACACCCACATCTCTCCCCCTGTCCCTGGGCAAGGTGGGCTGCAGGAGAGGCATCCCCCTCCCCATTTTAAAGGAGGGATGCTGAGAATTTAAGGTGCAGGGCAGGGACCCCCACATGTCTCAGCTATTGAGTCCCCCCTTGGACACCCCCCCACCCCCCCCACCCCCCAACTCTGAGATCCATCCCCCATCAGCGTTAGGGCAGGGGGCTGGGTCCAGCCTCAGCCCCTGGGTACCACCACAGGCTCTGGGCTATTAGAGCTTTCACCAAGTGAGGATGAGGAAGGTTCCAGCTCCATCTGAGCCCCCTTTAGGCAAAGCTGCATTAGATCCTAATCCAAGTGGCCTTGGGGAGCCTGGCTCTGAGTGGAGGCTCTCTAATCCCACCCCCCCCCCCCTTTCCCCTCCCCTCCCCCCCCAGTAAGCGATAGGGCACTAACTACCCCGATGGGACTCTGGCCACATCTGGTCCATGAGCACCCAGCTCTCCCCTGCTCTAAGAGGATGAGGATGCAGAGAGGAAGATGCTAAACCATTTATGCCCTGGGTGCTTCCCCCCCCCCCTCTTCCCCCTCTTTTATCCTCCCATCTGGGATGGGGGCTCCCATCTGGGTGCATCCCCCAGACTCACCCCCCTCTGGAGAGGCATCACTGGGTGTCTCCTGCATGAGGCACTGTGTGGAGGGGGGGACACTGCCTTTTTACCCCCAGGGCTTTAAAAAGAGGGAGAGTGGGTGGTAGAAATGCCACCCCACTGATCAGCCCCACGTTCTGCCCCAGCCAGGATGCTCAGCTGTATTGTGAGGGAGATGCTGTAAAGGGGAGACTGAGGTGGCTCAGAAATCCTCTGTCCTGGTCCATGAGCACCCAGCTCTCCCCTGCTCTAAGAGGATGAGGATGCAGAGGGGAAGATGCTAAACCATTTATGCCCTGGGTGCTTTCCCTTCCCCCCCCCCCCCCTTTCCCCTCTTTTATCCTCCCATCTGGGATGGGGTCTCCCATCTGGGTGCATCCCCCAGACTCACCCCCCTCTGGAGAGGCATCACTGGGTGTCTCCTGCATGAGGCACTGTGTGGAGGGGGGGACACTGCCTTTTTATCCCCAGGGCT
>JAKCOZ010000117.1:300311-340311 GCA_022605955.1 Rallus limicola
CCTTTCCCCCCCCACACCCATCCCCTTTTTTTTTTTGGCTGTAAATAACGCTTAGAAAAAAATATAAATAAATTTAAAATAATACAGATAACAACCCCCCTAAAAAAATAAATACAAGGGGGGGGGGGCAATGGGGTAACAACAATAAATTATTAGAGGTTTATGTGGGGTTTATTTACTTCTCTCCCCCCACACATACACACACACCACCCCCCCCCCTTCACAGCCTCGCATTGTTTTGGAGCCGTCTCTTCTTCTCTGTAATTACAACCTCGGAGTCAGAGTCTGGGCAGCTCTTAATTAAAAATAAAAATGAGGAGATGAAATCTCTCCTTTTTCCCCAATCCTCCTCACCACCTCACTGCCCCCCCCCCTTCCCCTACTCCTTCCCCCCTCCCCCCCCCCTAATCCTTGAACACTTCGGGAGCTGCGTAAAGTTTTATTCCGGCGCGGCTGGGGAAGAGGGCGGCCTGTTTAACAGCTTTAATTCCTAATTAACAAGCATCTTTCCGCACCGAGGTGCGCAGAGCCATAATTAGCGAAAACACCCCCCTATATCTCTAAAAAAAATTAAAAAAAAAAAGGAGGGGGGGGGTAGGAAAAAAATACACCCAGCGCTTTTTCTCCTGTATTTTTTCCCAGCGCAAATCTCCGCTAAAAAAAAAACACCCCAAAACTAATAATAATAATAAAAAAATCCCTTTATTTTCCGCTCTAGGTGGAAAATGCGGAATATTTACGCGGAGAGTTGCCCAGAAGAGGAATTTCTTTGCTTTTTCTTATTTATCCCCCCCCATCCCATCCCATCCCATCCCCAGCGTGGTGGAGGGAAATGGCCTTAAACGTGTTCTGGTGGCTTTTATTTGCTTCTCGGAGTTGCTTTAGGGGGAAAGTGCAGCAAAAGTTCAGGGCGGCTCCCTCCAAGTCGCAGCGCTCAGCGCGCAAATCCCTTGGAAAAAAAATATGACAATACTATATATATATATTTAAAAAAAAAATAATAATCACAACGGGGGGGATGGGGAAGGGGTTTTTCACCCTTGCAAAAACCCCTCTCGGGTTCTGCGCGGGTTGGAAGGTAAAAAAAAAAAAGAGGAGAGAAGAGGGAATTCTGGCAATTGTCAAAACACATGTCTGCTAACCAGGAAACCGGGAGGTGTGTGGGGAAGAGGAATTAAATCTGTTCCTACTTCTGAAATTTATCCTTCTTCTTTCTGTCCAGGCTTGAAAGCTCTTTTTGACACTTTGAAGTGTTTATTTAGATTTTTATTTAAAAAAAAAATTAAAAATATATATATATATTTATTTTTCACCCCCTCTCCCCGCGTTAATCCCGCGCTGGGACGCGGGTTTTAATTCCTAAATATTCTTTTTAATTGAGGGGGTGGTGGTGGGAAGGTGGTGGTGGTGGGGGGGTGTGTGGGAATGGTGTGGGGTGTGTGTGTGTGTGTGATTTATTTCATTATTTTTCTCCTTCCCAGATTTATTGGCGAACCTCAGCCCAACAAAAGAAGGCAGCACCGAAATCTCCCCGCGGAAACGGGACTACTGCGCTGGGGCTTAAATTACCAAGTAACCACGTTGCCAAAAAAACACCCCCCCCACCTCCCCCACCCCCTCAAAGTTAACAGCAGCGAAAAGAAAAAAAAAAGCAGACGGAGCCCCCCACATACACAGACACCCCCCCCCCCCCCACTCCCTCACACCCCCTATTTCCACTGCAACATCACCTCAGTTCATTTAACTCGCTGAATAAACGCGCTTCGGGATCAACCTCATCAGCGCTCAAAAGGGGAGCACCCATCCCCCACCCCCCAAAAAAAAATAAAATAAGAGGGGGGGGTTTATGCATAATATTTTAGGAGATTTTATATGGCCGAGTGATGCTTTGTTTATAGGGAGGGGGCTGGGGGCTGTGGAAACATTCCTGGTGGGGTAAAATTTGGGATATTTGTTTATAGGGAGGGGGCTGGGGGCTGTGGAACACATTCCTGGTGGGGTAAAAATTGGGATAAACGGACTTGGGGTTTATTCAGCACTATCCAGGAATAGACTTTTTTTTTTGGGGTTGTTTTTTTTTTTTTTTTTATTTTCCTTTTCTCTTCTTATTTTGCCCCAAAAAAAAACCCTCTGTAAAACCTGCGCAGGTAACAACTTTCCCAGGGCCCAAAAAAAATATATATACCCCCAACCAACCCACCCCCACATTAAATTCCACCTCCCAGCTTTTAGTCCCTAGTTAGTATTTTTTTTTTTCTTCCAACCCCTCTGGTTCCATTTGGAAATATCCCTGAAAAAATTTTTTAAAAAATCCCTAAAAAGGCAATTTTAAACATCCCCCCCACACCAGCACCAAGGCGGTCATGACGTCACGCCCTCCGCGGCCAAAACTCCACGGCGTAAAATTAGAGAAGGCGACTCGTCGCTGCGCACCACGCGTGTGTCTAGACGCGGATCTTTACGCATGTAAGAAGGGTGCAATTACTTCTGCCGGGTGTGGAGATTAAAAATAAAAAGGAGTGGGGAATGTTGTTATTACGCTCAACTCGGGGGTGAAAAAATTGTTGTCATTAACTATAGGCAGTTTTATCCTTTATTCTTTATTTTATTATTTTTTTTTTAAGAGATCTGGAGGCAGAAATTTAATCATAGGTGGGGAAGAACAAAAAAAAAAAAAAAATCACCCAGGAAACAATAATCGTTGCCTTAATGATGGGGGGGTTGGTTGGTGGGGTGGGTTGTTTTTTTTTTTTCTTTAAGAGGCGCTCACTTAGGCAGAATTAAACTATATATTTGGAGACAACCTCGTGAAGCACTTTGGTGAATTTATACGTTCGCAGCGCCTTTAATCGAGCAACAATTTAATATTTCAGGATTTGCTTAAATACACTCATATTTTCAAAGGGGGGAAAACACCATTCCCGAGCTGCCATGGTTTATCTATTTTTATGAGTTCACCTACGTGGGGATGATTTAAACTCCGGTTACACGGAACGAAAAGAATAGTGATGATGATAATAATAATTCTCATTATTATTTAAAAAAAAAAAAAAGCAAACCCACCCCAAACTCCCCAAAATTGACTTGAATTAGGAGAAAGTGAGGAGTTTCGAATGGCTTTGGGAAGTTTATGGATGGGGAGGGGCTTGAGGGGGACACACAGGCGACACACTTCAATGTTAAAGGTATTAAAACTTTGCGAAGTGATTTTTTTGGGGGGGGGGTGGGGGGGGGGGGGGGGGGATGTGGGGGGGTGTTTAAATAGCAGAAGGTTTTTTGCAGGGTTTTGAGCCCTCTCCCAGCCAAGGGTGGGGGTGTTGTGGGGGTGTTTAGATCCCTTCCCCATCCCCTGTCTTCCTCCCCCAGCCCCGCAATTATACACATGGGTAAGAGGGGAGGGGAGGGAAAGGAAGGGGGGGGGGCCGAAAAAAGAAGGGAAAAAGCACCAAATTGCAAAAAAAATGCAAGTTTCTGTCACTTGGTGGCAGTATACAAAACAAGTAAACAAAACCCGGAGAAATTTAAACAGGGGGGGGGGGGCGGGGGGACAAGGGGATGGAGCCGGGGGGGGGGGGGGGGGCACCTGTGGGACAAACCCCCCGTCCCCCCGCATCGCTTGGCCCTTGTCTGGCGGCTGATTTTAGGGAGATTTGAGGGTTTTTTTGGGGGTTGGTTTTTAGATATATTTTTTTTTTTTCCCCCCCCTGTCTTTACACACACACACGCACCAACCCCACCCCCCCACCACCCTCTTTCCTCCTTTTATTTCCCCCCATCCCCGCCCCCCATTGAAACGCGGGGTCTTTAGTGTGGGGACAAAGACTTTTACAGCAAGGTGTGTCCCCATGCGACAAAGGCGACCCGAGCAGCCTGTCCCCCGCAGACTGCGTCCAGACACCCGCAATTTCGGGGGCTTTTCGCCTTTTATTGTGTTTGTGTCTGGGGAGAAAGCTGGGGGGGGGGTGTGTGGGGGTGGGGAGAGGGAGGAGGAGGAGGAGGAGGAGGAGGGGGGAGACGGGGCCGCTTCTCGCCTTCCTCCTCCCCAGCATCTTTCTCTCTTCTCCGTAGCTGGAGGTCACGCCCCCCTTTCACCCCCTAAACTCCCTCTTCAAATGTTGGGGGGTTTCCACTCCCATTTTCTCCCTTTTCCCCCCCAAAAAATCCCCACCCCCGCACTTCAGCTCCCCGCTTCAAATCCGATGGGAAAGGCCCTTTTTTCCCTCTTTTTATTGTTATTATCATCTTGGGTTGGTTTTTTTTTTTTTAGCTCTGACCTCAACCACAAACACTGATTTTTTAATATCTTTTTTTTTTTTTTTTCTCCCCGTTTTAGGTATTTTTTGAACCCCCCGAAGGCGGCGAGCTGCAGGGATTAGGCGCCCGCCAACAATAGTAACCAGATCCCTAACTATCTCCTCCAAAAATGAAATTCTTGATCCCCCGATGTTCCGCATCATCGTTCCCTAAAGCGGGTTCCTTCCTCTATGACGAATTTTTTTAAGCTCCCCTCGCCTTTTTTTTCTCCTCCATACGCCGAGCTCCGCAAATGTATCACTCAAAATAAATTAAAATAAAATTTAAAAAAAAAAAAAAAACTAGGAAAAATAATCCACCACCCCCCCCCAAAAAAAAATTACAACCCCCCAAAAAATGAACCTCCCCAAAAAACAACCCTAAAAAAACACAACCCCAAAAAAACCCCCCACAACCCCAAAACACCACAATACTCTAAAAAAAGAAAAACAGCCCCAAAAGACTCCCCAAAACCCCACAAAGCCCCCCAAAACACACCCTCCTTTGCTGCACAACTCTCCAGCTAGAAATACACCCCCTCCGAAAAATAGAAATTCAGTTAAAAATCACATTTATTGGGGAAATAAGTACAAAGATACCGACCCCCCCCCCCCATGGCAAACCGAGCTGAGCATCACCACATCCATCGCTACCACCTAACACGGGTGCCGTTTGCTTATATACACATATATATAAATGTACATATACACACACAGACATCTCATATATTATTTTAATGGGTTTAATTAATTCCGTCCCCAAACCGAAATTCCTTCACACGACAAGTTGGGAATCCGCTTCTTTCTAATAATTTCTTTGTAGTTACAGGGTTGGGTTGTTTTTTTTTTCCACGGCGGTATAATCACACACACACACACACACCCCTCCCTTCCCTACCCCCAGGTTCACGCTCTGTATTTCTATATATTTACTCGTCACAGGGTTTTATAGAGGCGAGATAAACGCCCACGCGTGGGGCAGATGGTATCTGCTGGGGTTTACGGTCGGGTGTAGATGTACAAGACGCGTACGCCTTGGAATCCAATGTAAATTCCTCCTCTCCTCCTCGTATTTACGCCCTTCACGCGCTCCTACTCAACACCTCGGAGTAAAAAAAGCCGCTGTAAATAAATTAGGAAGGATTTGGGACAGCGGAATCCCCGTTTAAACGCTTCTGTAGGATGCTGGTTGTAGTTATTCTTATTTAATTTATATCTCTCTCTATATATATATATATATATTTTGTTCTCCACTGACAACACGTGTGGAAGAAAATCTATTATTTCCTGAAAGTCCATGTCAATAACACGTGGCGATTTTCCTATAATCCCCGATGTTACAGATCCAAGCAGCGATTTATTTCCTCTGGTTTAAGACTGGGATTAAAGAGGGAAAGGGGGGGGAAAAAAAAAAAAAAATTTAAAAAAAAGGCAACAAACCACAACCTCGGAGAATATAAATCATTCCCGTATTCCAGCTCCACATCCTAAAAATGTTTCTCAGCATCGCGAGTGTCTGAAGGATGTCGATACGTCAAGGGAAAGGAGAAAATCAATATATTTTCAAGTTGTTTGGGAAGAGGGGGGTGTAGATGGGAAAAGGGGGGGGGGGGTGGGGGGTGGTGGTGAGGGGAGGTTTCCAGGCCTGGCGGAAGGAGGTTTTAATGCGGGGTAAGCGATGGGAGCATCCCGGCGTTAATGGGAGCCAGCCCCGGGGAGCGGGGAGCTGGGTTGGGGGTGGCTCGGAGAGGGAGAACAGACGGATTTAAGCCTGAAAACAATAAAAAGATCCCATTTCTGTAATCATGTGGTTCCAATAAACACTCATTGTTTGCTCATAAAATGTCTTTACGACCAGCCGCGGTACAGGCAGAGCCTCCACGCCACCGGATTTTCCCAGCGAACAAAACGAAGGCAAAACTGTCTCTTCTTCCACACACACACACCCCCCACCTCTCCAAACCTCCCCCCAAATCCCATCCCCGAACCCTCCATTTATTTCACGCTTGGAAAATAAAAAATAAAAAGAACCAGGGGAACGGCGCGGTGTCTCCAAAGAGAATCCGGGATCAAGATGTTAAAAAATTATATATTTTTATTTTTATATAGATATATATATACACACACACACATTTCCCTTCGGAGGGAAAAGGGAATCTCTGCGCTCGGGTTTGTCCCGATAATTTCCAGACGCGAAGATTTACCAGGTTTCTCAAAAGAAAAGGGAAACTTGGGAAACTTGTAGGTTTTGGGGATGTGGGGTTGGGGTTTTGTTTTGGTTTTGGTTTTTTTGTTTGCTTTATTGATTTTTTTTTTTCCCTTCTCACCCCCAATATATAGATTTTTCGAGATTTTTTTTTTTTTTGCCCTTTTCCCTAATTAAATTTAACACCAGAAACCAGCCCAGAACTTAACAAACCGCTTTCGCTAATTAACCTCTGCCAGCGCCCGCTGGAAATTAAAATCGAGGAGGCCATTTTCAGTTAAAAAAAAAAAAAAAACCACCCCAAAAAACAACCAACCACCAGAAAACAACCACCACGCGCAAAACAACAACAAAAAACCGCACCGAGGCGGAGAGCGAGGAACCCCCCCGGCCTCCACCACACACCCCCCTCCTTCCCTCCCTAAAATCCCCCCCCCCCCCCCCTTTCTCTCCCCACACACAGGGGAACCCCCAAAATCGCTTATAATCCGCCAGAAAATCACCATCGCCTCCGCCACCCCTCCCCCACATGGTTTATTTAATGTCCGGCCCTATATATCTATAGGTCCAGCCCTATACATCCCCAGACTGGCATCACCACAGCAAATCTCCGCTCGTACACACGCTCCTTATTATTATTATCATCATTTAAACCACGGCGGATTTATCGAGGAAGGAGGAGGAAACAACCTCGGGAGGAAATTAAGTCACTGCGTTATATACATGTATATATATTTTTATATATGTGTGTGTGTGTTTACCGGTATAGAACAGGGAGATAGATAAGATTAGGTGATGGATGGATAGGTGGGGAGATAGGTGGGTGGGGAGGTGGATGGGGAGGTTAGCGGGGAAGGGTCACGCTTTAAATCTCACCCGTTAAACCTGAATTAAAGTTGCAGGAGAAAAAGGGAAGCGAATAGAAAAAAAAAAAAATTAAATAAAGGAGGAAGGAAGGAAGGAAGGAAGGGGAAAAAAAAAAAAAGGAATAAAATAATAAAGATAAAGCGAAGGGAGGGGAGGGACTCGCATGCAAATAAAATATATAAAAGCCACCACGGCGTTTAACCACTTCGCAGGGGAAATCCGAGCGCTGCTCGAAGTTATCACTGCTGAGAGTTTATTATTGTGTTTTACGGCGCGGAGCTCGTCGCGATTGGTCCTTGTAGGAAGGGGAAATTCAATGAAATTCCATAAAATCCCATAAAATTCCAGAGGATTCACTGAAAGCCCCCCCCCTTTTTTTTTTTTTTTTTACCCCCCCCCTCGGGGAACTTCACACACAGACACAAACCCCCCCCCCCCTCGCAAAATAAAACCCCCAACACGAATAAAGAGAAGAGCTCTTTGGGATGCAAAGAGTTGATTGTTAATCACCTCGCGCTTAATATTAATTATTGCCCCGGGAACGAAACGCGCAGCCCCGCGGAAGAAGCGCAGGCCGCGACCGGCGGCCCCGGGATTTGGGGAGAGGCGGGGGGGGGGAAGAAGGCGTGTGAAAGGAAGGAAGGAGAGTGGGGGGAGGGATGTATGTGATGGGGAGGGTATGGGCGGGCAAACCCGAGCCTCACGCACACAATTAAGAGCGCAGCTCATTAAATATGGCACTACCCGGCAGCCTTGGACGCCCCACCCGGGCCGCCCTCCGCGCATGCGCTTCCCCCCCCTTAAATTTTTTTTTTTCCCCTTTTTTTTTTTAAAAAAAAAAGAAAAGTTAAGAGAATTCATTTTCCCACCTAGATATATACATATATATATACGCACACACAATTTTTCCCCCCCTTCCCCCCCCCCTCCCGCCAACGCGCCCCCACCCCCCCCCTCCACCATCCATCCTCCCCATCCCCCGGCGCCCCCCGACCTGCCTCCCCGCACCCCGAATATGACATCAGCAATAGCAAATCCCTCTTACCCCCCCCCTTTTTTTTTTTTTCCCTTCCCCCCCCCCCCCCTCCCCGAATTAACTGCATTTCTGCCGCCCCGCAGCAGCTTTCCCTCATATCCAAGCTACACCCCTCGCTCGCACAACGATGCATCATTATCCTTAACACCCGGGCTATGGATCATTAGTTACACATTTTAACCAATAAGGGAACACTTACCAGAGGCTCCTGTCTCCCCCTCTCCCTCTCTCTCACTCTCTCTCTCTTTTTTTCTCTGTCTCTCCCTCTTTCTGATCCACTGACGTGCAGCTCAGCTCCACAGAAACATAAAAAAATATAAAAATTTAAAAAAAAAAGGTGGAAAAAAAAAATTCAAGGGGGGAAAAAAGGTGGAAAAAAAAATATCAAGGGGAAAAAAAAAAAAAAAAGGTCGAAACAAAAGCAAAACAGTTCTTCTCTGGATGGGTAAGGGATGGGGGAAGCTGAAGGAGGAATCTGTCTCTCTCTCTCTGGGGTTTTTTTTTTTTGGGCTTAAAAAAAAAAAGGGAAAAAAAAAAAAAAGGTATTTACAACTGGTTGTGCCCCCTCATCATCGCATCCTGCAAAGGAAATGCATTGCGTTTTGCCCCTAGGGGTGGGGAATAGGAGGCGGCAACCAGACGCAGCAGTAAACTCATTAATGCCAAAATGCCCAAAGCAACCAAGAATTCCAACCCCAAGGAGACGAGGGAGGGAGGAAGGGGGGGGGGGGGGGGTGGGGGTAAAAAAAAATCCCCCACCCCCCCCAAAAAAAAAAGAAAACACCCCAACCACCCCTCGATTCTATTTTTTTTAAAGCAAAAAAAAAAAAAAAATATATAAAATCATCATCATCATCACGCTAATAATTAAAGGGGCGGGAGGGGTGGGGGTGGGGGAAATGAAAGGGTTGGGGGGTTGGGGGGGGGGAGGAGGAGGAGGGGGTGGGGGTAGGGGTAGGGTGGGGGGGGGGAAATACCATCCTACCCCTGGCACTGCTTGGACTGTTAAAGGAAAAGACTACTGCGAAAGAGTCATAAGAGAAACCACAATAAAAAGTTCACGTTCATGGATGGAGTCCACATGACTTCCTGTGGCCAATCCAACTTGTGATTCAGTCGTAAACTTTTATTGCTCAGCTGTAAATTTTCTGCAAACAACCAGGAATGCGTTGCATTTTTTTGTGACGAGTGCAAATGCTCTCCTCTGTCGCCATGTTTATACAATTCTCCTTTAATATTAAAGGATTAAATCCCCCCCCCCCTTCTCATCTTTATCCTCCCCCCACCCCCCCTCCTCTTATTTTTCCTCCTTTAAGCGATGGTGGGGTTTAATTTTTCCCCTTTTCCAGACAGAGCCGGGATGATTTGATGATTATTCGCGTTAATTCTACGCTTATTATTATTATTATTTCATATTTTCACCCCCTAATTTAAATTTAATTACGAGGATTTGCCCTTTAGCGCTGGGCGTTATTAAGCTCCGTGTTAGTAATTAATTAAAGGGGAGGGGGGGGAAGAAGGGTGTGTGGGAGAAAACCTTCGAGGAAGAAAGGCGGTGGAGAAAGGGGGGGGGGGAATATCTAGAGACAGTGGATTTGGCAAATAAATATATTAAATAATTAATTTTTAAAGCGTTTAATTAATAAGCCAGGACTCGAGGAGGAAAACAACAAAAAAATAAGGAGGGGGGGGTGGGGGGTTATGATTCTTTCTGGCCAGAGCATCTCTGCTGAGGGTGTGTCCGCTGTTAATTAAACCTCTCCAGGGCAAAAATACATGGTGTGACACCCCCCCCCCCCAAAAAAAATTCCCCTCCTCATTCTTCCCCCCCACACCCCCCCCCAATCCATCCCCGCAGAACCCCGTCTACCCAACCCAACCCGGGGTGTGTGTGTGTGTGTGGGGGGGTGTCACCTGAACCATACAACCCCCCTCTCCCCCCTTTCTCCGCTCCCACCCAAAACTTGGTGCCAAAGGCGCCATCTCACCCCAAAAACTCCCGCATCCCTTTTCCCGAGTCCCCTAAAAACCCACCCAGCGTTATGATTTACTGGTGGGACACCTACATACATGTTTTTTAAGCACTTAAATCTTTCTCCCCCTGCTATTTACCCTCCCAAGCCCCCCAGCCTTTTGTTTTACCACTCCGCGGTGTCGGGGATGCGATACTTGATAAAGGAGGAATTAATGATATTTTTAAAAAAAAAAAAAAAAACACCCTTTGATTTTTTTTTTTTCCTCTCTCTCTCTTTTTTTCTTTCCTATTTTTTTTTTTTCCCCCCCTCAAGCTGAAGGGGAAGGTGGGGGGGGGGGGGGGGGGGGGGTTTTGTCCTTGTAGACGGCTGGGAAATATTGATTTGGAAGGGGAGAGACATTTTTCCACCGTGTAGAGGCCTGCTTTGGAGGCACCGCGAGTAACCACAAACCGGTGTAAATAGGCAACCGCAAAAGCCCAGCTCGGGCTCAGATGGGCTCCTCCACATCAAACCCTGCAAGGAGCCGCCTTTCTGCTTTATCCATCTGGATAAAGAGAAATATCTATTTTTCGTCCCGCAATCCCAACTCCCAGGGCCGCGCACCCACCGCACCCATGAAAAAAATATTAATAATAACAATAATTATTATTATTAGGAAGTTTAAATGTCCCCCCTCATTTTTTTTCCCTATTAATTTCTCTCTCCACACACACATTTCCAAGGATAGCTCCATTATTTTCCCTCCTCCCAGGTATTCCGCGCCTGAGTTTAATTTTCATTGAGGAAAATAATAATAATAATAATAAAAAATAAAGGACGGGGGGGCAGAGGGAGGGAGGGAGGGAGGGAGAGGAGGTGGAGGGGGGACTCCTGCTCGCTCCCTCTTTAATTTATTTATTTTTTTCTCCCCCTGGCTGGCTGCGTGTCTGTCTGCCCAAACAACACAAAGGTTGTAATACAACCGGATGGACGGGAAATTACTTTATTCACTTTACAAACCACCAATAAATTTTATAACAGGTAGTTAAAAGTTACGAGGGGGGGAAACTACGACCACAACAGCTTCCCGAACACAATGGAGATCCCATTTTTTTTCTTTTTTTTTTCCCAGAGAGCAGACAAGATAATAAATTCCATAATGGGAAGAGGAAATTTTGATCCTGGGTAAGGAGAAAGTAACCTGGACGCACATTTACTACGCGGATTTTTTTCGGAGACGAGGGTTTCGCTACTTCCAACCCCCTCCCCACACCCCACACAGACACTTATAAACCCGACTCCCCTCTCCTAAAATTAGCGAGGGGATTTTCGGGAGGATAAAAGAGCCGCATTTGACGGGGAAAGGGAGGGGGGGGAAGTTTGAGAGGCAAAAATAAGATGAGTTTTAAGGGGGGGAAAAAAAAATAAAATAGAGTTGTAGAAATTGCCATTTTTCCCCTTTTTTTTTTTCCCTCTTTTTTTTATTTTACAAGTCTGGCTGACAAAGTTCCCCCCCTCCCCCCCCGCCCCCGCGCATCTTCCTCCCCTCCCTCCTTCCTCGCTAAAAAAAAAAAAAAAAAGAAAAAAAATTAAAATAAAATAAAATAAAAAATAAATTTAATGCCCGAGAAATTCGTTGGTCTCTCCAATATAATCCGTGCCCATTTCGGAGTATAAAACCTAAACGAATTTTTTCGCCTAATGGCTGCGTTATGGCACGGCGGCGGCTGTGATTAGAATAATAAATTAAGGGAAAATAAGCATATGCTCAAACTCAGCTTTTCGAGGATTATATTTTTCACAAATCACAATGGAGATCCAAAAGGAAATTTGATTGGCTAATAAAAAGCCTGGAATAGGACGATATTTCTTACTCCAGGCGGGTAGATGAGTCTAATTTCAGTAATACCGAAGCTATGATCATTTTCTGAATAAGCCACTTTGTGGAGAGCGAATCTTCTTTCAAATTACTTTCCCCCATAAAATGGTCTCTTCTCTTTTTTTTTCCCCCCTCTCCTGAAATGATGGAGTGATTACAGAAATAACTGGATGGCGTCTGAAGATGCGACACTCTTGTGTTGACTACAGAACATAAACATTTCCCCCCAAAACTAACTGCTGCGCCTGTAGTTTCGATAATTTAACTCCAGACCCTTTTGATAGATAAATGTCAGCCTGTAGTATTCGTTCGGATAAAAACTACTCGGATTTGGGGGTTTAAATATGATGGATTGAGTGCGGAGGCAGCTTCTTTCTTTTTATTATTCTTATTTTTAAACACTTTGATAAGTTCTCCCTCTCCTTCCCCACCCCCTCGTCGGGGGGGGATATTTTCTATGCAAAGCCTTTATCTCGATTTTTTTTTAAATTTAATTATTAATTTTTTTTAAAAAGTAATATAAGATTAAAAATGTAATATAAGATAAAATATTTTTTATTTTCACTGATTCCTGCGGATTTTAGCGCTGGAATGAAGGAGCACACGTCTGCTTATGATGGCAAACGAGGAGGAGGGAAGAAAAAATAAATCCCTTGTTGTAAAGGCTGGATAAATATCCCCAAGAAAGAAAGAAAAAGGGGGGAAGGGGGGTGGGGGGTGTGGGGGGGGAAGGAGCCCTTAGAATAAACCACTCTGGTTTATGACTAATAAAACTGCTTACCTTCCGCGCCTGCCCTCGACATGGAAAAGTCTAGAATAAACCTTATTGGTGTTTTTTTATGTATTTCTTGGGAGATTAACGCCGGTTAACGAGGACATTACGGGCTCTACAGCGGGGGTGGGGGGTGGGGGGGAAGGAGGAGATGGGGGGTGTCTGCCTGTATCGGTATTTCGGGAGTGGGCACACACACACACACACACACACACGCCGGGGCTCAGCTCCATCCCCGGGCAGGGCAGGATCAGCCCCCGCTGATGCCATTTTCCATAGATTTCACCACCCCCCAACCCCCCCTTCCTCACACCACTCCATCCCCGCCCCCAGCCCCATTTAGCCTTGGTATCTCAGGGTGGGGGTGTGACCCGCTGCGAACACGGGGTGCAAAAGGGGCGAAGAGATGGGTGTGGGTGCACCCACCCGAGTCCCTGTTCCCTGCGCGCTTCACAACTTCGCTATATCCCTTTTCTCCCCCTTTTTTTTTTTTGCTGTTTCCCCCAGCCCCCCTGGGCAGAATCCAGCGATTTCAAGCCCTGAGGCATTTAAATCCTTTAAGCTTGGTGGGTTTTGGGTTAAGAATGTCTGAAACCCACAGAGGAGCCTCCAGACATAGCTCAGAGCATCAGGCTGCGTGTTGAGGAGCCTTGTGTGCTTCCTTATCTACAATATCTGGGTAAACATCCCGTCTACTTCTGCATCCCTGGGCTCTAGATGATGTAGTCCATTTATCAGCAGGAGGAGGGAAGGGAGGAGGGGGGGAAAGGAGGTGGGGGGGGAAGGGGAAAAAGAGATAGACCCGGTTTTACAGATCAATAGACCTCGTTCAAGGAAATGAGGGTGGTGGTAAGAGAAATATGTGGAAAGTTCAGCTGCCACCCGAGAAGTAGGAGAGAGACCTGAAGGCATTCCTGCTAGTTTTCCTGAGAGTATAATTACATATAATAAAATTGAATATATATATATATATGAGAATACCTAATACAAGATATAATTGAAGAAATAATAATAATAATAATAATAATAATAATAATAATAATAATAATAATAATAGATACTTTAGGGATGGTGTCCATGGGCAAGAGGGACCCAATTTGGGGAGTCAAAGGCACTGTGAACCTAGGGGGGAAAGGCATATAAATAAATAAACTGCTTTCTTGCCAACTTCTATTTTATCCCCCCACCCCCCCCCCCCCCCCCCCCCCCCCCCCCCGCCCCCCCCCCTCGCGTGTTTCACGCTGTTTCCCCAGGGAAACGCGTTGCCCCCGAGCTCTGCCGGTGCCCAGGTTTTGGCGCACACCTCCTGTTCTCCGGGCTCTCCATCGCCTGCGAGCACCGGGTTGTACCCGGGAATGGGGAGGGAGGGAGGAGGGAAGGAATCCTCGTCTCCCCCCCTCCCCTCCCAATTTCCAACCCAGCCCGAGCAAGGAGAGGATTTTTCTGGACCACAGAGCTAGGCAGGACCAGGGCTTTGCACTTTCCGGGTCTCTCAAATGTCACTTCCCAAGTAAAAATCCAACCGCACACCCTCTGTTAGCATCCCCCCCTCCCGCCCACCCTCCCGAAGGAGCCTTTCCCATAACAAAGAAAGACTTAACAGTGCTGGAATCATGGCAATACTTAATTTTATTATTATTTTGGCGGACCACAAGCTTCAATCAGACAATTAGCAGCAACATTCTCATATTAAATCATATTTTTTGGGTGTGTTTTTAACCAGCATTTGCCATCGCAGTAGTGAAATACCCGGCTCGGGCTCTGGGCAGGGAGGCAGGAGGGGGGGGAATCCTTCCCCTCCAACACACACCCCATCCCTGCCCGATCCACCTCCGCTGCTGGTGGTTGAGCCAAGATGTTCTGAGTTCCTCCCAAGTAAAGATGAGCCTCGGTTTGTGAAGCCTGCCAAAGATGATTGAAGGATGAAGTATCAGCCAGAGCCCACTCTGGGTGATGTGTACGTGTGGGTGCTTTTCAATAGACACACAGCACTATATAGGCAACGCAGTCCTTTTTAAAATCTTTTTATTATTATTATTATAATTATTATTATTTACGTAATGTCTCACGTATACAATACAAATCCACGGTGTCCAGAAATGTGATTTTTTTTTGTCTTTCTCTTTTTTTTTTTTTTTTCTGGCGGTAATTGCTACATTCAGAGTTCGAACACGATGCTTTTACATAAAACAAATGACGATTTTATTTTTTTTTTAGGATTTTCTTTTATTTCGAGCATGTCGCATTAACAGATAGGTCAAGACAAATAGATAACTATACATTCAGTGCAATTTAGTTCTACACTACTTTATAAGCACAATAAAATAATACAATACTGTGCGTTCTCAACTAGGCAGTTTCAGTTGTTGGGTATTTTTTTTTTTTAATTATTATTTTCCTTTTTTTTTTTTTTTTTTTCCTCCAAGAAAATAAGCAGCAACAAACGACAATAAAACCGCATTACAAATACTTTCAAAGCATGACTCCTTCTATAGGTAGTGATAAAGTACAATACAAGGTTGGTCGGGGGTTGGTTTATTATTATTATTATTATTATCATTATTATTATTATTGTATTTGTAGGATTATTTTTTGCTACTTAGTAGCTTGCATCAGGGCAAAAACACAGCTCGCTCTCGCTCTCTCTCTCTTAAATAAATTCTGACCAAGTAAAATTTAGGATACTTAAGCCCCTTGTTGATAATAGCTTCGATTATTATTGCAGGTTTCCCCTTTAGGTAGTACATGAAGAATTTCGAGTGCTCACACAGGCAAAGGGTAAACAGGCGCCTATAGAACTAAGGAAAGGGTTGGGTGGCATATTTTGGCCTATCAAGGTATATACAAGCCTCAATCCTATAGAGAGGGGGGGGATATGTCTATTGGGGGGGAGTGTTTTTGGGCGCTACCAGGTATGCTCACCCTCCAAGCTCCTCTTCTTATCTGGCTGGGGCTGCAGGAGTGGCCCCTCCGAGGGGGTTGATAAATGGCTGGTAGGAATGGAGATCTCCACAGATAGACAGACACTACACAAACAAGCTAAGGAAGCTGGAAGCACCCTCGCATTTCCCCTAGGGTCATTCGGGAGAGGCTTAAACCCAAGCTTTTAAAAAGAATTTTCATATATATATATATATATATATATACACATATACATATATATATATATATATATATAAAACCGGGCAAAGTCAAAGTTGTTCAAATAAATACACATCCTGCACCCATCCGTGTGTGCAGCTTCCTAGGCGGGAGCGGAGGGAGCAGGGGGACGAGCAGTGACATTTGTTTCCAGGCTTGGGACTGCTGGGGGTTGGGATGGTTTGGCTTTGCTGGATATTTTTTATGACTATTATTATTATTATTATTTTAATTTCTCCCCACCCCCCTTTTTTCCTCTGCACTTGCCCCTAAGCCAGCTATGTCTTTCTTGAACTAAAAACGCAGCTCTGGGGGGGGGGACGGGGAGGGGGGGGGGAGGGGGAAAAAAATTAAAAAATAAAAAAAAGAGGGGGGAAAAAAAAAGTAGGGGAAGTTTCTATGACAATAAAAAAAGGCTACAACTGTTTGACAGGTAGTTACTGCTGTGTGAGCCTCTCCATTCTATACTCTATAAAAGCAAATGACCGTCGTAAACATCTCGATTTATCATCTGCCATAAAACGAGACTTCAAGGGGCTGAGAACTCAGTCCTTGCTTTCTTCTTTTTCCTCCTCTTCTTTTTCCTCTTCTTCATTCCCTTCTTCTTCCGTTTTCTCCTCGTCCCTGGCCCCCGGCAGCTTATCTTTATTGTTTTCTTTTTCCACTTCATCCTCCTGTTCTGGAACCAGATCTTCACTTGTCTCTCGGTCAGTCCCAGGGCGTGAGAGACCTCAATCCGGCCGCTTCCGTGTCAAATACGGGTTGAAGAGGAACTCCTTTTCTAACTCCAGGGTCTGGTACCGGGCTGTAAGTTTGTCTGCCACTGCGTCTTCCGGGAGCTGTAGGACACAAACATCAAATAACTTCTTAATTCTCCCTTCTTTGGAGGCTCTGTTCCCCCACCCCAGCCCCCCATCGCCTCAATTTTCCTAGAAAAACTGCTGCCAACCGCCACCCCCCACCCCACCAACCCCCACCCCCACCCCCCCCCGCACCCCCCACCCCCCAGGAAAAAAAAGCCCCTTTCAACCCTGTGCATATTAAAGGCACTAAAAGAAACTCGCTGGGTGGTGGTACTGGTAGGCAGCTGCCCTGCCCTGGCTCTGCCTGGGGAGTGTTCAGCTCTGGCTGCTTGGCTGGGTGCATGGAGGTGTGTGTCAAGCTCATTCACAAAAGAGACCTTTCCAGTTTCCTAAAAGGTGGTTCTGGGTGGTGAGTCCTGGTGGGCAGCTCCATTTTATAGAAAAAATATCTATATTCCTATGAAAGGTGCATTGTTCACCATAAAAGCCTCTCAACCTTTCTCCTTCCTCCCCCATTCCTTCTTCTTTTCTTTCTTTCTTTTCTTTTTCTTTCTTTCTTTCTTTCTTTCTTTCTTTCTTTCTTTCTTTCTTTCTTTCTTTCTTTCTTTCTTTCTTTCTTTCTTTCTTTCTTTCTTTCTTTCTTTCTTTCTTTCTTTCTTTCTTTCTTTCTTTCTTTCTCTTTCTTTCTCTTTTCTTTCTTTCTTTTCTTTCCTTTCTTTCTATTTCCTTCTATTTCTTCCTATTTTCTTTCCTCTTGATTTATTTTCTCTCCCTCTTCTTCTCTCTCTCCCCCTCTCTCCCTTCTTCTCTCTCTCCCCTCTCTCCTTCTTTCTCTCTCTCACCTTCTCTCCTTCCCTCTCCCTCTTTCTCCCCTTCTCCCTTTCCCTCAAAACGCCCAACTCCTAATTCCTTACCCAAACGTTGTCCCTCAAAATACAGGCTCAGGGGCTTCCTCTTTCCTACTATTTATGCCCTGAGAATTTGCAATTGGCATTAAACCCCCTTTTCCCTGTCCTTTCGGTCCGGGCTGTGTGTAAAGCACCCACACGGACAGAGATGCTTATTTGCCTGTGCAAACACAGAGATTGTATTTAAAACAACCCGAGATGGACATTTACAGCAATAGCCAGAAAAAAAAAAAAACCCAAACAAAACAAACCCAAAACCACCAAGAAAAGAAAGAAATGAAGGAAGAAAGAAAGAGGACCGAGGTATGCGCAGCTCAGCCCCTGCACTTCCTCCTGCACGGTCCTTTCTTAATGAGAAAAACAATGTATTTGGGGAAAACAAAAAAAAAAAACCAAAAAGAAAAAGAAAAAGAGAAAAAGTCCAGTTGGAAATGATTGCATCCTTGAGACTACCTCTAGGTCAAAGCTTAGATAAATAACGTGTTTTCCTTTGCGTCTATCTCCCAGCCTCTGGGCCACATCCTCTCTACATTAGCCAGAGCTCTTTTCTATTTCTTTTCCTTTTTTATTATTCTTCTTTTTTTTTTTTTTTTTTTTTCCCTGGTGGTTAAATTTTAGTGGGGGACAGGGGGGGAAAAAACCAACTTTGGGCCTCTGATTGTCCTTAAAATTAACACTAACCTTCAGATGTTTTGAATTAACAAGGCTTCTAGACAACCTTGGTCTTTAGGTGGGGGGGAAACTTGTACTTTGAAGTATTTCGCTTTCTGTGCAATTATCTGGACTTCACATGAGCAAAGTTCCATTCAGCCGAAATTATTTTGAATTTCCCACCCCCTCTTTTTTTTTTTTTAAACCCGAGACTGTTCTCCTCCACCCCACCCCATAGCTCTGAGCTAAGTTTCCCTTTCTGCTTAAACTTTTATCTCTAGGCTTTAAGAAACAGATGTAAAGTATTAGTAATACTTATACAAGTTCCCACCTTTCAAGCTTCGTCTCCAAGCAGTTATGAAAGGCTATATGACATTTTTAAAGAGCAGTGTATTATCAACATGCAAATAACCTCGTGGGAGCTGTATCTTATTGCCTATCCTCAAGGCAAGCAATAAAAAAAAAAGCAAGTTTTACTTTATTGTGATTTAAGCCTTTTGCAGGGAATCACCTTGCTGACTCTCTAGTAACTGCTGTCTTGTTTGCTTTCAAGGTCTTCCTAAAAAGAAGAAACATTAGCACAAACCTGCTCATTTCTTTCATATTTTACATCTACGCCTCTTATATCCATATTTTCCCGTATAGATATATGTATGCATACGGGTGTGTGTGCATGTTTATATATCTATACGTATGTTTGTGCCTGAATATGCATACATATATATATATATATATAGACAGAGAGACAGAGAGAGGGGAGAGGGAGAGAGAGAGAGAGAGAGAAAGAGAGAAAAAAATAAAGGAAAACATTTAAGGAGGAGGAAAAAAAGGTCCTAACCGTGAGGTCTCATCCATGGGAACATGAGACTGGGAGACGAATTTTGATTTAAATGCCCTTGTCCCTCGCTAGAGTTACTGTTGGAAGACGATTTACAGTCAGGATATTGTACAACAGTCGTCTCTTGCTGAGCACCATAAAGCGATTGCCTCGGTAGAGCTTCATATCCATAGAATTTAGAAGCGTCTCCGTGACACGCCAAGGCGCATGGGTTTTGCTGGTATCCAGAGTTGGAGATGCTGGAGGTTCCGTGGTGGAAAAACTCTTGGACGTGGTGTGAAGGGTGCTGGAAGGTGGGAGCAGTAGTGCCCGGACCATACACGAGAGCATGGCTCCTGCTAACACTTTGTGGAAATCTGCAGTCGTAGTAAGTTGGCTCCAGCGATTCACCGCCTTTGTACTTGGAAAAGAGAGGATTTACAAAGTAGGAACTCATGACCCTCGCATGCAAAAAAAAAAAAAAAAAAAAAAAAAAAAAAGGAAAAAAAAAAAAGGAGAAAGAGAAAAAAAAAAAGCTTTTTTTTTTTTTCTTGGAAAAAAAACAACAAAAAAAACCGGCTTTAATTCTAGATTAGTGCGAGATTGTCCCTGGACTGTCTCAAGTCCTGGTTTTTTAGTGGCCTTTTTTTTTTTTTTGGCTTTTTTTTTTTTTTGAAATGCGCTCTCAAAGGCGTTTCATGGTGCCTCTGTGTGTCTGTACGGTTGGTTCTCGGTGCTCTTGACTTCTCTTGTAATCTGTCGGTAGGTAGAGCTCTCTCTCTCAATTTCTCTGTAACTCTGCTCCTTCCCTTTAACACCACAGGCAAATTCCTCAAAATCCCGGTGGTGTGGCTTTTTTTTTTTTTTTTCCTCTTCTTCTTCTTTTTTTTTCTCCTCTTTTTTTTTTTTTTTCTCCTCCTTTTTTTTTTTTCTCCTCCTTTTTTTTTTCTCCTCTTTTTTTTTTTCTTTTTTTTTTCCTTTCCTCCTTTTTTTTTTTTTTCCCCCTCCTCTCTCCCCTCACACGCGATATGTACACATCCCTCCGCCACGCCGAGACAGCCCTGCCAGCCAAATGACAGCGTTTTGGGGAGTTGGGTTTTTTTTTTTTTTTAGGGGGGAGTGTGTGTGTGTGTTGAGGGGGGTGGGAAGAATAGAGGAAAGGTGGTGTATGGCGGGGGGACACAGACACACGCAGCCCTACAGAGATGGAAGGGGGGGGGGGCACCCACACCTAATGAGTGGAGGAGGGTGGAGGTGCGCATTAATATCCACCAAATCCCCCCCCCCCCACCCCCCTTTTTTTTTTCCCAGCAGCAGCCTCTTCACTGATGGCAGCAAATACATGCGCTGGGAGGTCAGCCTAGGTAACCTCAACAGGTAAAGGGAGCCCAAGCAGCACCCCCTTGCCCTCCCCATCCCCATCCCACCCCCCCATGAAAAAAAATCGGGGTGAGCTTATTCTAGCGCTCAGCATCGTGTGTGTGTTTCTCCCCCCCCCCCCTCTCCCCACCTCCCCCCCTCCATTCCCATGGGATCACGCTTTTGGCAGGAAGGATGGTGGGGGTGCCCCTCTTGTTGTTGTTGTTGTTGTTGTTGTTGTTGCTGTCATTGTGTTGGGGTTCGGGGTGGAGGTGGGGGGGGGGGCTGTGAGGTTGGGTTGGGAGGGGGGGGGGGTCAGAAAGAGGAAAAGGGGTGTGTGTGTGGGGGGGGTTTGTGGTGTGATTGGAGTCGCTGAGCCCAGAATTCCTCTTTTTCTCTCCCTTTTTTTCCCCCCTTTATTTTCGGGGGAGGGGGTATGGGGGGGTGGTGGTGGTGGTGGTGGTGGTGGCGTTGTGCGTGTGTTGTTATTGTGGGGATGGTGGTTGGAAGATTGGAACCCAACAAGCAAACAAAAGCAAAACGGGAGCGAGCGGGCGAGGGAAGAGTCTCCGTATTGATTGGCTGCTCCTCGCTGTCCTTCTTTAAAGAAAATAAAGGCAGAAAATTATGGGGAATTATTTATTCCCCCCACCCCCAAACACACACACACACCCCACCACCACCACCACCCCCTCCTTTGCTTCCTTTCAAACCAACCACTGAAAATCCACCACTGGATATAACAAGGAAGCGTCTTTCCAAGGGGATAAAGTAGCCCAGAGAGGCAAAGTGAGGCAGAAAGTATGTGCTCCCTTTTGTGCATGCCCCTAAAAAAAAAACAACCCCAAAACAACAAGGAGAATAACCACCGACCTTTATTTTGCTCGTTTCGCCATCCGATAATTAGCCATTTCCCCCGGCTTTTCCTCTCGCAAGTGGTGTGGGTGCCACTCACCCCCCACTTTTGGCACTGTAAAGTGACCACTCGCTGCAACCTTTCACTCCGGACACTTCATTTTTACGACTGCATGAAGGAACTCAGCTCATTAAAAAATAATAATAATGACATCAAATCACCGGGATTCGTGTTAATTTTTCGGGGGGGAGGAGGGCGGGGGGGGGGGGTTTGGGGGGGGGGAAGAGAGGGAGGGAAGGGGGAGAAAGGGAGGAAAAGGTGGGGGGATTGGGGAGGAGGGTGTGGGGGGGTGTTTGGAGGAGACGACACCATCACTTGGCGAATGAATCTTTTTTTTTTTTCCTTTCTGTGAAGCCGCAAAAAGGGGGGGGGGGGGAATCATCAACCCCCCGAAATGACAGTGTTATCGAGTCACCGTGTTTCCCCCAAAGGCTACAAACCCTTCCCTCAGCTTTTTCCGCCAAAAAAAACCCTCCAAAACCCCAACCAACACCCCTCCCCCCCCCCCCTCCGCCCCCCCCCTTTCCCCCAAAATTTTTTAAAACGGGAAAGAAAAGCAGCCTGATTCTTTTCAGAAGGGACCTGGGTGGTTTCAAGAGTGGAGGGAGGGGAAAAAAACTCTCTCAGCTGTGCTCGCCAAGCTGTTCCGAGGTGTGGGTTTTTCTGCAAGGAAAGGGCATCTTCTCAATTTATTCTCTTTTTCGAGGGGGTTGTTGGGTTTTTTTTTTGTGGTGGTATAGGGTGGCACAGACCTCCGATGAGGTTAAACCCGGTTGGTTTATTTTATATATATATATGTATATATGTATTTTTTATTTGTCCAGACACCTTCCCAAGAAGATGAAAAGACCCAGTAGTAGTCACCCAGTCCCCCTTTATTAGATTTTCATACACCGAGGGGGTACTTTTCCATGTCGAAAGGCTGCATGGGGTGGGTTTTTCCTCCCCGCAAGCAGACAATGAGCTATGCAGGAGAACAGCGATTCCATCAGGATTATTATAATAATAATAATTATTATTATTATTATTTTTCCCCACGCCTTGTGAAAATATTTTTAAAAATCAAGCTAGGTTTACTATGAAGAAATAGTCTTCATCCCCGCATGATCTCAAGGGCGGCACGATGCCCACATTCATTTTTACAAGAACTCACCCACCTCATTCCCCCTTTCCCCAAATCAGCCATTCCCCAGAGACACCAGCACCCTCCCTCCCCCCAAAAAACCCACCCAAAAAAGGGGAAAGATCAAGTAGGGACAGAGGCTCCTTAATTAACTATTCAGAGGCTCCTTAATTAACCATTTCCCTCCTCTAATCAATAGCTTTTCTCTCTTTAAAATCTCAGTGACTGCCCTTTGCAGCAGGGCGAATTAAGGCGCAAGCAAAATATTATATATATATATATATATATATACACACACACATATATATATATGAAATTCTTGGATTTGGGCAGTTTGGGCTGAGATTGGGAAAAGCTGCTGCATTTTCCCAACCATTGATCCCTGGATGCAGTGAAGCAAAGGTGCAGCGAGGCTTTTAGGATCCCTTTTAGGCTGGGAAATAAATACTTCGCCTTCAGCGGCTGTGAAAGAAAAGGACCCACCACCCTCTTCTAGATCTCATGGAATAAGATATATGCGATCGCCTGCTTCTTTTTAAGGAAAATCTCTTGACATTTGCTGTCTGGGGAAAGTGCTGCTCTTTGTCTTTACTGTTTTGGCCGTGTTGAGGTGTGGGGATGGGTGTGTGTGTGTATGTGGGGGGTGATGTGTCTTGCGGGTGTACGCGCATCCCTGTGGCTTTATCGGGGTGGTATTAGAGTTTTAGGTGTTTCATTGCATCCTCTTGGAGTTTATTTTATTCCCCCCCCTCCCCCCCCTTTCCTTTTGCCCTGACCTTCACTGAAAAATGTCATTCCCTCCTTTCCCCACCCCAAAACGAAGAGGCTTTGGAGAGGTACGTGACGTGCGTAAATAAAGAGAAAGGAAAAAACCCACTTCAAAACAGGCGATTTCTCTGTGCAAGCATTTTTAGGCAGTTATGCGCCTCCCCCCCCTCCACTACCCCCCCCCCCCCCACCCCACCCACCTTGCGCCGTCAGATGTCAGCCCTGAGCGCTGCTCTGCGCTCCCCGCGGAAAAAAAAAAAATCCCAACAAACCCATAAAGTGGGGGGGGAAGCGCTATTTCGGGGGTGGTTTTTTTTAGGGGTGTTTTCAGCACGATGCGGGGTGTTTGTAGGGGTGAAGCCGGGCGGCTTCCGTGTCTGTGTCCGCGTGTCCGGTTTTCCCCCCTACACCCCTCCGTTTCCATCCCCCCCCCCCTCCCCCGGGCGCGGAACCTCTTTCCGCGGGTGCGGGGCGCTCCCCGCCGCGCGCAGCTCCGCGCTAACATTGGGCAACAGCGCCATCTCGCGGCCGCGCAGGGGCTCTGCGCGGAGGGTTGTGGGGGTTTTTTTTTGGGGGGGGTGGTGGTGGCGGTGGTGGTGATGATGATGATGTGGGATGGGGACACACCGGTCCCCGCGGATTACCGCGCTGTGCGATATAACCGATAACCCCTCACCGGCGCCTGAGGAGGAGAAGGGAGGCGGGGGGGCGGCTTTATATAGCCACCTCTACATAAACACTCGAGCGCAGCCAGGATTGGGGGATAAAGCCATTTCCCCACCCCCCCCTACAACACCCCCTCCCCCATCCTTTTATTTTCTCCATTTTCCCCCCTTTTTCTCACCCATAAAGATAATTTTTAAAAGCAGCACGCGCACTCAGGCCCAAACAAACCCACCAGATGTGCCAACACCCCCCCTTTCCCCTTCCCCTACCTCCCCACCCCCCTCTTTTATCAGTTTGGGCTTGGAGTTTGGGCTTGATTTTCTTCTTCTTCTCCTCTTTCCCCCCCACCCCCCTGTTTTTAAACCTCCCCTCGGCCCAGGGGGGGTCTGTTGTTTGTAGCTTGTAGACAAAACATTCCAATAATCCGGTTTCAAAGAGAAGAGCACCCACCTTATTTAAACCATAAAGCAATTAAAGCCAGACGTCTAGCCAGATCTAGGGTCCTGTTTTGTTCGCTCCTATTCAGCCCCGCATAGCAGGGAGACAAACAGAGTTGTAAAAGTGGCATTTTTTTGGCTGCGGAAATGTACCTATGGACAGCTGGAGGGTCCTGTCGGTTTTGTGTGCTTTACAAAAGGGCAGATTTGAAACCAGGCACACACACACCACCACCCCCACCACCCCCACCACCAAACCCACCCCCCCACACACACGGCAACCCCCCCCCCCATCTCAAACTCCCCCTCACTTTACATACATCGAGATATATATATATATATTTTATTTTTCATTTTCTTTCGCTCGGAGGGGTTTAAGCGCATCTCTCCCCGGGCAGAAGCACATGTGCATGTTCACAAGCGCCGCCACACAATAGCTGTATCAGTATGCGTCTGCACACACGCGCCATATGTCAAAGGATGCCGAAATTGGAGCATTTTGATACATTAATCCGAGGGAAGGCTGGCCACAGGGTGTGCTGCTGGGGGCGAGCCGCATTATTTGCTCTTTTTTTCCTCTCCTTTTTCTCTCTCTATACATATTTTTAAATTATTATTATTTATTTTGAACCGCACTGGGGTGGTGGAGGGGTTTTTTTGTTTTTTTTTGTTTTTTTTTTTTATCTCCTCTGGCTGCTGGGGAGGAGAAATTCAATGGCCGAACAGCATCAGCTCAGCCTCCCAGCAGGGCCAAATGGCATTTTATAACTGGTGTAACCCTTCACTGGGGGGACGGGAGGGGTGGGAGTGTGTGTGTGTGTGTGTGTGTGTGTTTGAGGATACCGGGGGCCTTGCACATGAACTAAAACTGCGGCAGGATTTTAACCCAACCCAACCCACCACCAACCAACAAAAGAAAGCCCCAACCAGCAGCTCGGTGGAGACAAAGGGGCATCTCCTCCGCTGCCCGCCGGCTCTAATGGGGGTCTGGCCCGAGAGATGACTGCGGCAGGGAGGGAGAGGGGCTGGGGAGGAAGAGAGGGGGGGGAACTGGGGAGGGAGGGGGCGGGGGGGGGGGGGGTGTGCGGCGGGGGGGAGGGAGCAGGCTGTGGTCGCACTGGAAATGAGATCCGCTTGAATGAAAGGGGGGCCAAAATGAACTTCCATACATCATGTCTTTTCAACATCGCTAAACGCTCCTGACAAGCCCCTCCAGAGAGCCGGGTCCGAAACTGCCTCCAAAGTCCTGTCCAAAATGATGATCGGGATCTTTTTCTTTTAATTAATAATGATGAAACGGGGATGATTTCTCCCCTCTCGTGAAGAAGACGTGGGCGAGCTGCTCGCCGACCCCGCAGGATTTTATTCTTTATTTGAGGCGGGATGAACGGAGGGAGGGAGGGAAGCAGACAGGAGGGAAAATAATACTAATATATTTTTTTTAATGAATTGACATGACTTAGGTGGAAAGATTTCCCTTCTTCTCTCTCTCTCTCTCTTTTTTTTTTTGGTCCATAAATCTTTTCCTCTGCTAAAATGTTTTCTAACCTGACCATTTCATTGCGCTCGTTAAGGGTTGGAGGGGTGGGTTGTTTTTTTTTTTTTTCCTCCTCTCCAAACAGAGCTAGCACAAAACTAGGATTGTAAAAGGGCTTTTTAGCTTCCCCTGCTCCAGGGATGTCTCCGCTGATAGACCGCGGTGCTCCTGTCCCCCTCCGGTGACAAAAATAGACCCCGCTTTAAAAACGAGGACCCAAAACCGGGGGCTTTGGGAGGGGGGTGAGGGGGGGGAAAGGAAAAGAAACCTCCAAATGCTTCAGCAAGAAATATTAAAGAGCGATATTTTATGAGATCAGCAGAAGTAATCGCTTCCAGATTTTTTTTTTTATATTCGGAGGAACTGGGACGAGGGCGACAAACGTATCTCGCTCGCCTGATCTGGTTTTGATTAGGAAGATTAAAACGCCGCTCCACTCATTTCATTAAAGAAAGGGACCTATAACAAGTTTTTTATGATTAAACATCCCTCGCTGCTCGTTTTTTACACAATCTCCTGCCTCTTGTCTCCCATTCAGCAGCCTGGGAAGCGCCCAGGGAAGGAAGGAGCCATGGCTCAACCCGGCTCCCTGCGCGGTGGGCAGCGCGTTCTCTCGCCTCTGCAGCACCAGCCCCATCTCTCCCTGGCAGGATGGTGGGGTTTGACCTTTCCTTTTCCACTTCCCCCCCCCCCCCCAACCCCTTTTATTTTTAAATCTACCCTGTGCACAGCGAAAGGAAGGGGAAGGGGGGTGTTTGCCTTTTTCTAGTTATTTTTTGGCCTTCTAGCCCCAAAATCTGCAAGCTGCCGCATCGCCACCACGCATTTATTTCTTTATTCCCCTGCTCTTTCTTCCACCCCCCTCCACCCCCCCCCAGCCCTTTTCCACCCCAGACAATTATATTTAAAATCCACCCCCCCCACCACCACTCCTGTCTTGCGAGAAGCAGCACTTCCAGCAACCCTCCAAGTTTTGGCAACCCATCGATAAGGCAGAAACTCCCCCCGGAGTGGATGGCAGAGAGCGGATGCCTTTGCCAGCTCCTCTATTCCCAGCATCCATATTTAGTCTTTTTAACATATCCTTCGATCGCCTGGGGTCATAAATTAGTACAATTAATTATCCCAATCTAAAAATTGATGGCACATATAACCCTTACCTCAGCGCCTTTTTATTATGGTACTCTGAAATTGCAAAGTGCTGGGGAAGGAAGCAGAAATTTCCGCTCTCCTCCGGCTGCTGGGGGGGGGGATGCTCGGGTCCGCCCCGCCGAGGCTGCGGCACCGGCACCGACACCGGCTTAACCGAGCCCCGGGGCCGCTCCTCTGCAAAGGGCTTTAAATAAAAAGACACCTAAATATCGTGTTTGGAGTATTTTTTTCTCTTTTTTTGGTCTTTTTCTTGTTTTTTTTTCTGTTTCCCGTGACGTTAGGTATATTTACATAGAGCTGCTCTACAATAGCGAACATAACAATATTACAGAACGGTTCTGAGACGAGAATAAAATACACAAATAAGTACAGCAGAAACGTTCAACACCATGACAGAACATCATTGAGCCATTTTCCCTTCAGTCTTTTTGTTGTTTTTTTTTTAGTCTTTTTTTTTTTTTTTCCTCGTTTTTTCCTCTCTTTCGTACAAAATATTCACTCAGGAGCTCGCGGAATTAAAAAATAAAAATACTGGATAAGTTTAATTTATGAAATAAAATACTAAAAAAAAAAATATTCAAGTACTTCTTGTGTTTGTTTTCTGAGGAGGACAAAATAATAATAAAAATAATAATAAAAATTTAAAAACCCACCCCAAAACAACAAGGAAGAAGAAAGGAAGAGAAAACAACACCCCCCGCCCAACCATCTTTTATTTAGTTGCATTTTAGAAAAGATTCGTGTCCCAAAACGCTTTGCTGTGTTTGCCTATAATGCTAAACATTCATCCGCACATTCAAAGTCAGAAACATTTCAACCCCCAAAAACAGCCTCCTTTTTTTTTTTAATATTTTTTTTTGCTCTTTTTTTCTCTTTTTTGGTTTTTTTTTTCTCCTTTTTTTTTTTTCTTTCTCTCCACCCTCGTTTCTCATTGACCGGACTTTGCCAACTTTATTGCTGTTCCTTATCGGTTTTTTCTTTATTCATTTTCTTCATTTTCATTCGCCTGTTCTGAAACCAGATTTTGACTTGGCGTTCAGTGAGATTAAGGACTCTGGCTACTTCGTACCTCCGGTCCCGTGTAAGGTACATATTGAATAAAAACTCTTTTTCCAGTTCCAGGGTCTGATACTTTGTGTAAGGACATCTTTTCTTCCTCGTGGAGCGCGCATGAATCCAATTTGCGACGGGATTGTCTGAGAAAGAAGATTTTTTTATATATATATATTTTTGGGGGGTTGAGGGAGTGGGGAGGGATGTAAAAAAATCAATGTATACAGCTGGCCTTTCTTTTCCCTCCCCCCCCTCCACGCCCTGGTGTATCTATAGACAGAAACTTGTTTAATTAGCAGATCTTACCTAAATATTTTAAGTGACCTTCAGAAGAGTTTAATCTGTTTATTTTGGAGGGGTCATTTCCTTCTCTTTTGCTGCTGTTCTCACATAAAAGTTTCAGTAAATAAAACTGTAGCAATGGGTTTAAAATAATAATTATCCACATGACTGCTGCTAGCAGTAATCTAAGAACATAGTCATAAAAAGTCAAAATTCCCACCATTTCATAGGCCCATAAACTCTTTTTACAACCTCAGCTCTCCAATACTTTCCCTAGAAGCTTTCCCAGACCTGGAAAGCCGAGTTTGTTGTTTTAATATCTTAAGGATGACACGCGAGATGTCCCACTGGCTCCCAGAAATTGGCTTTTTTTTTTTTTTTAACACACACAAACTCCACACACACACACACACACACACACACACACACACCCCTCCCTCCCTTTAGCCTAAAGGACTTTCCAGTCCCGCTTGGTCAGGGGAGCAAACCCATCGCTTCCCTTCCCCTCTCTGCCCGCTTTAGGCAGCTGCCTGCCACCAAAGGGAGACTTTCTCCCCCTGATTCCTCGGCTTATTTTTATCACGAGGGTGCCTGGCACCGGCCCGCCTGTCATAAATAGAGGTGTGAGCGCCTTTCCAGATAGACAGCGAGATACCGAAGCACCAAGGTGCTCCCATCTGCTGTCACCCAGCTTTATCGCTCGGAAATCACCCGCATCTTAGGCCGGGGGAGGGAGGGAGGGAGGGAGGGAGGAGGGGGATGTTGAGGGGTGGGGTGGGGGTGTCCCAACCAAACCCAGGGCACAGCCGAGCGGTTGCGGGGCGCGTGCGGTACCCAGGCGAGTGGACTCGCAGCATCCCCCGCGGATGCTGAGGTCCTCTCCGGGAGGGCTTGGCAAGGAGGGGTTGGAGGATGTTTGGGGGTGTTTTGGGGTTGTTTTTTGTTTGGGTTGTTGATGGGGTGTTTTTTTTTTTTAAATTCCGGGAGCTGAGGTCCTGCCTGCACCCCCCCAACCCAGGAGCTGGTCCCCTCTGCAAAGCTGGGCTCCAGGCTCCCTGCGCTGCAGTCTGGAGGTGAGGGTGATGGTAGCGGTTACCTGACTCCTGCCCCTGCAATGTTCAAGGTTTCCTGACGGCTGGGTTGGGGGCTTCTGAGTTCGCCCCCCTCTCCCCCCTTACCCCCCCTTGCCGCCTCACTTGGGCTGCAGAAGATGTTTCTTCAAGTGTATGGTCCAATGTCCTGCGCTCGCTGCCTTTTGCCCCCAGTTACCTCCACACACTTAGTTTCTGCCTCTACAAATCCAATTTTCCTCCTTACTTCTCCCCTACACGCACACACCCCCCCCCATACACACACACACACACCCGGCCCCCCGCCCAGGGCACCCACCTTTTCATTTATTCCCACGTGTTGGAGCATTTTATGAATAATTACCCCGGTGGAGCTTTTATTGATTTTTAAAATAGATAAAGAGACACCTCTGCATTTAGCCAGAGATATCCCTTCCCCTCACGCCCCCCTAAAATAAAACCCCACATCAACACGTTCACTTCCAGCCAGCTACAACTCTTCCTTGTTCTTTGAAAGTGGAAATATTTGAAAGCGAAGAGGCTTCTCCCTCTGCCTCCCCCTCCCTCGCTCCCTCTCACACACGCACTCTCCTTCCCTATTTTCTTTCTTATTTTTTTTTCCCCCTTTTTTTTTTTATAATTCCCCCCCCCGGTGGAAGGTGATGAATAATTGATCAAAGAAGCCAACAGCAGCCCCCCTCCCTTGCAAATAAGAAAAAAAAGTAAAAATATATATATAAAAAAGGGGAGGGGGGACACACACACACAAAAAGAAAGACTAAAGAGCCCAAAACAAAGTACAGATATTCGCTCTCCGGCTCTGCTAGGCGGACTCGCTCAAACCCCCAGATCTTCCTGCGTATCTGGAGTTTTAGGGTCGGGCTCTCTAAGGTAATTTCATTTTATTGAGTAGGGTCCTGGAAGCCGTAATGCCTCCCCGGTCGTAAACAAGAATGACTTCGACTTACTAGGGTCTAATTCGTGCTTTTCTTCTTTGTGTTTGCTGGAAGCGATGGCTTCGGACTCCGGGGAAGGAATTGTCTGCGCTGCTCTGTCTCTCAGCTCCCCCGGAGCCGCGTACATGTAGTCCGCGTAGCCGCGGCCGTCGGCGGGGCCACACTCCGCCCGTCGCCCGGGGAAGGCGTCGGGCTTGAGGCCGTAGGGGCGAGCACCGGGGGCGAAGGCCGGGAAGGAGACGGCCCCGGCGAGGGGCTCCAGCCAAGTCCGCATGTACCTGGGCTCGGCCCCCACGGGTGCCTGGGGAGCGTAGGGGTGGTAGCCCACGGAGGATTGGGAGTGGACGGGAGCCCAGGAGGTGGTAAAAACGGCCGGCTTGGGGGCGAAACTGCAGGACGGAAAGTCGGCACAGTCCGGGACTAATCCTGACGGTCGGGCAGCAGCCGGGTGGGAGGCAGTGCTGGGGAACCTGGAGGCCAAGAGCTCTTCGTTTTCGTGGCTTATCAAGGAGTCAACATAGTAGTTGCTTATGGGGCCAGAAGCCGACATGGTTCCCCCCTCTTTTACATTCATAAGATTATTGTATGAACTGTATGTGTACTTTTTATCTTCTCATAGAACAATCAGGGCAGGTAATTATTTTTTCAGCCTTTCCCAGTGTGCCATTGGCTGCCCGCCCTCACGTGATTGTATTTACCCAAAAATATAGCGTGGATCAATCCGCAGGTCTTTTTTTTTTTTTCCCCTTTCTTTTTTTTTTTTTTTTTCCCTTCTCTCTCCCTCTCTCTCCCTCTTCTCTTTTTTTTTTTTTTTTTTTTTTTTAAATAACGCGACCCGGCTTTTCCTAAAACTGATGGAAATGGGGCGGAGATGGGGAGGAGGGAGGCTCGGCTGGTCCTCAGCCGGGGGATGCTCTACCCGCGAGGCTTGGGGGGGGGGGTGGGGGGGTGGGATATGTATGTGTGTGGAGGGGGGGTGGTAGGAGGGAGGGAAAGATTTGCCCTGGTGCTGAGGAAGGTGGAAGGTAATTGTAGAAGGTAGTCCAGGAACTATTTCTTGACGTAATTTGTCTCTGTCTTTTGCTTCTGCAGCTTCTAGCCTCTAATGGATACATTAAATTGAATATCGGTGCGAAGGGGAGAGGGGAGAAGTGCGGTGGAGGTGGGCTCCCCACTTGGAGAAAGGAGCTGGGGGGGGAGATGTGAGGGGGTGGTGTGGGGGAAGAGAAGCTTTTAACCTAAAAGCAAAGGGGGCTTTTGTCATCTTTTGCAGCGCTGTCTCATCGTCAGGCTGCTGAGCAGCTGAGAAATCTGTGGGGCACAGGCACATTTAGTCCTGCTTGGAGAAATAAATGTCTTCAGGAGGGAAAAAAAAATTGAAAAAATATATATATTTCTATAGTACGAGGAGCAGCTTTGAAAAGGGGGGGAGGTGTAATAATGCACCCCCCCCAAAAAAAAAAATTTAAAAAAAGGAAAAACAGGTTTTGCAGTGAAAGGCTGCGTTATTCGGCAAGTAGTCGTGGATGTTTTTATGTCCTTCAATAAAATTTTACGAGGATCATTTGATTGTTCATAAATGTGTCGTTCATTAAATAAAACCGTAGGACCGAGTTTCAGCTGTAGAGAGCTGAGGAGCAGAGAGCTTTTGCGTACCAGGAGGAAGCAACAATGTGTGTTGGGCACATGATTGTTCTCTTTTTTTTTTTAATTGTTTTTCTTGCTTTTTCAAAAAAAAAAAATCTAATGTTTTTAAATGAACGCCTGGAAACTTTTCTTTTTTTTTGCGCCAAATCGATTGAAGAAGTTGGGAGCGTTAAAAAAAAATAATATAAAATATATATATCCGTGATAGCCTGCCTGCATTTTGAGAGAATAACCTTTCCTTTGTAAGGAAAGACAGGTAGGTAAATAGCTCACGCCCATTGGAGTCTGAGAGAAGGGAGTTAAGAGATTTCTCTGGAAGAAATGGAAATTTAATTATTTTTTTTAAATTTAAATAAAAATTAACCTCTCACGATTTCTTTTTTTAAAAGAAACCGAACCTCCCTCACTCCAAAAAAAAAAAAAAAAAGTATATATATTCAAAGTGTTGTCTGGGCTCTTCAGGGTTCTCCATCACCTCGTGTTTTCTTAGGCTGGGGGGTGGGGATGGGGGGGCATGGAGGGAAATGGTCAAAATTCGCAAGAAGAAGGCAAAATGTGGGCTCAGCAAGCGATGGGGCTTCCTCCTTGGGAGAAGCAGGCGGGGGGGTGGGGGGGTGGGCAGGGTGTCTCCAGTGATGCAGCGTACACCAGTGACAGGCGCCTGTACAGTACAGCCTGTGCCAGTCCCCGGGACGGACACGGCAGAAACCTCTTCAATTATTATATTGGGGGGGGGGGTGTTCCCCCCCCACCCCCTCCCCACCTCCCCGACCCCTTCAGTAAGTTGCATGGGAAATGTGAGCAGGGGGAGAAAAGAGGTTAAGGCAGATTCAGGGATAAACAGGCAAGAAGGAGTGATGCTGACAGGACACAACACATCCCCCCCACACACACACACCTTCTCTCCCAGCTCACCCCCACACTTACCCCCTCAGCTGAGCAAGGATAAAATCCTGCTCCCCAAATCACATGTTTCGAGCAACAAACTCAAGTTAATGCCCGAGGCTGCCCTCGCTGCTGGTACAAATAGGATTTCCCTCTCGCCAAAAAAATAGAGGAAAGGCTTTAAATAAAAAATATAGGATGGGGGGGTGCTTGTCAGGGGACTCCGGATTTCCCAAAATCGAAGAGAAAACTCATCGACTCGCTCCCCCCCACCAAGAATTTATTCCTCACTCCGTTTTAAGTCCCCTGCTTTATGTGAGCCCTTAAAGGGAAATATTCCTGCAGGAGCAGGATGTCTTCTTTGGCCTTTATCGAGACCAATTTATCTGTCAATCACCAGTCTCCAATGACGGTTATTTTTATGTTCTCGAGGAGGAAAAAAAATATTATATATATATATATATATATATACACACTCATCATTCTTTTATCTATTCCCATTTTCGAGATACTTACTCTGCAGGGCTGCTAATCTAGAGGGTTGTGACACGTGGAGGGGAAAAAGCAACTTGGCTTTTCTACTTTGGTGGAATCTTTTAAGGAGAATCCTTACAAAAAGGAGGATTGACTGCAGATGTATATGCAGAAGGAAAAATATAAAGGGGGGGGGGGGAGGCGGTGGGGATAGAGAGGGAAGGAGGGAGAGAGGAAAGAAGGGCTGAGCATGCAGAGGGAGAGAAGCACTTGGAAAGCGGAGTCAGGAGGGAGGTTTTCCAGAGGAGGGAGGGGGGGGTGTGGAAATCGAAAAATTATATAAAATGCCAGAGTGTATCAGAGGCGAACCGCAACCCAGGCGGAAATCACCGCAGCCGCGCAGTTCTCCCAAGTAGGAGCAGTTTTTTTGTAACCTTAATGCGAGCAGGCAAGGTCACGAAATTAGTCGTGGGGATGGTGCGTGATGGTGTTACACAAAGGCAAACCTAGTTTATCCCTGGAGCTGGGAAAAGATTCCTTTTCTTTGCACGGAAAGCTGCCAAGCACGCGGAATTCTCCGCTCCCCGCGCTGTCGTGGGGGGTTTGAAATAAATAATAATAATTAAAATTATAATTATTTAAAAAAAAAAATAAATCAGAGAGCCTTTGCAATACAAACCCCCCTCGTTCAGGGCTTGCTGGGCTGAGAACGAAGCAGTACAAAGCAGAGATGGAGAGACTTCACCTTAAAGCAGGCTGAAGACACGGCTTAAAGAGTAAAGACACGGTTTAAGACCAAAGGCACGGTTTAAGACTCAAGACACGGCTTAAGACTCAAGACACGGCTTAAGGCAACGTTTTCTCCGCCGCAGGATCCTGTAACACGACGTGAACCCCCCCTTAAATTGAACACGATGTGAACCCCCATAAAATACTGTCCTTTCACGCTTATCTCGACGTGAAACCATCCCCACGGATGAACGCAAAGTTATGTGAGGAAAAGTCCGCTCGGAGCGCAGGGCAAAGAGAGCAATATCCTGAAATATTCTTCTTCTCAGTAGCAGCTTCTCCAAGCAAATATCCACCCTGGAATTAAAACACGCCTTGCTATTGAATTCAGCAGCTACAAGGTTATCTCGCAGCTTCTAGGCACGCTCCTATGCCTTCCACACAAGCTCCGGTACTTGTTTAATGGGAGATTACCTCTTCTGAAATGATGGTGAACTATCACATCCCTTCCAGGCAGACTTAATATCTCTTTTTTTTCCTCTCACCTCCCCTTTTGAATCTGCAGGGGGAAGGAAACTTAACTGCATTCAGCAAAACTAACGCTAGTAGTCCACAAGCTGTATGAGTATTGATGTTTTGGGGGGTGGGGGGGGGTAGGGGGGTGGGTTTGGGTATTTTTTTAACCCCCGGCGGAGGAAAAAATAATTAAAAAAAAAAATAATGAAAAAGAAAGTGGAGTCGCAGATGAGGTTACAGAAAATCGAGCCTTTGTCTGAGCACTGTCCTGGCTGGCTGACTTCTGACACCTTTTCGGAGCTAAAAGCTTCCCATGTTCGCCCTGCTCCCTGCAAGTGCTGTGTGTGCTCAGCCCGAGCTGCATCCCTTCCCTGCCCTTGTGCGAGCAGCCAGGCTTCTTTTCCCCCACTTCCAAATCTTTTAGTTTCGCTTTGAGAATTTCTCCCCTGATTGGAAGGAGCGGAGACAAAAAAATAACCCTAATAAAAAAAAAAAAAAAAAAAAGGACAAGAAGAGGGAGGAAAAAAAAAGAGAGAGAGAGAGAGAAAAAAAACACAACTATTGGACAGCCTGCCTGCTTGAGGTGACACTGTTTTCTTGGGGTTATTTCCTTGGTTTTGGGGGGTTTTAAAAAAATTGTTGATTATATATATTTTTTTCCCTAAAAGTGATGGGAAGAAAAAGGCAGCCTGCGCTCCCCAGTAATTATAGAGGGGGGAGGATAGGAGGATATCCCCCTTTCCCTGTCGCAGCTCCAGGCCCGAGCACCACCAGCAGCTTTCCTCCGGAGAGGGGCTGCGGCGCTGCTGCCCGCCGGGACACCCCGAGGCTGCGAGGCCGGAGCCTGGAGCTCCCGGCGGGGGAAACCCCGGAGCCGCATCCCGACCGCCCCGGGGAGGCTGCAGCAGCCGGAGGGGCCTGGGGGATGAACAGGCACCGCGCCCCCCTGACGGGCAGACAAACCGAGCCTCTTTGGGAAGGCGGGGAGGGGGGGGGTGGGGGGTGGGGGGAGAGAGAAACAACCCATCCGCATTCCCCCGGTTCAATTAACACTGTCAAGTTCGGATTAAAAAAGAAATCGGTGTTTTCTCCGCTCCTTCCCCCCCCCCACCCCGGCCCCCCCTGCACACACACACACCCCCAGCCCCTGCTTTGGAGGAGCGGGGTGCTGGCTTCTCATCTCCCCATAAGCGAAACGAAAGTAACCCTCCAGCCAGCTCCAACACCCACCCCCCCCACCCCCCCCCCCACAACCCCCCCTCCGCATTTTCAGCCCCAAACCGGAATAAAGTTCCTTCTCGGCCCCCCCCTCTTTGTCCTTTTCCCTTCCTCTTCTCTTTTGCCTGCCCAAGTTCTTTCTCTCTTTCTTTTGTTCCTTCTTCACCCTTCCTTTCCTTAAAAAAAAAAAAAAGGGGGGGGGGGGTTTTGTACACAATAGATTGAATGACTCTAAAGCAGAGTCTCTGAAGAGGCTGCAAAAGATTTCCTGATCCCCCAGACGCCTCGGTTTATTCCAGGATTGTCTCTTAAAGTAAATAAATATGAGCAAAGATTAATTTCAGGCCAAATACCATCCGCCAAGCTCGCAGCCCCGCGGTTGCAAGGCTTTGCCTTTCCCCCAACCCCGCTAAATTCTTTAGCTGCTTAAAAAAAAATTATATATATATATATATATATATATATAAAATCATATTTCTTCAGGATTCCTCAAAAGTTATCATCTGGAAATAAAAGCTTCCCGGGATAACAGTTGATCGGTGGAAGTTGCACACACATCGCTTGATAATCAGAGAGGAAACTTCAATCTGAGCCGGTACAGGAGTCACAGCGAAGGCAAAATAAATATATATATATATATACACACATATATATCAGCGTTCAGCTTAAAATGACACCGCAGGAGTTTTTTACCTGCTTAAGTGCTTCCCCCCCCCCCTACACACACACACCCTCCCAACCCCCCCAAACCCCCCCCTCTGTTGCTAAGAATTCCTGTCTCTCCAGTGTTGGAGGTACAGCTAATAGACAATAAATTCCGGTGCAATTAAAGCTAAGAACAATTTCTTTAAGTGTGTTATGGTCTCCTTTTCCAAAATTTCAGGTCTCCGCCAGACGAAGCCTACTGCAGATGTTCACAAACAAGCAGCAGCCGAAGAGGGGGGGGGGGGGGAAACCCCCAAGCTCCTCTCTCCTCACTGCTCCCCAGGTTCGCTGGGGTTTGGGTGTGATATGAAATGCGGGTCAAGAGAAGGGGAAAAAAAAAAAATTCCCAGAGAAGTAAATGAAAAGAAGAGCAAGAAAACAAGCCTGAACCCAGAGAGGCGAAGTGTATAGTGCCTGAAGAAACATATTTCTATACTTCTCCCTTTACATTTATTATGTTTCTGTCAGACACCCTGTAATTAGCATAGATAACTATAGTTGCAAGCTCCAAGTTGTGTCTGCAAATTCTATTGTTTGGCTGCTCCAGTTGCACACCAGAGAGCTTGAAAGGGAGCACAAGGTGTTAGGAAGAGTCTGGAGCCCTCAAATAAGACAATAACCCCACGAAATGGAGGGGGGGGGGGGGGGGGGGGGGGAGTAGGGAAGGGGGGGTGGGTGGGAAGGAAGGGTGCTGCTTTAGGCGATGGATTCCAGTCCAATCTACACCGCAATATCTCCGGCCTGGTGCAAACGTCTCCTCCAGGAGATCAGCTCGGTCTTAAACCCGCCTCTGTCTACCACAAATACGGCTTAAAATAAAGGATATTCAGGCAAAAGCCCGTCTTCCGCCTCAATTCGCCCCCCTCTCCGAGTAGTTATTTGTAAAGGTCATCTGCAGAGCCAATACCTATGTAAATACTCGGTGTCTGAGCCAGACACCCAGACACCTAAAGATAACAACCTTGAGCAGGGACATTTGCTACCATTTACACGATCCCCCCTCCAGCAGCCCCAGTTTGTTTTTTAGCCCCGGAGCGGAGTCGTCTGGTAGGAAAGAGCTGAGACTTCAGGAGACTTTCCCCAAATCCAAATATCTAGGAGAGCTTTTATTTAGGGAGGGGCAGGGGGGGAGCAAGACAGAGCCCAGTTCTTCCCCAGCTGCATATTAAAAAAAAAAAAAAGGGGGGTGTGGGGGGGGAGAATTTATACGACGCGACCTCATCTCCCCACAACCTCTTACTCCTCCACCCCACAGCTTTTGCTAGGAGGATTTTTATATATATAAATTTAAATAATATATATTTAATTTTATTTTCTTTTGCAAAACAGCTTCGATGTCGTTCCTAGCATCCAAGGATAAAGTTCATCCACAGGCGATGCGTGTGCACACACACACACACAGACACACACACACGCAGAGACACAGGCAAAAAAGCCTCCAGGTTTTAAAATTACACCTGCTGGGAGAGGAGCATTACACAAACAGACGCAAGAAAAATTATGCAACCCAGCGCATCGTAATATCGCTAATATTTTACTCGGATAACAGCATCGGAAAGTGCATTGAGCATTAGCAACAAAGCCAACAATATTAGGCGAAGAAAGATGAAGGCGAACCAGCATGGTGTCTTTTTGACTACCCATGTTTTTACAGGAAAAAAACACACCCAGGCGCATCTATACACAAATAGTTGAAGCAATAAATTCCCAGCGTCCTTCTTCCTGATCTAATATCATAATTAAAAAGCAGTAGGGGAGATTTTTAACTTTTATTGTATTTCTGGAGTTGGGTTGCTAAGCGTATATTAACTTTAGCTTCTTCTCTTTCTCGCCAGGGGGGTGGTCTCTCAGAAATAAAATCAATCTTAATATACACATAATAGATATTGTTTTGTCTTGTACATGCTGTTAGAAGGAAGGGAAAGAAATCTGCAGATAGTTAATACAGAGAAGGCAAACTCATCATACATGTAATGAATCCTTTAAATCATTCAATTATCACAGCACTAATATCAAATAATTATGGTTAAAGGTACCAGTAATCAACCTTGTCCCTGCTGAAATATTAATTTACAGTACCGTGAATTAGTTTCTTCCGTATTTTTTTTTCCTTAGCCTTTTTAAAACTCCCTTATAACATTTCCATCCCCCCCCCCTCCACCCACCCCCCAGCCTGGTGTATTCAACCCAAAAGCATGATGAAAACACCCGTAAGTCCACGCAACATCGCTTGGAACCAAATCAACCGCTCCTGCATCTTTCGCAGGCATAAAAACCATCATCTTTAACCCAGCAGATAAAACAAAGCGAGATGTTTTCAACCCGATGCTTAAAACCAGACATGAATTCATCCGCAGGTGATTTGATTCTCCTCCTTGGTTGTACCAACCTTCCCACCCCATGAAGCTGGGGGAGATATTTGCCATATTTTAATATACAATCGAAATATTCTCCTGGTAGAGAAACTTTGCCCCGAGGCTCAGAAATAAGAAGTAAAGGAGGAAAAAAAAAAAAACCAACAAACCAACAAAACAAACCCCAAACCAACAAATCCGAAATATTCCAATCCACCAGCAGAAAGTAAACAAACCAAGAAAAATCCAAACCAAAACCGCACGTTGCCTCCAGATCAGAACCTGCCCTGGAAAAACCCGCTTTGCTCACCTAGAAAAGTCCAAATATTCAGAGTTTAAGGCTTTATTTCTCCACGCCAACCTGCGCCTTTCCACCCGAGGACCAACATCCACTAGACTCGGGGTGGTGGTGGTGGGGGGGGTGTTATATTTTTGTACACACCACAACACACCAACACCCGCAAAGCCCTCGCTCAACCTCAGCGCATTTTGCTCTCTATTTTACTCTCCACATATTTACTTTTCCTTGCCATTTTTTTTTTTCACAAACACCACTAATCCCTCACATCGCCCAGGACCTCTGCAATCTTGATGTGTGAGCTCGGCTGATATTTTCTTGGCTTGGCTTCCCCCACCCTCCCCTCCATCTCCCCCTTTTTTTGCATTGAAACACTGAGACGCAGATATAACTTTCTCAACTTTTACAGCCTTTTTTTTTTTTTTTTGGGGGGGGGGGAGGGTGTTTGGGGTAAAATAACCCTTTTTTGCCATTGCTCACGTAACACAGACATCTGATTTTCTTCATCAACACTTACTTAGCTTTTAT
>JAKCOZ010000117.1:345311-466680 GCA_022605955.1 Rallus limicola
ATGAGAAAACCCTGGCACCAGCAGCCGGCCAATATTCCTGCCTAAAGCCTTAAGGAAAAGCAAAGCGGGTCCTACAACTGGAGTAACCTCCCCGACACTGTATTGATAACCAGCTTCGGGAAATGCAAAGGAGGGAAAGAAAACCCACCCCAAACCCAACAAACCAAACCCCAAAACCAACTCGATTTAACCAAAGGCACCTTCAGAATTTCTTGGTGTGACACGAACCCACTTTCGCCTTGGCAGAGAAAACCTTTCAATGCTCCCAAGTCTTGAAAATCCCCTTGGAAACATCATCACACACCCAACCCCACACCCACCCACCCCTCAACACACCCCGCACACCCCTCCCCCAAAAAATGCTTAAATGACACGAGAAAGGTCTCTTACCTTCTGCAAGACTAAAAATTCGGGTTCAACAGAAACGAAAAGTGATGCTATGAAAGATTTTTGAAGGGAAGCAACAGCAACAGAAGCAAACAAAATCCGCCCCGAATTATCTCTGGCCATTTGAAAACACACCAAACACCACTTCATGCCTTTATAAAGCGCACCAAAAATATGTCAAAAATCCGGAAACCGCCTCTTTCTCCATTTGAGATTTCACATCCGAAGCGAAATAAAACCTTGATCTGCTTTTGTTTCATTATTTCCCTCTCAATTATAAAACCCAACCCAGTATAATCTTGCTTTCGGGTGAACTCCCACCAAAACCTCTCTTGGCGTGAATGTTGGAGGCGTTTTGTGCTGATAAGTTTGCGGGGGTTTTGATAACCTTGACTTTGTGGGTTTTGGGTTTTTTTTTGTGTCTCTCTGTGTGTAATTGTAACTCAACTGTCAGATAATTTAATTTCCATTTGGATGAGGAATGGTAACAAAAAAATAAAGGGGGGGGGGAGAGAGGAAAAATGGTTAAAGAATCCTAATTTTAGAAAATAAAATGGAATATTTATGGGTTCTGCTTTTTCAAAGGCCGATTTTGGAGAGGGGGGCGGGGGTGTGTGTGTGGGGGGGAAACGCCAGAGGAGAGGGTTTGCTGGTGCCACAGACCCGAGGCGTGTGTGCTTGGGGGTCCACACACGACCCACACACATGCAACCCTGCGTGCACATACACCACCACATAGCCCAGCCATCCTTCTGCTGCTGGAGCCCTAATTATAGCACAAATCCTGACACACGGCGGATATTTTAATCCACATACCACAAGCAAACCATGCGACCCTTCGCTTCCATCCGAGCGGGGTTTTTCTACCGAGGAAATAACCCTCCAACTTTTTTTTTTTTTCTTTTTTTTTCCCCCGCCGCCCCCCCCCCCCCGAAAAATTCAAATTTCACATCATCCTCACTTATTGACCTGAAAAGCAGCCTCAGAATCCACCCGGCTTCAAATTAAAGGAGAAACAAACCCGAATATTCCCATACAACCAGTTCCCGAGCCATATGCAATCCCTACAGTGAAAATAAAATGTGTTCAATGAAAGCCTCTTTTCAGACAATCCAAACTTAAAACATCTGCTCAACACACAGAAACATTTCTCTTTTTTTTTTTTTTTTTAATGCCTTCGCAAACAAGACCTCAATTCGCCAGGAAAGGAGGGAGGGGGGGGGGGAAACCAAGAAGCTTTTTTTTTCCCCCCTCTTTGAGTCTCTTTCCAAGCCATGAAACGAGCCACAGTGCACAACTCCAGCCTGAGATGTTTGTCACTGCAAATTAGACTCTACGCAGTTTAATTTTTGTGTGTCTGTGTATATATATATATATATATATGTATATATATACACACACATACACACACCCCACTTTAACACCGAGCAAAGCCAAAGACGACAATCCCGCTCAGCACACGGGAATAAAGCACTTGCACAGACAGCGAGATGGAGGGGGACGACAAAAAAAAAGAATTCAAATCCTTCAAATATCAAGGCTCATCTGCCTTAAAAAACACACACGCACAGCCCCCCACAAAACAGTGTGTCCCCCAAACAACCAACCGACCCCCAAATCTCTGGATTTCAAAGCCAAGCCACCCCATCTCAGTACATTCTGCAGCAGGATGGAATTATTTCTCCTCTTTTTTTCTTTCTTTCTTTTTTTTTTTTTTTTTTAAAACACATGCACAGCAAATTTTCTCCATACAAACAGCAAGAGGACGACTTCTCAAATAGCTGCCTTCTCCTTCCTTTCCCCCTCCGCCCCCCACACCCCCCCCAGCTTTAAGACACAGATTGAAAAAAACACCAACATTTCCAAGAAGAATATATTCCATATATATATATATTTTTTTTTTTGTCCCAAAAGACAGCAACAATACACAACATTATTGTGCCAATTTCTGGAGGAGAAGTTGGCAGGCTAGAGAGCACATCACTGCATATTCGCATTACTCTTATTAGCTATGGATGATTACTAATTGCTGAAATTAGCTACTGGTAATGAATGATTCCCTTACCTTTTGCTTAGAATTGTCAGTGCTGGTGTCAGTGTTTTTATTCAGGTCTTTCTCTGCTTCCGAAGGACTTATTTTGGGTGCTGGGCGCTTTTTTCTGTTTTAATTTCGTTCGTGGATGTGTTCTGAGTATTATCTGTTTTTGTGTTTTCGGGGAAACTCACTTTAGCCACCGGGGGCGGCGGAGGAGGTGGAGGAGGTGGTGGTGCTGATTCCAGATGCTCATTCCTTGGGTTCAGGCTCGCCCTGGATTCAAAACTTGCCTCAAACTCATTTGGATTGCTGCAGTTTGACGTCTTCTCCATGGAGGGGTAACCTTGGCTTGCTCGGTAGTAGCTAGGAACGGGGACTTCATGGTCATTTAGGCAAGACTCAGGCATTTGGTTGGGGTAGAGGGCTGTCTCTGTGGCATTTTTTGCTCTTTTATCAGCGTTATACATACAGCAAACATTCTCTTCCTTGACATTGGTTGGGAAGGAGCAGGATGGGAGCTGTCTTGCAACAGGTTGCTCGATCCTGTACGTATTTTTGGGGTCACACCAAGTGTCTAGCTGAGAAAGGTAAGATGGATAGGTGCTGAGAGACAAGGTAGCGCTATTCACCTCGTCCCTTTTGGAAAGAGACGGGATAATTCCACAGTTCCTCATGACTCCGCAGCTGAAATCGCTCCCAGGCTGCATGTACATCCCTTGGCTGGAGGAATAATTCTCCCCTCTACAGGTACCGGCCAACGAGTCCATCAAAAACGAGTTAGAAGTCACATTGTTGGGACATGACATTTTCAGAGAGGGTTTTTAAGGAGGAATACTCCAGCCAGGGGCTGACATCTTTTTTTTAGGGGGAAAAAATATCAAGCACCATAATTATCCACGCATCGCTCTCCCCCCCTCCACCCCCCCACGTGATGCCCAGGCCAATGAGGATTGAAAATGGCCTTGATGATTCAGACGGGGACGACGTCACGGGGGTCAAGTTGTCGGGACCGGGAGCGGCACCGTGGAGCAACAGCGACATCTGCCAGCACCGGGCCGGGACCTTCACGTTGAACAAAGGCAGAGCCCCGCCGCCCCGCTCCCCGCCCGCCCGTTTGTTTACCAACGGAGCTACGCGTGGAAAGGGGGCAAATGAAAGGGTGGGGGGGCGGAATATACAATTAAAAATATATATGATCCCCCCCCCCTTTTATTTTTATGGGGTTGAGGGGCAGGGGAAAAAATTACTTTATAGATAAAATATAAAATTATTCTTTCCCCCCCCTCCCCCCCTTCTTTTTTTCCCCCCACCTTTCCCCGTGCCTTCTCGGAATTGTCTTTTTGAGCCCAAAACCGATTGTGATTTTTAATTGTTGCATCCCAACTAGAGCCTTTCCCCCCCCCCCCCACCCCCTCCCGCCTCCTGCTTTCTTCCTCCACCCGGCTGCTCCTTCCTCCCCCTCCCCAGACAGAGTGGGCATAGGAAAGCTCCTCTGGGCTCATCCGCCTGCTGCTTCTTGGTGTTATTTTTATTCTTATTAAAATTGGGTGGCTTTTTTGAGGGGAGGGGGGTAGATGCGGTTTAGGGGTGCGGTGGGGTGATGCTCTTCGCGCCACTTTGCTTTTGGTGCTGGGAGAAAGATGTAGGAAGAAAAGGGAAGGGGGGGGTATGCGTGTGGAAATTAGAGAATAATTCAGAGACCCTTCAGCCAGGCATTTCCCCGTAACCCCGAAGCTCCTTAGAGCAGGTTGGATATTTCCCAAGCAGCTTTTTTATTTTTGTAAATGAAGAAAAAGGCGGTGGAAACCTCGATTTGGTTTCTTTTCCTTTTTTTTTTTTTTCCCCTTTCCCCCCTCAGCAAAGCAGCTTTGCCTTCCCTGCCTCTGCGAGGACAGCTTTTTTTAATTATCCTCTTTCATTCCCGAACTCTTAAGTTTCTGGGTTCAAATTGTACGTGGTGTCGTGCGGGAGAAAGGAAAAGAAAAAAAAAAGAAAAGAAAGGGAATAAGGGAATAAATTCAAATTCCTCGTGGAGAGGGGAAAAAAAAAAAAAAAAGAAAAAGGGCTCGAATTTGTGAAAAGGGAGCGACTTTCAGATGGTGAACTGCAAGAGTGCGGTGGTGTGGTGGGTTCTCTCCCCTCCTGTCTGTCTGTCTGTCTATCTCCTCGTCCGATCCTTCTTTCTCTCCGGGAAATATTTACTGGGGAAAAAAAAAACCAAACCAAAGCAACCCCATAAAATCCATCCTGGGACTCACTAAATGTGATGGAGAAGCTTCGCGCACTGAAACTTTCCCGATTTGGTGGGATTTTCTTTGATTTTATTTTTTTTTCTCCTTTCATTCCTGGGGTGATTTCAGGAGGAAAGTTACTTTTCTCTCTCCAATATTCCTTCTCTCCTCTTTTGTGGCGCAATTCGCTGCGATGGCAGCTCAAGTTGTTGTTTTCTTTGCAATTTGAAATCTCCGAGCAAGATTTGACGCCTTAAATACGACGGAATTGAAACCTTTGTGGTTATGTTGCTCTCCCCCCCCCCCAACTTTATTCTCTTGATTATTTCCTATTTTGTGTAGTTATTAAGCTCTATAGGGTTTTTTTTCATCATTTCCCCCGGCGTGTTGCGGTGCTGATGGGTGAAGTCTGATTTTAGGTGAAGTGGCGGATTAGGGCAATGGCGAATAAATAAATAAAAAGGGAGATAGCCCGGAATTTCAAGATCATTACGGTTAGAAAGAGACGGGTTCAGAGTCACTTTCAAGGGAAACAAAAAGAAAACGCCACCTTTCATTAAAAAAAAAAAAGAAGAAGAAGAAGAAGCGGGGTGGAAAAAAAAAAAGAAAAAAGAAAATAAAAGGGGGGAGGGAGAAGGGGGAGGAAAGGAGCAAAATCGTGGAGAGGGAAAAAAAAGTACATTGGAGAAGAGAAAGTGGAACTTGACCGTTTGGGGTGATTTGTAACGGTTTAGAGCAAAGTCCTGCTTAAATATTCTCACGTCTGCAAACCTGTTTTCCCAAAGATTTTCAAAAGCAGGGCTGTAAAATTCCCCTCGACTTAACTTTCAAGAGCCTTGCGGGTCTTCTCTCCGCATCAAGTGGGACAAGTTTCAATATCTTAGGCCGAAAAAGCCTCAAAGTGCATAATCCTATTTCGTGTGCCCCCTTCCCCAAGCACAGTAAAAGCTTTCGTAGGCTTCAGACGCCATTTGGTTCCCCTGGAAAGCTATTTGCGACTTTATTGCCTCTATTTGTGTTATCTGCATAGGTCTTTTTAAAACAGTTTGATAGAAATCGTTCAGTTTTATGATATCCAACGAAAATTCCACATAATATTTATAAGCAAAGAATAAAACTTTAGTATGGGAGCCAATATTTTCTCATTTATAGGTGATGAAATTAAAGACCAATGCAATTTTGTATTATATTGCTCCTACTTTTTTTTTCTTACCCCCCCCCCCCCCCGCCGGTTTGATTTTTTTTCCCCCCCTTTTTCTACTTTATTTTTGCAGCTGATGTGGCTGCCCAATAATTTACGCTGCTCAGTCAAAGAGTTACACATGTGCATTTTTGGGGACACCAAAATTTGACCTCATAGTTTCCTGTATTGTCTGCCTAAAGATTAAATATGTTTTCCTGATTTGTGGGGTTTTGGGGGGTTGGATTTTTTCTTCCCGCCCTGGTTTCTAGCGTGTGCTTTTGTCCAAGGAGATATGAAGGAGTTGCACGGAGCCCATCAAACGTGACATTAAATAATTGGAATTTGCTTCTCCGCAGAACCAGGAGCTTCTCAAGAGCATCTCGAACAAACCTCCCCAGCCAGGTTGCTGGAGAAGGAGACAAAAAAAAAAAACCAACCCCACCAACACGGTGCTGGAAACCTCATCTTTTATGAATGTGTAAATGTTGTGAGTATAAAATAAAGATTTACACCGTTCACAGGCGTTTTGTTTACCAGGTTTTGCCAGCACAAGCTACCGATGCAAATGTTTGAAGGGTTTCAAGCCTATTTCGCGAGTTGCTAATCAGCATCTTCGGGACCAAAAGGGGGGGGGGGGGGTGTGTGCTGAGGAAATATAAATTCAGATTTTTCATCAAAATAAGACCAAGAATATCGCTCGAAACTTCACCGTGATGGGTATTTTTGGCCATGGAAAAAAAAAAAAAAAGAAAGTTGACGTTAGGAAGCGGCACAGAGGCGTCTCCAGGAGACCGAATATTGTTTAAAGTTAAAAATAATTAGAAGTATGATAAACATGGGTCATTAATGGAGGGAGAAATAAAATTCATCAGCCTAAGTGGAACCCCCGTTGGGAAAAATGCTTTACTCTAATTACAGAAAATAAATACGAACAAATGCTATTAAAACTTAAAAGGAGAGTGTCTACCCGTGGTAAGGACTTTAATAACCTACTTTGAATTTTACACACTTTTAGGGGAACCATATACACGTCCCATGTTCATCCCCCTCCGCCGTCGGGCTGCCATCCCCACGCGTTTCCTAGAAAGCTGCTCCCTCCCCCCCGCGTGGGTTCAACCTGGCCTTTTTGGGTGCCATTTCAGGGGTTTTTAACTCTGAAGGACACCCCCCAAAAAAAAAAAAAAATAGTATCAGAGTGGGGTTTTGCCCTTCCTTTCACGGGTCTTGTTCACCGGGGGGGTTGGCAGAGGGGGGTAGCGAGGGGGAGGGATGCGCGGAGCGGGCTGTCCCCACGTCCTCCCATTGTCCCCAGCGCCACAGACAGAGCAATTGCCCTAAAACATCCCCAAATCAGCTCTCGGGATGCCAGGGAAGCCGTGGACCTTGCTAGGAAGGGACGAGGGGATGAGGTGGAGGAGGAAGGAGGGTGGGGGAAGATGCCAGAAAAGCCCCTCTCCTGCCCATCACCCCGAGGAGTATATAAATGTCTACTATTTCCAAGACAAAGCATCTCTCGGACTTCCCCGGAATATTTTACCTGTCCCCTTTTCAATCTAATTATTTAACCGTGAGTTATGTGGAGAAAGTGCTTCTTATGCCCATTGTATTTTTTACCAAGTTTTCCTACGTTTTTATGACAAACATTCATTTTCGCTTCGAGGAAGTATTTGGTAGCAACACTTTAATGATTACCTTAAATTTGTATTTCTGCCCGGTGTTGTAGCGGAAATAATTCTGATTTATGACAAAGTACACTGGAGTACAATAACAGCGATGCAAAAATAAAACCCACGCCTTTATATGTTGGCTTAGAAACTGTAAACTATCACCACAAGAAATCTATCAAACTTTACAATCCCTCTTACCCTGCTTCCTTCTTTCGGAGTAACTTAAGTCAAAGAATTATGGAATGATATTATGTTCCTTGAGGTGGTATTGAAAACTGCGTTCAAGCTTTTCTACCCCCAACATAGCACCCATGTACTGGATGGAGTTTGGACCCCCTTTTTTTTTTTTTTTTTCCCCCCCCTCCCCTTTCCCTTTGATCAGGAAGGAGAAATTTGGGAAGTGTAATTCATATAGAGGAGCAAGAGCAGGCAGGGTGACAGAGCACAGCGATGTGACACGGGGATTTTGGAGGAGTTTATTCAGTGCTGAAATGTTTCCTTTAATTTTCCAACGGCGTTAACAAACTGCAATATTGACACCCCCCCTAAAAATATATATATATATATATAAGGGGGAGAAGGGGGAAAAAAAAAAAGGAGAATTATTTCTAGCAGAGGTGGGAAAGTCAGGGTGGGACCTGTGGAAATGCGGTTTATTGCACGTTTGGAAAATTAAAGGTTTGTTTTGAGTGGGTTTGGGTTGGTTTGGGTTTTTTGTGGTTTGGTTGTTTTTTTTTTTTCTTTTGGTCTGGGTTTTAAGCTGCAAAATAACCGAGAGGTTGGCGGCGATGTGGATTTTGGGGAGGCCCTTTTATGAAGTTGGAATTTTTAGAAAATGGAGAAAGAAAGGGAAAAAAAAAAAAAAAGAAGAGGGGAAGGGAAAAAAAAGAGGGAAAAAAAAAATGAAGTGAAGTTGAAAGAGGCGAAGAGTAACGATGAAAGGTAAAAATTGCAAACAATGAAGGACGTGCTAAAATGTGGCGAGTTCAGAGCAAACCTCAAAGAATTCTCCTTTTTCACAGATGACGATAGGAAAATGATTTCTTTCAAACTTGGTTGAAACGCTGATAATTTAACAGGCGCCTTTGAAGCGGCAACGCCGCTCTGCTGAGGGCTTCAAAATAAACATTATTGTTTCAATTAGAGTTTTAGCAGAATATGGAGAGCACCGCGAGGACGGGCGATTCACACTCACATTTCTCCTTGAGAAAGAAGCAGCAGCTATTTGGGGAGGGGAAGAAAAAAACCCCCTCCAAAAAATCCCAATAAATACAAATTTCCCACCTACGGCACGGGAAACAGCTGGAATTAAGGCTTGAGATGTATATTTTTTTGCTGTATTTGCCTAAATTTGAGGGTCTTTACCTTCCGAACACAAATACGGCCGCAGAGATGGGAAAATACTGAGAAACACATGTGCGGGGGGGGATAATTTTTAAAAGCTCAACCACAAACCCACTCCAATTCTCCTTTATTTATGTTTTTTTAATTTTTAAATAATATATCTCCCCCCCCCACCCCCGCCCCATACCTGCAATCCTCAGCCTGAGAGATAACCCCGAGCATCCCCTGCTTCCTTAATCAGGCGCTTTTCGTAACCCCCGAAGAGTTTCGGCTGGGTTATCCCTCATTTCCCCAGTCCCATACGGTTTATATCAAGCACATCTTTAAAGCAGAGGACTGAAGATTTGCTGGAGCGTCTATCACTTAATTCAAAGGGAGGAATTAGGCCGCTTTTTAACAATTAAAACGAACGAATTTACTCTGCTACTTGTAGCACATAAACAATTGTAATGTTTACATTAAGTCTTTCCCCCCTCCCTCCCTTATTTTTTTTTTAATGAATAAAGTTTTTTATGGGCTCCATCAGCAATATGCTCCAGCCTAAATCCTCAACTCCAGATTTAAAAAAAAATAAAAATAAAAAAAAAAGAAGAAGAAGAAGCAAGCAGCCTTATGAGGTTGCAAACCACATTCTCGTGGTTTCATGTTGTAATTTAGAAGTTATCAAAAGCAGAGAAACGTGCTTCCATCTAACATATGCTGAGCATCCCTGGATCCCCCGACTTTATGAAAGGCGGATAAGCCAGGCCTTAATGAGCCGCCATTTTGGGGCAAAATAATATAAGTCATATTTTTAATATATTCCCGGAGTGCGGAGGGGCAGCGCAGCCCCGAGCTTCCCTTTCCCCGCGGCGTCTCCCTTTTTGGGGGGCTAGTTATTTTGAGGGGGGGGGGGAGGGTGGGGAAGATAGTTGTTGAGTTTGGAGTTGGGTTTTTTTTTTGGGGGGATACATTTTTCTTCTGGGGTAGCATTAATTTTTGGGGAGCTATTTTTAATTTTTGGAGGTTGGTTTATTTTATGGGGGGTTGTGTGGGGGGAATATGTCTATTTATTTTTTTAGGGGAGGCGGGGTGTTAAAAACTACATCGCAAGTTTGCAAACCCGCAATTCCTTCCCCAAAGTTTTATTCCTCTCTCCCCCCACACCACCACACACACCACCAAACCCCCCCCCCCCTCCCTCCCTCCCTCCCTCCCCCCCTCTACTTTCTCTTCCCCCTCCCTCCTCCTTTTGCCGGTGGCTTTACAATATTTCAGCAGCAAATTCGCCGCCGGTCCCTCTTCGGCAGAGCGGTGCTTCAGGAGAACCAATTTAATCGCCTTTCGCCAAAGTTATGAGCCACCAGGGTCCCTGGGAGAGGGCTCCAGGACTTGGGGATTGCTGCCTGCTTCCCTGTACCCAGCCCTGCCTCTCCGTCGGGAACAGCTATTGCTCCTATAAAAGTTCCTGGTACACAAATAAATGAATTCACCCTAGGATCCACAGGCGAGGATTAGCTCAATTGATGGTCGATTCGAGTCCACTTGCCAAAGAGGAATAAAAAAAACAACACAAAAAAAAAAAAAACAACCAAAAAACCAAACCAACAACAACCCCCCCCCCCCCCCCCCCCCAAAAAAAAAGAAGCAAAAAAATACACCCCCCCCCCAAAAAAAAAAAACCCAACCCCACTGGTTTTCTTCTTTGCTTTTGCGAAATCCCAGCTCTGGCCAAGTTGCAACCCAACGTCAAACCCGTGAGGAAAAGTGGGAATGGTGAGGAAAAAAAAAAAAGGAAAAAAGTTTTTCAAAAGGGGGGAGGAAAAAGGAAAAACCCAAAAAATAAAGGAGAAGGATTTCCCCTCGTGGCTATTGTGTGCCGCTCTCGCTGAGTTGTTCAGCCCCAAGTTGTTTATTTACATGCCACCGAGGAGACTTCGCCTTAGCACACAGTCAAGTTTACGTGCTCCTGCCCCTGGCACCTTCGGGAGAGGCTGCGTGGGGTCGTGCGGTGGGTGCAAGTTGGGTGAGTGTGGGTGGGGGTTTGCAGCCCCGTCCAACACAACCTCTGGACTCTTTAATCCAGAATCTGCAGGTTTTACAGATTCCCCCTCAGCCACGCTGCTTTTTTTATCTTCTTCCTTTCTTTTTTCCCCCCCCTTTTCTCCCCCCTTCAATTTTTTTACCCCCCTCAAAAAATGGAATTAATTTGCTTTGTATGGAAGCCAACATAAGTTAACATTATTATCCAGCAAGAAGCCAATTAGAAGCCGCCCCCCTCGCCTCCTTCCCTCTCTGCAATATTTCACAACAAAGTCACCCAGAGCTGCTTCCAATATGTTGTGTATGAAATCCAGGGAGCAATAGGAAACAGGTTGGGTTGGTGTGTTTGTACGTCACAGGGAAAGGGCCTTCGTAATTAGTCTGGGTGTCATTAACGTAGAGCACAGAGCGAGCTCCCCAGCCTATGAGGGAGGTTTTATTGTGATGGACATCCGAGGTAGGGATAAAGTTGATGGAAAAGCTTAAATGCGTGCTGGGAATTAAAAAGGGGGGGGGGGGGGGGGGGGAAGGAAAAAAGGGGGAAAGAAAGGGGGAAAAAGGGGGAAAAGGAAAAAAAAAAAAAAAAGAGGAAAAACTTGTAAAAGTTTTACGCCAAACAAAGTTATAAAAACTTTTCATGCGTTAAGATATCAAAAGGTTTATAACAATAATAAAGAGTGCGCGCCGCGTGTGTTAAACCTGCCTCGCGATGCATTAAACGCTGCGCGGGTGAGTTAAATATTAAGCATCATAAACGCCACGCGGGGTTCAGGATTGGAGGTTGGGGGGGTCGGGATTTTCTGTGGGTGTCCCCCGCACCCCACCCCGACCACCACCCCCTGGGCTCCCTGGAGGCGGGGCGGCCGGGGAGCAGCGACCCTCTCTGATTCCGCTTTATTACAAAAGGGTTAAAGGTGATGGACTTGACTTTATTGAAGTTCAAAGACATCATATATTCACATTTTTCTTCCTGTGGGTCTCCCTCCCACCCCTGCATCCCCCGGCCCTCCTCGGAAAACCCCTCGCCATGGCAAGTTTAGGACTTTCTGCCGTTAAATGGGAACCGGCCCCAAAAAATCCCGGCGCCGGATCCTCCCCTCGCCCCGCCGCATATACCACCCCCTCCCTCATATAAGTCCACGCACACTGGGCAGCCGAGATACATATGTCCCAACCCTGTTCTGCTTGTACTCTTCCCCCATTGTGGTACCCAAAGCATCTTCAGTGACCCCCTCCCATTCCCGTCCTCCGCCAGCCCCTTCTCCTCCCGCCCCCCCTCCCTCCCTCCTTCCCTCCCTCCCTCCCTCCCTCCCCAGAACATTAACAGCCCTTTTCCTACATGGCACTGATGCTTAATGCTGCTGTAAACTCCCACATGGTCTATAAACTTGGATTTTACAACTAGCATTCCATTTTAGCTCGCGAAAACTTTGAACTAGGCCTACAGTTTCATTGTGCTGCAGTTGAACTGGAGCCTTGGAAAAGGAGGTTGGGGAGGGGGGGGGGTTAGAAAGGGAGGGAGGGGGAGAGAGAGAGAAGAGGGGGGGAAAAAAAATTCCCTGGGCAAGACTCCCTTATTTGTTTACTATTTACTGCGGAAGTCTTTTCCTTTAGCCAGACGGGGTAATTAAGAAAAATTAAGCTGTTTAGTGCTGCAGTCTTTATTACAATGTCTAGACTAGCCGCTTTTGTCCGGACAGCCGCTGCTGTTACGGAGCATTAACTGCCGCTTCTGACCTCCCGATATTCACCTTATTGCACCTCTCTTTAGTTTTCCTAACCTTGGGAAGGTTTGGCAAACACTCATTAAAGAAAGGTGCTTTATTTTTCTCTCTCTCCCCCCCCCATCCCCCCCCCTCCCCCCCCCCAACTCCCCTTCCATCTCCCCCACTCCTCGTTTTTTTTTTTTTTTTTGGCTCTGGGGGAGGGTAAGCGACACCCCCCCCCCCCCCTTCCCTCCCTCCTTTGGCTGGTCCCGGCGTGCAGCTACATCTGCCAGGAAGATGGCTCCTATCTTCAGCTTGTCTATTTTACTTTGCAACCCGCAAAAAAAAAAAAAAAAAAGAAATAAAAGATCAAAATCAAAATCAAAATATTCCCCTCCTTTTACGCCTGGCTTATTCGAGGGGAAAGCTTAGGCGAGGTTTTAGGCCGGGGACAAGCGTCCTTTCAGCTCGCAGGCTTTGCAAAAATAAATATAAGGAAATCAAGAAGCGGGTTGCCAGCCACCGAGCCCCCCCCCCCCCCCCCTTTTTTTTTTCTTTCCCCTCCCTTTCCCACTCTTTTAATGAGAAACATGCCTCTGAACATCCTTTCAAGATCATATCGTGGCATAACCGGGACACGGGTCTATCACGAAAGCTTGAAGTTGGTTTGTATTTATTGGGGGGGGGGTGGACGGAGGAGGGGACAGGAGAAGTGGGGAGTGAGTAAGGGGGTGGCGTAGGGGTGTTTTTGGATGGGTGCAAACGAAGAGCATTTTTGCCGGGTTTAACATTTTTTTTTGCCCCCCCCCGCCGTTGTCAAATAAAATCAGAAGACACCATCAAAGGGGGTTCCATTCAACAGGGTTGTATTTAAAAGCAAGTATGAGAATTTTACAAGAACACGCTCAATATAATGTGCTGCTTCTTGGCTGCTGGGGGTTTCATCCCCCCCCCCCCAAGTCTCTCTCTCTCTTTGTCGTATCCCCCCTCCCTCCCCGTCACCCCCCCCCCCCCTTCTCTCCCTCGTCCATATGCACAATCCCAACGCTCCACATCAGAAAGCAGGAGAGCATCCAGATTGGAAAAACCTTAAACATAACATCCACCCCACCAACCTCTCCAAAAGATAAACCAACCCACCCCAAAAACCCCCAACCCCACCCAAACCCCAACCCCCAAAACAACCCCAAAACCTTCCCAATTGTGGTATTTACACAAAATACATGCACCACATCACCAACAGCATCTTCGGGGTTTCTTTGTCCTCGAAAACGTTGGGTTGCTTTCGGACACTGCGAGAAAAACGTCATTGTGCAAACGAGGAGGGGAGGGGGGGGGGGGAAGAAGGGGAAGGGAGGGGGGGGGGGCAGGGGAACAAAAAAAAAAAAAAAAAATCACTTTATGCCCTGTGCCTGGGAGTTGAACTTGTTTTCCTTAAGCAGGAATTTAAGGACTTGACTTTGCATTTGTGCTTTGTAGGTATAAGGTATCCTTGACTTATGGAAATGCGGCTGGTTTCTCGGTGTAATTAGAGTTTCATTCCTTTTTTTTATTTTTTTTTTTTACCCCCCCCTCCCCTTTTCCCCTCTTTTTTATTTAAAAAAAAAAAAAACCCAACCCAAAACTAATATATTGTTCTCGTGAAAATGCAGAGAAAAAAAAAAAAAATAAAAAAAGATTAACTACAACCGGAAAACAGGGAAAGACATCTGGAGCCAAATTCAGGGGAGGATTACTGGGCCAAGAAAAATCCTATAAATTTCAGTTCGCTGATGAACACAATGAACCCCACACCAAACGTGTGCTCCAAGGTGGAGGCTTCCTATTAATACCAGTCCTATTAGAGCAGATTGCAGTGAGCTCCATGAATATGGATGATGATATTTCTGAGATACATTCAGGTATTTAAAGTCCTAGAGAAGAAACCCACACCACAATGACCGCAAAGAGGCTTTTAAGAGGGAAATTCTAATAAAATGGTCAAATAAAATCATAATGTAGAACAGCTTGCAATGTCTTTATTTGCCACAGAATTTCACAGAGTATCCCGGGGACTCACTTTACATACACAAAGATTTAAAATTTTTTTTTAATTATTTATTATTATTATTTTCAGGATTTTTTTTTTTCCCTCTTGTTCTTCGTCTCCCATTTCCAGGGGGGAAATTAAAAATAAAATGAAAAAAAAAAAAAACAACCCCACCAAACCCAAAACACCACGGAAATTATTTACAAACCATTTGAGAGACAGTTATTGCAAATGTATTTTCTCCGCCTGGATTTCTCCCCCCCCCCCCCGCCCTCCCCCGATTCCAAATGTAGAAATGATGCTGCTGAGAATATATATATGGATATACAGGCAAATATATATACATATATATATTTTTAGCTCGAAGTGGTGGATGGAGGAGGTGGAAATGATGATCTTCCTTAGCACACAGAGGAGCGGGGTGGGTGTGAATGTGCACACACACACACACACATACGAGGACACACATGTCCGTGTGTGCATTCACACGCGCGCGCACACACACACACACACACACACACTCACCCCGGATGAAGTGATTTGATCCTACAGGGAGACTTTGGCCGCTCTTGTGATAACACAGCTGCATACTGAAACCACCGTGGTAGTAACACACAGCACTGCCATTTATTCAACCGGACAGGGTGCCTAAATAGTAATAACAATAAAAATAATAATAATAATAATTAAACAACATTTAAAAAAAAAAAAAAAAGAAAAAAAGGGGGGATATCCCAACCTGTTCAGGCACCCCAAAAAAAAAGAAAAAAAAAAAAAGAAAACAAAAGTTAAATTAAATGTTCATGGAATCCAAGTCCTTGAAGCGGGAACTGAAAGAAAATCTCCCTCCTTTTGTTACTCAGCACTGTTCCAGACATACAAATAGAAGTAACGAAAAGGCTTAAACTTTGAGGTTGCTTTGTCGACTCAGAGGGCAAACCCATGCTCGCAACTGTTCCTCCTCGATACACATACACTTCGCCAGCAGAGGGGATTTCAAAAGATGTTCACAACAAGGGATTTCCAGAGAAATACTGCAGGCGGTCTCTGCTTAATTTTTTTTCTTTCATTCTTCTGTTCTGAAACCAAATTTTAACCTGTCGGTCAGTGAGATTTAACATCCTAGACAACTGGAGCCTTTTTTCTTTGTTTATATAGACATTGAAGAAAAATTCTCTCTCTAGCTCTCTGATCTGGAATTTCGAATAGGGGCATCTCTTCTTCCTCGTTCTGGGAGCACCTTAAAAGAACCAGAAGGCAGGGTAAATATCCTAAGGAAATGCAAGACACAGGCTCATCTTCACAGCTGACCACATAGATAAGAGCAGCTTAATAATTCCGGTTATTAATGCGGGGTGGGGGGGGTTGGGGGGTAGATCTTCCAGCAGTTCGCCTATTGTTAGGGGTAGCAGAGGTGAGGTTACACAGGGTCTTAAGGACCGTGGTGTAATTATTTTCCCACTGCCCGGGGTTTAACGCAGGCACATGCAGGCATTTTGGGTGCGGATAGGTAATTTAAATTATTATTATTATTTAAATAAAGAACAGCCTGGGACTGGAGGCAGCAGGCTGCTGGAGCAGGGTTTAGAGAGTCTGGGAGAAGAAAAAAAAAAACAAAAACCAACCCCAAATCCCAACACACACAACCCACAACCCAACCACGCTCAGCTGCAAATCTGTTATCTGTATAGAAACAGCATGAGCAAGGTTGGAATTAGAGGAACTAGATATTATGTTCCGCATAAGTTTTTGATTAACTCCAGTCCCCGCCACACACGCAAAAAGGAATCAAAGTAAAAAGAGAACTTAGCATCTGAGCTGCAAAAGGGGACTTGCATCACGAAAGCAAATAGGGAAACAAAACAACCCTCCCCTCTTCCCAGAAGAGCCCCTCGCTGAACGCGAACTTGCAAAGTTGCCTGGATTCAGCCTTTAAAAAGAGCTCCTCTAAGACCGCCTAGAAAACGGGAGTGCATGCAAAAAAAATATATCATTTCTAAAAATCCCCAACCCCAGAAGAGCCAAGCAAACAACCACGTAAGTAAAAGCCCTTCCTGACAAAAGCTAGGCGCTCCACTGGGCTTGGGGGAGAATAAATGCCACTTTAAACAGAAAAGTCGAAGAAAAAGCTCAGCGTTTGCTTGCAAATTCGGCAGATTTCCCCCTCAGCACCGCACCCCCACCAAGAGAAAAGACTCGCCATCCAGTTTTAATTAAAAGAGGGGGGGGGTGGAAAACCCCCCCAAACAACAAAACAACCATCAAGCCCCAAACGTTTCGCATGCATCTTAAATGCCTAAAAAAAGAAAGCACAGGCAGCTAAAGTAGTGTTCTGCCCAATTGCCTTTTACCCTCAGCAACCCGGGACCAAATCCTTTTAAAATGCTCATGTAAGTTCATGATCAAAGTTAATATTTGTCACGATGGTGTGCTTTTAAAATTTCACAGACTCGGAGATACTGTGTCTGCGCCTAACATCTCCATTTTTTTCAAAGAGCTTTTCCCATCGTAAAAATTCTTCTCGTTGGAAGAAAGAGCTTTGTAGGTTATAATAAAATCCTTTGAATGCTTATAAAACTCCACATAAAATTTGACCGACAAAACACACGGGCTAGTCCCTTAACCTTTCCATTTACTGCTCTACCTACTCGAATTGCTGCTTTTGCTTCCTTCCTTGGTGACAGAAGAGGACGAGGCTGAAGACCCTGGGTTTGTGTTTTCCTCCTCATCTTCCGGGTCTATACCTTGCTCTCCGCGGGATGACAGTGCGTGGGGTTGGGACTCTGCCTCCACTTTGCCCTCACCCTTCTGCAGGCAGGTCTCAGTCGGATTTTCCGCCCCGCAATAGGCATTTTCGAAGAAGCGGTCGAAACCTTGGGGCAAGACAGTGTTTTTGTTCATGCTGGTGTAGAATCCCGTCGATGCCGGGTGGTTGGAGCTGGGGTGGTGGTGGCTGTACACGCTCTCGTTTTTCATTAGCATTTCGGTCATGGTGGAAGGCGGGATGCACTCTCTATGCATCAGATCTTCTGCGGAATAACACGAGGCGTAATTGCTTCGGTGGTGCCATTTACTTGAGGGGTCTAGACCATAGGAGACCTCTCGCACGGGCTGCACTTGCGAGAGGTTGGTGGAGTAAGGGTAGGAGATTTGGCGAGAGGGGGCCTGTGGCAAGAAAGATGACACAGTTGAAAATTCAGGGACGTAATAGGTACAGCTGGGGAGGTAGAGATTAGAAGCGCAACCTGCCCTTTCTCCAAACTCAGCGCTCCTCTCCTTACGCGACTGGGAGCAGAAGTTGCCCAGGTTCACCGAGTTAAACATCTTTCTCCTTTTCTTGCTCCTATAGCTAGATGTTTTGGATCCGATGTGCGGAGGGGAAAAAATTTGGGAAGGCGAGATGACGCGCTATCCGTCTTAGTCGCTCCGGAGGACACGTGATCCAAAGTAGATATTGTCATATATCAGTTTGGAGCACTTAGATGCGTAGGAGTGGTTCACTTAGGTAAGATCTCAGAGGTTCAAACGATTGGTTTGCAAACACCGCAGAAACATTATGAAAATCAATTGCAGATTTGTATTCATTTTCCCGAAGGCACACCCCTCGTCAGAGTCACAGCAGAACAAGTACAAGGGGCGGCTTGTGAAGTTGCTGCTTTCCCCCCCCCTACCCTAACCCCCCCCCCCCGTCTTCCCCTTCTTGCCTTTTTCTTTCTTTCTTTCTCCCCCCCCCCCCCCCGCCTCCACCCCTCCTTTCACCCCCTCCCTTTCCTATTTGGATTCTGCTCGCTGCTTTTCAGCAGGGTTTGGAGATGGGGTGGGGGCGATTTGGGCTGGGGGTTGAGGGGGGGGGGGGGGGTAAGAAGAGGGAGGGTCTTAGTGAGCTCGAACGGTGTTTTTCCACCTTTTTCTTTTGTATATTTTAATTACGTTGATTATTATAATTTATTCTCCTGGCTGTTTCTATCCTTAGAAGTGTTCCTGGATAGATTGTAGGTAGCTCAATAAAATCGCTGGAGATACAGAAGTAAGTTTTCCAACGTTTCCTAAAACCTTGCTGCAGGCGGGAACGCTCAGCTCTTCCTCCAGCTGGGCTGCGAAATCCGAAGTAAATCTCTATCTCTCTCTCTATCTGGGATTGAGGGGGTTGGTGCTAATTAACAAGCTTCTAACATACGCTAATTATGTCGATCTCTATGTGCACATCAACTATACATCAACCAAGTTGGCATGCTTTATGGAGAATATACCATTTAGGCAATGACAGTGTGCGGGGGGATCGTGTAAAGTTTCCAAGTTTAAAGTTAAAGCAGGCCTGGCTTAATGACTTTTGATATCGAATTAGTGATATATCAAAGAATAGAACAAATGAATTAAGTCAGTGGCTAATAAATATTCGAAAACCTCCTTTAATGTTTGGTTAAATATTTATTACGTAAGAGTGGCATATTGAATATTTAATGCAATTGTTTATTGTCAATCAATGAATGTACTTTCAGCAATGCTCTCATCATTTATTCTTCCAGCTGAATTAAAACAGATATTATTATTAAAGTCATTTGTCTTCTATCCCGTGCTCCCGGAGCCTCCGCTTTCCCTATTCTTCTGCATTTCCGTACCAAAAAAACCCCCCCAGGGATCTCCAAGTGTTGCCAGATATTTTGTGAGTTTTGCAAAGAATTATTAGCCGGGAGAGAAAAAAAAGTAAATAAATTAAAATATTGGGGGATCTGAGGAGGGGTGGTAAATCCCTTCTGCAACCCCACTGCAAAGGTGCACCTGAAGGACGCGTAACTTCCGCGGTACCAGACTCCGAGGGGTTATCCCTCTGCCTTTAAATGGTCTTGAAAGAACAAAATTGCCTGCAACAATTGGCCGCTCGTCGGGTTTTCACCTGGATTAGAAATCATCTGCTCGAGGTGGAAGATATTTCTCTGCCGAACAGAGGTGGCTGCTTCCATCCCTATATGAAAATATTGCAGCGCATCACAACCACCACCACCCCCCCTTTTTATTTTTATCCTTTTCTTCACAAGCTGCCACTTAGGGATTTTTTTTTTTTCTCTCCCTGAATTATCCCCTTTAAAACCCCAGTAAAAGGCAGAATAAATACAAATATTGGATTGTCCACACATAAACCCGACCTAAACTCCATCATGGGATCTATTTAGTGATGAGCTGAATACTCCGAACAAAACTAAAGCTCCAGGAGAGACTGAGGCGCTTTTACAGAGAGGATCTTCTCATATCGTGTTGCAGTAAATTCAGACAACAAGGAGGAAAAAAGGCAAATCTCAAGCTCAGAGCTCTGAGCTTTAGGAGAAGGGCGGGGGGGGGGGGGAAACCACGACCCCAAACCTTTGACGGCTGCCGCGATTTCGCTTTGCTCCCCGCAAAGAAATAACGCAGGAACTCACCCGAAAATAACCAATTCACCAAAAAGGAGCATCAGAGGGTCTCAGCCCAGCTCGGGGATGCTGAGCATCCCTTGGGCAGCTCCTTTTTCACCTCGCTCTTCTCTATTTAATTTTATTTAACTTGCTAGCACCCAACCTGCTGGGTTTGGTTGGTTTTTTTTTTTTCATTTTAATCAGGGGAGTTGTTTTATTCTTAGGCGAGATGGAGAGAAATGGGGAGAAAACCCGGACAGAGGGTGCAGCCTCTGTTAAAAATATAAATATCCTGTAATTATGCAGCAATGCAAGGGAGGGGAGAGGGGGGGAGGAGGGGGGAAAAGTTTATTTTCAGGGAAGAAAACAGCCTCGCAAGTCCGTACCTTGCAGCCGAGCAGAGAGCAAAGGATTTCAAGATGCCTGAGCAAAAATAAGGAGAATAATAATAATAATACAGTGGGGATTTCAGTAGGGCTTTCCAGGCTCTTGAGTTTATCAGGCGGTGTGCCCGGGTTTTTAGGTATTTATTAGGAAATCTTGAAGGGAAACATGGCGGCTTCAGAGGCAATGGTTGTGTGCTCTTCCTCACTTGGAGCCTTCTTCATCCCCCCCTAACGCAGCAACGCACTCCTCATCATTTCTTCTCATTAATTTCTGGATCCCTCTTTCCTCCCCCCCTTCCCAGCTTTGTATTTTCTCCTTAAAGAGTCGTTCTCATAAACCCCGTTTTCATAAAGGATCGGGCCGTGTGGATGCGTGTGTGTGGAGACAGAGACATACCCACGTATGAATATCTCTGTAACCCCAAAATGAGCTTTGTTTTCCTCTCTAATGCACCGTTTGGCTGATGAATATACGTCTGTGGATGTATATATACATATAAATATATATATATGGGCTGCGGAGATGGATTCTCCAGCTCTGTAATCTGCCCTATTTTATGACTTGGACGTCGTTTTGGGCAAAACTTTTAATTAAAGTGTCAGCGATCTTTTAACTTGGCTTTTTATGGACCAATATTAATACTAACTACAAACTAATAATGTTAAGCTATTGTTTATGAGTGTAATTATTTCCACCCCCCCCCCCACACACACACACACACGCAATTCCTCCTGTTTGCAACCTGCGTGGAGGATCTTCTTCTTCCTCCGATGAAAAGGGGAAAGACTCGAAACCAGACATTTTTTGTTTGTTATTATTTATTCCAAATCCAGATTCCACAGGAAGGTGGTAGGCGTGAAGCTTTGCATCCAGGAGAGGAATCGAAGCGTGTTGTTGAAAAAACCCAATATCCCAGCAGCTTCTTAAACCCCAAACAAAGCACATACACACCCCTACACCCCCCCCAAAAAAAAAACCCCCTCCTAACACACCAGCAAACACCCCAAATCCTTGTGGCATAAAACTCGCCGCCTTTCCTCTAGGTGCGTGAATAATTTATTGCTCTTCGTAGGTAAATCCATCTAAACCAAACCCTGGTGTCGGTTTGGTTTTTTAAACCCGGTTTAAAGGATAGGATTTGCCTGCTTCCTGCAAGGAAGGAGAGGAGAGGCAGCTGTGGAGTCACAGCACTTGAATTTGACCACCAAAGTGACCACCATAAAACGGAATGAGGGCTGGCGGCTCTCGCATTCCTTTTGGTTGCCCTTAAAAAAAAAAAAAAAAAAAAAAAAAAAAAAAAGGCAAATAACTTTAAGGCATAGCCTGAAAACAACCAGAGAATTTAATTTTCTTTATTTTATTTTTTTTTTTTATTTTTAAGCCTGCTTCATTTCCTAGCGAATGGGAAAGGTTAGAGCGTGGAGGGGAAAATTAAAGGAAAGGTGTATTTATGCTCTTAAAAGGAAAAAAAAAAAATCCAGGAGAACATGAGAAGAGAGGGAAGAAAGGTCTGATTTTGCTGTTTTTTCATAGGACTGTGTGTATATACAAATGCCTGGTCCAGAAGATTTTTTTCCCCCCTCTATTTAGTTATTTCTGAGGCAGAGGGAAGGGAAAGGAGGCGGCAGCACCGAGCTCGTCCCTCCTTGTGTCTCTTCTGCAATTATCTATAGAAATACCCAGCTTCATCCTGGCGTCTCAACCCAACAGAAAACAAAAAAAACCAAAACCCAAGTGCGAAAAAAACCCTCAAAAAAAGGGGAAAAAAAATTCCAAGCACACAGACATACACCCCCCAAGCCGACACCACCACCACCACCACCACCCCCCCTTGCTCCGGATTCCGCACTCATTTGCCTGATATAATGCAAACACTTAACACATTTAACAGCGTTTTCAGCAGGCAAATAGGCTCAAGGCTTGGGAGATGTGTTTTGCGTTACTAACATGAATTTTTAAGGGGATGTTAGAGGCATTTCGTGACCAAAAAACATTGTGGCAATTGTACCGAAGTCAAACCCTCCGAGTTGTGAAAATTGGCTTTAGCTGATCTGTGTAAACATCTGAAGTTATATTTTGATTTAGGTTAATCCTGCACTTGAACTCTTCTCAATAAATCATTCCTTATTTTTTTTTTCATCCCCTCCCATTGAGGAGGAAAAATATTAATATTTTTCTTTCCCTCTCTCTCCCCTTCACCCCCCAAACCTGGAGTTATCTGAACGCCTGGAAATTCCTTATCACCCTCCCAACCTCAGGCAAAACCTTTTTTTTCTAAGTATTTCCATAAATACGTCTTTATCCCAGCTCGTACTGGGAAACTGTTGACTGGGGGAGTGGGAAAAGAGGGGAGAGGAGGAGAGAAGAAAAAAAATATTAAGGAAAAAAAATATAATAGATTTTATACCAACCTGGTTTACCACGTTACTCATTGCTACTTGCTGTGCTCTCAAGGTATCTGATGTATTATTTAGACCCTGAATTTTCCCCCGTTTTAGGAAGTGGCCAAGAGTTTGCTTTACCTCCTGCTTTGGGGAGAAAAGAGAGGAGCTTTCCCAACCTGCCCTGCTAACCTGTGCTCACTTGGGACTGCTAATGCGTTGGGAGTGGGTGTGAGAAGAGCACCCCTTGAGCAGACACATCTCCCAGCAGCTGCAGGGATGTGCTTTGCTTTTGCTAAACAGGCTCCAACTTCTGATGTCTAATGACTTTGGCCTATCAGATGTTCTCCAAGTGATTTTTCCCTCCCTTCCACAACGGGACTACAATGACTTCCCAGGATGGACTTAAAAAAAAGAAAGAAAGAAAGAGAGAGAGAGAGAGAAAGAGAGGAAACCCAGTAAAGAGAGAAAGACCAGTAAACAGATTACTAGACACCGCTTATGTGTACAGGAAATCTGAAGGGAGAGACAATAGCTACAAGTGGGAAGCGCTTGGAAAATATTATTGTCCCCAAATGGCGAAGATAAATTTAATTGGATGGATGCCAGGCTGCGAAAGAAAACTCTATAAGCTGTGAACAATTCAAAGGGGTGGAAAAAAAATGACTTAGATCTCTCTAGACCTGAGCTGCAAGTTCAAAATCATGTGGACTTAATCAAGATAAAAGCAGATTGAACTATGCTTCCCAACCGCAGGCAAGGCTGGGACTGTCTGGGATAAAAATGTGCGGCGGGTGTCGGATTCAAATAGAAGTGATGCCGAGGAGGCGCTAAGAGGAGTTGGGCTTAATAATAACCAATATAAGCAACCCTTTGCCAATCGGCCTTCCCACTGGTTTTCATTTTCTCATCAGCCACGGGTCCTTCCCCACCTTCTCCAACAGGGAGAGCTGAGGCCGGGGAAATATCAATGCCTGTGTGTTTCCATCTATTTATTTACTTTATTTTCTCCTGCACAGCTCGGTTGCAGGGAGCTGCTGGAGCATGTGAAAAGGCGAGGTTTGGGGAATTCAAGTAAAACTTCACAGCGTGCTAAACTCGCTCCTTAAAGCCGCTGCGAAATTCAGCTTAGAGGAGACAGGAAACCCAGAGGAGCTCGTTAAGCAACACCTATTTCTACTCCACAGCCTCCCTTTCTTCCCCCCCCCCTCCCTCCAAACCTCTAAAAAATACTTATTTAAGCACAAAGGAAGACATATAAAACACACCCAAACCTTTAAAAAAAAAGGAGAAAAAATTCCTTTATTCGCCAGACATCGCCTCTTGATAACTTTAGCAGCGCCACTAAAACGTGCAAAACTGTGTAAAAAGTCGGAAATTGCGGCAGGAGAAAAAAAAATAAAAGTCTTTTCTGGTGGCTCGCCCATTTATTAGCAAAATAGCCCCGAAACGCAAAGTTCAGACTAGAATGTGGGCGCTTAATCCGCCCCAGCCTTATTAAAACCGCACACACGTTTGCATGCGGGGTATTTAATCCTTAAATACCCAGGAAATAATTTCCAAGTATTGCACTTTAATACTTTGGCTCCCGCATCCCTCTCTCTCTTTTTTTTTTTTCCTTACTACTTTTATGGGTTGTTTCTCACAACAGCTCACACCTAGATGTATTTCCCTCTGATAACCATTGATCAAAGGCGGATCTCAACGCTTTATGGGGATAAACTTCAATAATTCCCAATCGCGAGGGCGATGGTGCTGAGCTCTCTCTTCCATCCCGGCATTAATCAGAATAAAATGAACCAAAATACTTCAGCTGCTTCACGGGGGTGACATTTTCCAAGCGTAGACCCAGCTTCTAGAAGATAAATGCTGCCGGCGGAGGAATGGGAGGTGGAAAATACCCGTGTTCACCCTTCTCCATCTACCTATAGAGCTGATGTATGTACCTGCCTTTCCCTATGCACTCAGGGCCCTTTGCCTATAAAATATGCTCCTGCGTGGAAAAGCGCATCCGTATCTTCAGTTGGTGAAACAGAGGGATAGGGGCACGAAAAATCTCTTTTAAAGAAGCCGGTTTATCTACCTTGTGCGAGCAGCTCGGCTCCTCTGCAGAACAGCAACAGCAAAAAAAAAAAACCCAATTAAAATTGATATTCGCGTCTTTTTCTTCATCAGGGATGAAGGTCAAGTATTTGGTTGGTGCCATATTCAGTTGATATGAATATATAAATAACTTAATTCAGCTGGAGTTCTCCTTTATTAAGGTACGGGCTTTAAAATACCTTGTGTATTGAGAGTAGATAAATGATGAATTAAAAATCGGTCCCATAGTCGGACACTTATCTTGTGGTCCTTCACTAATCTATCTTTCTTCCTTCCTTTCTTCCTTCCTTGCTTTCTTCCTTCCTTCTTTTCTTTCTTTCTTTCTTTCTCCTTCTCTTCTCTTTCTTTCTTTCTTTCTTTCTTTCTTTCTTTCTTTCTTTCTTTCTTTCTTTCTTTCTTTCTTTCTTTCTTCTTTCTTTCTCTCTCACGGGCAGCTCTGCAGAAATATCACACCACAAACACACGTGGATCTTTATTAATTGCTGTGTTACACATACACGCATTCTGATTGAATATTTCTATGGATTTCTATTCCGTACAGCAGAGATATTACCTAGATGGATGTATAATGATCTCTTTATATGAAATAAAGGCATAATTGGCTTCTTCATTGCAGTAACTGTGGATTTTCTCCTTCCATCCTTCCCAGTGCTGGGTACTCAACACTATTTTTTTACACTTTGACTTGACTTTAAGGTAGAAGTTGAAATCGAGGGGGGGGGGATATTTAATTATTTTTCTTTTTTTTCCCCTCGTGGAAGGGTAAAAATAAAGAAAAACAGGGCAGGTTTTTTCATCCCCGGTGTTTTTGGGGGCTGCGGGGAGCTGGGCCGTCAGGGGCAGCCGGGCTGCAGCATCGGTCCCCTCGCAGGGTTACGGGGCTTTTCAGCGGGTCATTGTCACGTCTCTGGAGCCCTTTCCGTGACCGGGGGGGACACACGAGCCCATAGCCCCCCTCCTCCCACAAGATCTGCCTGTTAGAAGAGAAAAAAGAGCAGCCCCCCCCCCCGCCCTCCCCACCCCCCCTCCAACCCGGGGAATATCCACGTTCTGGTGGGCTCGGCTCGGCACAGGCAGCCCCGGGTACTGGCAGAGAAGCGGGGAGAGGGGCCGGGAGATTTGAGGTTCAGGAAGGGGAGGGAGGAAGATGGGGAGCAAGGACACAGACCCAGACCTTGTGACGGTCCCTTCCCGGCCAAGCTTTTCTCTTTGTGCTGTTTTCCCACGGCCCAAGCGCGGTGGTTTTGGGTGGTTTTGCCATGTCGGGGGCGTTGGGGGTTGGTTTACGGGTCTATATACACACCTCCCACCTCTTTTCCTTTTTTTTAAGCTCTCCAACACCCCATTTTTATATATATATTATTTTTTTCCCTTGGAGTGCAAAAGGTTCGGGGTGAAATCAGCTCCGGGTGGAGTGAGAAGAAAGGGAGGCAGGGGAAGGACAGCATCACTTATTGCAAGGCAAGAGGTAACAGGACCAAAGGATTTTATCCACCCTCAATTCCATCCGGCACCCCACTTTCCCCCCCCCCCCCCCTCTTTCCTAGTCATTACTTATTTATTATTAACCCCTTACCCCCCACCCGACCAGCCCTTACTTAGGCCTTTTCCAGAAATCAAATATAAGCAAAACCCAGCTTTGCCCCGGCATTAAAATCCCCGTTATTTTATCCAATTTATCCCTATCTCCCAGCCCACGCAGCGGGGGAGCTTGGCTCAACCCCAGAATCTCTGCAACCACACACCCCCCCCCTTTTATTTAATGATTACCCCTCCATGCCCAATTTTTCCCCTCTTTGAGACAAAAAATTCTGCCCCTCTCCTTCCTCCCTCCTTCCCTCCCTCCACCCCCTCCTTTCTTTCTTTCTGCCTCTCTCCTTACCGAGCGAACTTCATTGTTTTCTGGAGGAAATGGTAATGTTCAGACATTAAACCTTAATTGGGCTTTTCTTTATGATGTTTAATTTCCTCCACGGCAGACGGGTTTGCATCTTGCTGGGAAAAGAGGAGAAAGGAAGGGGGGGGGGGGGGGGGGGGGGGGAGAAAAAAATACCCCAAACCAACCCAAAAACACGAAGAAAAAGGAGAACGGGGGAAAGACCTCGTTTGAAGTCTGTAGTCCAGTTTGGAGGGGGGGAAGGATGGGGAAAATACAGGATTTGGAGAAAAAGGCTCCATAAACCCGACCCCTCCTTTTGCTAGTGCAGCACTTGGCTCATCTCTCTGCCCCTCACCGTCTGGAGAGGTGCTGGGGGGGGAAGGAGGGGGGAGAAAAGAGGTTTAATAAAAATAAAGGTAGCGGCATTGAGCGGGCAGGTCGCCGGCAATGGCATTGCCCGCGGGGGCTGCGGCGGAGCAGCGCGGACGGGCCGCGGAAGGGAGGCTGGAGGCTTAACTTGACCTTCACTTTGCGAGGGCGGCCCCCGCCCACCCAGACGGGCAGCCCAGCCGGCTCCTCCCGCAGGCAGAGCAGGCAGCGCGGGCAGCCCTCCGCAGCCGCGGAAAGCCAGGAAAGAGAAGAAAATTAAAATAAAATAGGAGACGGGGTGTAGGAAGGGGGTTGGGAGTGAGCGCGGGGCAGTTACTACCCTCCTTCTCCCCCAAAAAAGGGAAATTTTCTAATATTAATAGCAATCTTGGAGGGAGGGGGGTGGGTGCGAAGGTGATTTTTACCCGCTGCCTAAAGTAAGATCTGGATTGCAGTCCAGCAAACCCTTTGGTCTCACTCTATCCTCCCCAAGAAATCCCCCACCGCATCCCCTTCCCCACCACCCCCCTCCGTCCCTCTGAAGAGGCACCGAAAAAATTCCTCGGCACATTTTTTTTTCCTCCCCCCTCCGCTTCCCAAATCCCTTTTTCCCCTATAAATAAAGGACAAGGCGGAACCGCAGCAGCCAGCTCGGCTCCTCTTTGCAAATAGGGTTTTTCCTTTGGTCCCTTTTAGGAAAGAAAAAAATAAAATTAAAAAACCCAAAATAAAATAGAGTAAATTAGAATAAAACAGAGTAAAATAAAATAGAATAAATCCATAGCGGGGCCATTTCTTTGAGTCAGAAGGATTTTTTTCAAGTTTGAGGAGAGGTTCCTCGGGCTTTGCCGAATGTATTTTGGGTGGAAATAAAGAAGAAGAAGAAGAAGTGGTTGTGCAGATGTGTAACTTTGTCAGTGTTCGCCCGGTTTTGTGTGTGTTGGGTGGGGGGGAGAAGGACAGATGCTTTATTTCACAGTCTCTCTATAAAGAGATAATTATATATCTAGTTATCCACCGAGGCAATAAATACTCTTCATCCACAATTACAGATGAAGATGGTTGGTTTAAATACCCATAAAGTCAGTGTTTGGCCTCTGGCTGGAAGTTGGAAAGGAGGGAATTTTTTAGGGGGGAATGAGGTGGTAAAGACCCATACGGGGGGAGCGGGGGGGGGTGAAGAATCTATAGGCAACCCCGGCAACCCCCCCCCAAAATGAGCACAAGGGGCTAAAAATAAAATCTCGGAATTGCTCTAGCTGGGCCCTCTGGCAGCGGGGTGGCCGGGGGTGCGATGAGTTGGCGGGTCCTTAGCTGGGCAGCGGGTGCGCAGGGTGAGCTGGGCTGTACTCATACCTTGCTCCACGGTTACACACCGGAGCTGTGCGAGGCTATTTCCACACCGCGGGGTGTTCACATACACCTCCCCGCGCATTTACTCTGACAGAATCCCCCCCCCCCAAGAACCCCACGGGATTTATTTTCCATAGAAGAAAAAAAGATCCCTGGCCCACATAATCTATTAAAATATAATATTTTATATTATTCCTACCTTCAAATATTTTTCATTTCAGGTATGTATGGCCTTCCACCCCCCTTCTTTTCTCCTACACCCCTTTCCCCCCCCCTCCACCTCATTTTACTGGACCTGAAGCCTGCCCGACATTCCTCATTGCTACCTTGGGTCTCCCTCACTGTACTTTTCCATACCTAATTTTTTTTTTTTTTCTTTTAAACGCTTTCTCCTTTAGCAGCGTCTCGTCTCACCTCATAATAGTTTACTGGTTAATCATAAAAATAAAATGAATTTCCACACTCTCTGTAATTATCGACACTTCTCCGCCCGACGTGGAGGTTTGGGAGGCACAGGAGTGCAGCTCCTGCAAAAATGAATATTAATGCCCTTTCCCTTTGAAATGAATTAATTCTGGCAAACGCTTTTATAATGAGATATCCTGATGGTTTATATATTCTCTGTGGCGGTGTTTGGCTAACCCAAGCCTAAAATTAAAGCACAAACTCTCTTTAAAAAATTACAGGTAGATTTTTAACGCGGATTTGAGGCACATGCTCTCATATTCCAGTTAGACCAAAACAAGGGCTAAATGCGATTTATTCTGGCTGGGGGAGATATAAGGTTTCTGCATTTGTCTGGTAATAGAAAATTGAGGGGGGATATATGATTAAATTTCCGCACTGACAAAAGCAGGCAAAATACCTTCTTTTTAAGAATAGTAATTTTTTTTTTTTAACTGAAACAGGGAGAAGGGAGAGTTGTACCCCCACCCCCCCCCCCTACGCTGTGGAGAAGGATAGTTAATCCGAGATTTATTGGGGGGCGAGGGATGCGTATCTTTATTTCCTACTTGAGCAACATGAAAATAAAGTCACTTAATGAAGTCTGACTCTAAAATAAGGAGGGGGGGGGGGAGAATTAAAAAAACCCCCAACCAACAAGGAGCTTGTGGAGAGTCAACAAGCCGCAGCCATTAGAAAATCCGCGCAATTTAGCCGCGGTAAGGAGAGCAAGCCGACTGATCTTTTTATCTTTCTTATCCTTTTCATCTTTATTATCACTCTTGTTAACAACACCAATGAGACTGGATACATATATCTCCTTTAAATGCAGTCATCCATGGAGCCATTGGAGTTGCTAGCTACAGATATATTAATTAATTTATTCTCTCAACAGTAAAATATTGCTGGGTCTACTTGCTACCTACCAAGCAATAAAAAAGAGGGTTTCCCTCCCCTCCCTGCCCCCCCTCGGGCAGTTCATTAGGCTTTACCTATAAGTTTCTATTGGAAATGATTTGCTTAAAACTAATTACTTGCAATGTACTTCATTTTCCTCTCGCAAGGGTCTGGAAGGTTTCAAGGTGGGGTGGGTGGCCATATGCTGACAAATGCTGCTAATTATTCCCACTCTGTGTTTATTTTATATTTATGAACCCCCCACCCGGAACCAAAGCAAGGCGTAATAACGCGCTGGTGTATTAATGATGGGGGGGGGGACACGTCTTGGGGGGGGGGGGGGAATATGTGCCTGAAAACAGCCTCTATGATAGCACGGGGGAGGAAAGCAAACAGTTAATATATCACGGAATTAGCCAAAGGACGGAGCCTGAACCACACACAGACCGGGAGAAGGAAATCCAGTCATTCTACTCACTTTAATGGGAATTATTATATGTATTGTTAATTGCTGGGATACTTTAAAGTCGCAGCCCTGTAAAATGCAGCTGCAAGGAGGTGCTTGGCTTTTGTCTGTTCTTTGGGGGACTTTGGGGAGGGGGGGTGGCTTGAGGCGGGAATGCGAAATATTTCCACTCATGGATACGGGCATCTCGAAGATGTTGGATTGAAGCCCAAATCACCGTCCCCCCCACTCCATCCCCCAGGTCCCCAGTGTATAACACCACCAGCACATACCGCTGCACCCCCGAGGCGATGCCCGGCAATTAAAGGTGCCCCCCTCACCCACACGGACACAGACACACACACACTTTTCACATCGCTCTTTGTGCAGCAGCTTTTTGGCCAGGTCCACACAAAGCCTCAGGACACCTATGTGCACCCACAACCTAGAGCACTCCCCGCTATATAGGCTACGCCTTAACTTTTTATTTGAAGGGGGCATATAGGAGGGGAAAACAAAGCAAACAAAGAAAGAAAAAGAGTTTCCAGGTCCTTTTCCTCCGGGGAAAAACCCCAACCTGGGTGTCAGCAGCGTGGCCGGATTTATTTTCTCCGGCACTTTTAATTCTTCCTATTTTTCCTTCTGTAAAACCAACTCCGGGTCCACTTGGATTTGTTAAAAAAAAAACCCAAAAGGCAACACATCACCTTCCTCCAACAAAAACCCACCCAAAAAAAAAACCCTCCAAGCCCGGTTTGGCTGAGAAAAAGAGGGGGTTGTGAGAGAAGGATTTTGATTTTTCTGCCTCGAGTTTCGGTGGGGCTCGCAGGCTGCCTGGTTAAACTCTGCTTAAAGCGGCTCGTAATGGCTTTGAAATGAGCTCAGCACTAAGTCGGGTCGGGTTTTGCAGAGGGGAGTTCAAAGAAATCAAACATTTCTTCGGCACGAAGGTGTCAAGAACATATCTCCAGGTTCAAGGAGGGGGGAAAAAAAAACCAAAACCCACAACCCCAGCCCCATCCTCTTTGTATTCCTTCTTCGCAGGTTATATTTCACTGAACATACTCTGAAAGTGCCGAAAGAGGAATAAATCCCTAAAATTAACCCGAACGCATGAATATTCCCCACGATTTGTTGCAGTGGCTGTGAAATACCACCTCGGTCTTTGTTATTAGCAGGAGAAATATTCCTCGCAATTAAAGAAGAAGGTTTTTCTCCCCTTGCTAACGAATTCATTTTAAAGCCGGAGCAATGAAATACGCTGCCGAATAAAAGAAACCAGCCCAGGAATAATACAGATTTTTATGGCGAAGCAACAATTTGTTCTATCCGCTCGCTGGTAATAAATAAGTTTTATCTATTTTCCTGAGTGTTTGAATGTCTTTGAAATCCAACTATTCCTGCTCAAGGTGAACCGACTTACGATATATACAATTTATGTCACCCTATAGCACTCAGACCTGTTAGGCATAATTCCTCCTCCTGCCCATTTTCCTGCCAGATTGGAGCAGGGACATAGAAAAAAAAGGGAATAAAAGTGTATAAAAGTCAAACTTGAGGGTTGTTTTTGGGTTGGTTTTTTTTTTTGTGTGTGTGTGTGAGATATCTCCTGGAGCAGGAGAAACAGAGGGAAACTGTATACCCGTGTTAAATCTTTTTTTTTTTTTTTTTTTTAAGTATAAAGAAGTAGCTATCATGGGGAAAAGGTGATTTTTCACTCTGTAGCCCCCCCCCCCCCCCCAGCCCTCCAGATTTCCCCAACTACTGCATATCCCCAAGCTTAAATCTCTCTGGAGGGGTGGTTTGGGTTTGCTGCTGAAAGTAGGGCCCATTCCTGTAGAAAGATTTTATTTTCTCCTCAATCAAGCAGCTCCTGGGAGGAAAAATAAAAAGAAGGGAGAAAAATAAGTAAAAGGAAGGGGGGGGGGAATATAATCTCCACAGAACTGGATGTATCGTCTTATAATTTTGGAAGAGCGTTAGTGCACCCACCCTGTGTTGGGGAATCCTTCCTGAGGGACTGGGGGGAAATATGTTGATTTATCTTAGTCTTTTTGGTTTGTTTTTTTTTCAGAAAAACTGATCTAGACTCAGTAAGGATGAGGCTTAGGTCAGTGGCTCCCAGTGTGCCCAGACTGGAGTGTGGGCTGAGCTGGGGGTTACTGGGCTCGGGGCTGGATGTGGCCAGGACTGGGGGAAGGATGGGTTATTTCACCATAGACCCCCACCAGATTTTCCTTTGGCATTTCTTTATTAAAATATCTCTCTTCGATCTTCCAAAAGCTTATTTATGCCCCTCCTCCACCCCCCTTCCTCTGCCTTTGAGACGTGTATGGCATCTCCCCCTCAAGGAAAAGCAGAGAGCCCATTATATAGAAATACCCACTTGGAGAGAGATCGAGGAAATCATAATCTAATTTATTTAAATTGGCCTGGCGGGGTTATTCTTTTTTTCCCCTCTTGTTAAATGAATTTGCTGCGAATTTACGCTGAAGAAACGCAATAACGCTGCTCCTAATAACCATAACCATAACAATAAGCATCAACAGGCCCAAATCTAAACCCAGTCTAATATATTTCCAATTTAAGAGTTGAGCTTTCACGTCTCATTCCCATCTTAAAGCCAGACCCTGGGTATCTTTGACGTTCCTCCGGTTCCTACATCCATAAGGAAAGCCATCCATATAGCATTTCCATATGTACATAGGCATCCCTTGTGCAGGAAGATGCTTCCAGGAGAGGTAGAGTCCCCCTGTGCCCTCCATCAGAGACAAAAGAATCCCAATTAGCCCTTATCCAAGCTCTTTTAACACAAACAAAAAAAAGAGAGACTCTGTGTGTATATATATATACATACACACACACATATATATATATAAAATCTCAATTGAGTTTTGCTTCCAATTAATGACAGTCTAACTCTCATTAAACCAGCAATTTGGAGATTAACTTATGCTTCTTGCTTCCCCAGGATTTTTCTAATTATATTTAGAGCGACGCAGCAAGTGATATTTCTCCCCTTTTACAACACATTTTACACATTCATTTAATTACCTTTTTTTTTTTTTGAACCCAAAAGATGATCTACAAGCCACAGAAGGCGAAGCTCGCCAGCATATTTTTTTTTTCTTACTCTTTTATTAACCTTGCAAGTTAATACTAATTTTAAATAGTAAACAGTAAATCACCGAGTGGATGTTTGGGCAATTTTATTTATTATCAAGAAATCACATAATAATACATTTTCTTTTTTATTATTATTATCATTGTGAAGCGACTTTTTACATGACTATATAAAGCCAGAACGTGCTATAACAGACATTTGCATAGACCCTACATAGAATAACTTGAGGTAAAGAACATTACATATGGACTATACTGCAAAGGATGCATATTAACAACTGCAATAACCTAGACTAAGGGGTACGAGCAGAAGAAACGATACCACGTACACGGAGAACAAGCACAGAACAAACAGAAAACCCACCGAGCCGCCTTTTTAAAGCAATCTGGAAGAGAATATTGCATATATTTTTAATTATTTTCTTCGGTATTTGCAGTAGGGTTTGCTGCTGGTGCCTTGGCTTTTGTGTTAGGGAGGATGGGGGGAGTTGGGGATTTTTTAATTTAATTTCATTTAATTCTGTTGTTTTGGTTTTTTTTTTCGGGGGATATAAGTGCCCCTCGGTGAGTGAAGAATAACGAAAGGGATTGATTTGTTTTTTGGGGATGGTGGGATTGAAATCCAACACAGCATTCCTGACATCTCACCGTAACTCACCCTCATTTCTACCTTCCTCCAAATCCGGGCTCCATCCCCACCGCCGCCTCAATCGCAAGGGGCGGAGGAGGGGGGAGGCTATCGGGAGCTCAGTTAAGTAAAACCCGAGTGGATTTGGTCCTTGTTTTTCCGTGGAATTCCAACCTCCCCTTCGTGTGTCCCCCCCCCCTCCCGACACTGCACAGCCCGAAGCCACCCTCAGCAGAGCCAGCTCAGCCTTGCGACACAGCGACAAAGTGCTCTAAAAGCACCCAAAACCACACAATCACCCCCCAACATCTTACACAACCCCCCCGACCACCCCCAAAATCTCCCCCCCACCCCCCAAGACCTCACCCTCCCTCCCGAAATCTCCCCAAGACATTGCATTCCTCCACATCGCCTTCCTTTTTTAATTGCACATGGTTGAGCTGGAGCATCTAGAGATCTCTATATATGTGTGGTCTATATATCTCTCTATATATGTGTGGTTTAACACATCCTGGGCTTTATTGCACAGCATCGCGACAGGCGATACCCTCCTCGGCGGCCCTTTTGTCTGAGAGGAGGGGGGAAAAGGCGATGTGGGGGGGTGTCTCTCCTTGCAAAAACAAGTGGAAGGAAATAAAGCTGTGATGTTTCCCGGGTTGGGGATTTAAAATTTAAAAGGGGGGGAAGGGGGGAGGCGGGGGGGTAAGGAGAAGCAGCCAGAGATGAAGGGAGAAGGGTTTACTGGATGATCCCGCATAAATAAAGCTGAAGGAAAAGGCTCCTTTCAGCCCAGGGAGGGTTTTAGGTCGGGGTTTGAGTTGGTTTGGGGTTGGGTTTTCTTTTTGAAGGAGTCGGTTCCATCCTTTGCAGCTCGTAAATAAAAGCATTCCTCGGCGCTGCTGGTCATGACCATGAACGCGGGGAAGAGGGAGCACGTGGTGAGCATCCAGACTTTCCCAGAAAACGCTGCTTTGCCATAAAATTAATCCCCCCCTCCGATATAAACCGAATGGAGCAAAGCGCAGCGTGGCAAAGCACCGGGCTGCAACCCCGCCGCCCCCCTTTCCCCCTTCAGCCTGAATTAAAAATTCCTACTTTCCCCCCTGTTTTTATCCCCATGCAGGCAAAGCTCCCCAGGGTCCTAAACCTGCTGCTCCCCCCCCATCCTTACCCCACACACCCCCCCCCTAAAAGTGCCTTAAACACAGACCTGACAGGGAATCGCGAAAATTGGTGGGATTTTCCCCCAGGAAATCCAAGTAGACGTACAAAGAAACCGCGTCTCATCCTATCGGGCCCCTCTCTACTGGCCTGAAAGGGAAAAATCCAGACAGGGGTTTAGGAAACCAACACCCTCAAACCCCCTTCCCGACCCCCAAAGACCAAAACTTCCTCTTAAAGATGGGACTGTCTCTATTTGCAGCTGGGAGGTGAAAAACCCCACCCATTGCCCTTGCTAGAAACCTGATTTTTTTTTCTTTTTAAACCTGATGAGCAGCCAGGGAAGGGAGACATAGCTGAGTAAAATATATTTCATTTTTTAATCCCACAATCTCTTTCCCTTCCCTTTCTCTATTGAGAAAATAGCACCCAGGCGACAAAGCGGCTCATCCCAGTTATCCCAGGGAAGGAGATGGGATTCGCTCAGGCTCCAACAGGCTGTTATCATCAGGGGGTACAAAAGAAAGGTGATTTTGCTATCTTTTTTTCCCCTGTTTCCTATGAGGGCATCAATAAACACAGCAAAGCAGCATACATACTCCGTCAGCAGAGCAGTTGCAAAAGAACATCTCTTTTTTAAAAGAAAGGATGAAGCAGAGAAAGAGAGAAGCGCTGTGAATTCGGGGAGGAGGGGGGGAGATATTTGAAAGGCTCAATTTATGTGGAAGGAAGGGTGGTTTTTTTGGAGGGGGGTGTGTGTGCGTTTTCCTTCTTGTGATTTTCTGGCTTTGAGGACAACATCACCGCCTGCATCAAAGCCTCATCTCTATAGGGACATAGTGTGATACACATACCTCATATATTATATAGATATATACCATATACACCAGATATATACACAGGCTTTGTCTCTCGCCTCTACCTAGAGATCCTGATTAAACCTAGAGATCCTGATTAAACCTAGAGATCATGATTAGCCACAAACCCTCAATTTAGGCTGAGAAAAACACATCTTGGGTCCCACCGTGCGCTGAAAATAATCATCTTCCATAAGGATGCGGGGCCGGTCCTTTACGACAAGATCCCCCCATCCCCTTCCCTCTTTCCTCCCCACCCATTCCCAGCCATTCCTTCATTTTTGCTACCTTTTCCCCTTCCTCCTTCCCCACTAAACACCAAACCAGCCTTAAACCTTGCGTGACAGCCCAGGACAGGGTCCAAAATCCACCTTCACCACCCTCAGCCCCGCTCTCGCCGCCAACCGAAGCCGGGCGGGGATGGAAGAGGGAGGAGGAGGGCGGGGGGGGGGGAGGGGGGGGGGAGGGGGAGGAGAGGGACCGGCGGCCCCCGACGGCCCCGACGGTGCCCGGCGCTGCACGGAAACCCTACCTGTGCTGTTGGCAAAGGAAAAGCGGCTAAAGTCGCACTCAAAACCTCCCCTTCAGCCCGCCGAGCATCACTGGAAGCCGTCTGTGCCCCCGCGGTCTCGGCGGAGAAGATGCATTGATATCATATTAAATTATTTTTCTCGCTGTCGGGTTTCATATTTTAAGGGAAACTGGTTATTTATTGATATTATTTCTTTATTCATTGGTTTCTGGGTAGGGAGGGGTGGTGGGGGGATTAAGAGTGATCAGGTGAAGTCCCGGGAGCTCGGGTGAACACTAAAGAGTCAATGTGGGGATTTTTTTTTTGTTGTTGTTGTTGTTGCCTTTTTTTGTTGTTTGTTTGTTTTTTGTTTTTTAATACCCGACAAAGACGCTTTTAAAACTTTTTTTAAAAGAAAGAAAGAGCTTGCTCTCTCAGGAGGAGTCTTTTCTTTTTCATACGCCGGTTCTGGAACCAGATCTTCACCTGCTGGTCGCTCAGGTTTAATCGGTCTGAGAGCTCCCTCCTTCTTTGGCGAGTAATGAATTCATTGACCATAAACTCCCCTTCCAGCTCTGCCAGCTGCAGCTTGGAATAGGGTTTTCGCTTTTTCCTGGACCGTGTGTGCATCGGGTACCAAGGAGCACCTGGCAAAGGGGGGAGCGACAGTTGAGTACTTGGAAGGGAAAAAAAAATACCCCACTACCCAACCCTTCTCTTTAAAAAAACAAAAAGGGGGTACCCCCAGCACCCTTTTCTGCACCTTCCCGCTGTCCCCCGGGGTCTCTCACTGGTTCTGTCTGTGTGCGTTTAGGGATGTTCCCTCCCAGAGCCACGGGTGATGCGTGGGGCGTGCACAGGAGGCAGAGGAAAAGGGAAAAGTGGGGAGCGTTATAACCGGGGACACAGAGCAAAGGACGGGCAGGAAGCGGGCGACAAGCCTGAGATAATCCCCCGGGAGGGGCTCCACTCGGCTAACAGGGAGAAACCCCCACCCCAACGCCAACTTTGAAGGCTGAGGGTGGTATTTAAGCATCCCCCTCCCTCCTTTTCCCCATCTTCCCTCGGGCAGACACACCTCTGCGATGTCCCCAAAAAGCTCCTGGACGCTCCGGCATCCCCTCCGCGCCGGGCAGGGATGCGATGCTCAACCACCACCCTTCACCCTTCTCTGCGTGTCTTTCTCTCTTCCTGGTTTTTTTTTTTTTCTTCTTTTTTTTTTTTTTGTTGTTTTTATGGGATATTTACATGTTTATAGCCTTTTCTTTTAAAAGAAGCACCACCTAATAAAACATTAGGGATTTCGGTGCTACCCCTAGTGGTCTCAGCACACATAGACACGCCGCTTCCCATCGCTGAGCCCATGAATTACACCACGAAGGAGCCCCAAGACGCCAAGTTTCCAATCACAACCCCCACACACACCTCTCCAAAACCTGCCAGATCCAGCCCTTAGAGCCCCCCCCCCCCCCCCCCTTCCCCCCGCCATCCTCCCCCTTTCCCGGGTCTTACCACCGTTGCCTAAAGTGCTGCCTTGGTTCAGGGGGGACACCAAACCCCCCGCTTCTCCGGTCGTGCCTTTATTCCCTTCATTGAGCAAGGAAGAGCTGGAGTCTGACTCCAAGGACTGGCAGGATGGAGGGTCGTGGGGCACCGCCTCGCTGGTCGGATAGTCATATTTGCTGAAATTGCCCCCCATGCCATTGGGGAGGCTGGATTCGAGGGGCAGCAAGGCACTGTCCCTTCCCCTCTCCTCCCTCTTGAGCCCGGTGGTTTCGGAGCAGGTTTCCCGGTAATAACATTTGCTTTCCTCCACCCGGGCGAGGTCGCAGGCTCTACCGAAGGAAGGGTTAATGGAGACGGGGCTGCTCAGGTAGGGTTGAGGGTACCCGTTGCAGGGTTCCGAGGATGCCCAGGGCAAGGAGCAGACGTTATCCCGTCGGGGGTAGGATAGGGAAGGCAAACCGGGCAGCTGCCCTCCGGAGGCACGGAAATTAGGGAAGTAGAAGGTGTCTCCCGTGTGGATGTTCACCAGAGGTCCCACAAAGCCGGGATTAAGGAGGTTGTGCTCGCCCATTTCCGCGGGCCTGACCGAAAGCTTCTACTTTATTGCTATCTGACATTAAACATAGTTAAACCGACGGCTCGGCCCCATTGGTCCGGGGGGGTCACGTGAGCCCCAAATTGCGCTGGGAGGGGGGGGGGGGGGGGGGGGGGGGCCCTGCCCTCCCCTGGCAGCCGAGACAAAACACAACAGCAAGTTCCGCCTTTTTACGCCTTTTCTCCCCCCCCCCCCCCGGCCTTCTTCACCCCCCTCCCCATCATAAAAAAATCATAAATAATCCCATAAAGCATTTTATTAATAAAAAAAAAAGCAGCAGTGTCTCCCAGCGCTGGCTTGAGAAGCTCGAAGTGCCCTACAATGTCATATTTCGCATAAAATAATCGATAGGCGAGAGTTTCACCCCAAAACCGCTGCGTGCCCCACCCTCGACAACACTTCAGGGCCCCTCCACCATATGCAAAAGCGAGGCTGGCTCTCATTAATTAGCTCCTTTATTAACTAAAACAGTTCGAATTTACAATATCTCCCCAATAAATTACTATTAGATATTGTGTCATATAAAGTTTACGGGCTTTTTAAGGAGACGAATGATGGTGCCCGCAACAGGCTCATATTTACGCGCGGTGGGATGGGAGAGTTGGAGGCTATTTGCGACCTTTCCTACTCTTTTTTTTTTTTTTTTTTAAAGAAAATCATTGTTATTATCATTTTCTTTCCCCTCCTCTCGGGCTTGGTGGCTTTTGTTGTGGGTTGGGGAAGCGCAGCCTCTTCCCAGGCTCTTGCCCTTCTCTCTCAAGAAAGGATGGAAGATTTTATTATTTTTTTTTAAATAAAAATCCTCATTTGCTTTTTTTTAATGAGCTGTGTCGAATAAAGCAGCCAGAAGAACACTACATATAGCCTTAATTTACCCGGTATATATTCCATACGCACCGAGGCGCACACGCATATAGAATGAGTGCTCAAATCTCAATTTTTATCTCTTTTTTTTTGTTGTTGTTGTTGTTGTGTTTGTTTGGGTTGGTTTTTTTTTTTTCTGGGAAAGAATAAAAATGATAATGATAGTCGTCCCCCCATTTCTTTGATCCCCACCCCTAGAAACCATAGGTACACACACAGAGACACACACGGAGCTGGTTCCTGGCCACCTTATAGCAATATATTCTGCTCTCGTAACACTACAGAGCTTCTTCTTCCCTCCCACCCATCGTCTTCTCCTGGTCATACCGAAAAGAGCTGCTGCGAGGGAATACAAGGGATGGGGGGGGGGGGGGATGGAAAGGGGGTGAATGGAGGTGGGAATCAATATTGGCTTCTCGCAGTGCAAAATAAATGCGTTGTGGGAAGTACAAAAAATCCTGGGAAAGGTGCATTGTATGGAAACCCAGCACACGCAGAGGGATTTGAGGGTGGTAGATTATTTTTTAAAGAGTGTGGGGTATTTTTCCATCTTTCCCTTCCTACCCCCTCTTGTTCTTTCCCTCTCCTTTTGATTTTTGAAGAGACCGGAGTGCCCACCCCGTTCGCTGAATTTCTGCATGGCTTTGCATTCCTCCCTGCCTTAAGCAACTCCCAAGCGCTGCCTTTGCCAGGTTGACTCTGCGAAGTACCGTAAATATTCCTGTAGAGGTAAAACCGCTCCGCGGGGGCGGAGGCGCTCCGCGGAGGCTGAGCCGGGCGGGTACAGCCTCACCTCCCCAACTGCTGCCTTTCCAGTCAGCAAACACACACCCCTCCGTCCAATATTGTAGGTATTTCTCAAGCATGCAGTCATTTTTTTAACCTCATCTAGCAAAACGCTGGGGCTTCAGCTACCCCCCCTTCCCATCCCCGCAAGAAAAAAAATCAGGTGCCAATAAAATAACTCATTTAGGCGCCTTTTCGGCTTCCCTGGACAGCTCCTCGAGGTGAAAAAAAAAAGCCCCTATATTCCCTATTTCCCATCCCTCTTTCTGTCTGGCACATCTATTGACACGGCTACATACATACCTTGCAGAGATATGCGCAGACCTTCCTACGCGCTTTGCCTGCGGAGGAAGAAATACGACTACTAGAAATATTTTGCTAGAATGAAAGTTTAACACTTTTTTTTCTCTCTCTTTTTTTTTTTTTTTTTTTTTTTAAAAACCTTGCCAAGGAATTTTTTTCCCCTCTCTCTCTCTCCCTGCAGGTATAAGTGAAAAAAAAAAACAAACCACCCCCTTGCTTGCGATTTCTCCAAGAGTGTCTTCTCGCTGCAGAAGAAGCGCTCTCAACGCTGGGCAAGCGTGGAGGGGAATAGTTTATATAAAAATGAGCACGTGATCGCCGGAGGTTGCCATCTGAATTGGCTTTGTTTGCTTTTTTTTTTTTTTTTTTTTAAGAAAACCCTTCCTTTACCTTGCTCTTTTTCTTTGCAAAATGCCCCATTCTAAGACGCGCCCGGGTGCTGCGTGGCTTTGTTCTCCATCGGACCTTGGGAAAAGTACGTTTCTCCTTCTCCGGGGTATTTTGGGGGTTCTCATCTTTATTAATTTGGATTTTGATTTAAAAAAAATAAAATAAAAAAATTTCGAGTAGGGAATTAAAAAAAAAAACCCCACATATAATTCATGTTTACCTCCAAGGAAATATTTTGGGGAGGCAGCTGGAGGGCTGAGCTGCGGAGCAAGTGAACCACAAACTGCACGCTGGAGGGATAATGTCAGCATGGGCATCACAGCAAGGGAGAAAAACACCCCCGCTTCCCTTATTTATTATTCTTTTTTTTTTTCTTCCCCTCCCTAGAGCTGGGAAATGCTACAGCCGTGCTCAGAAATATATTAAGCGATGATCAGCGTGGAGAGTAACTCTCCCTGCTCTTGGTGGCCTTGAATAAGGCTGCCCAGCTCAGCAATGCTCTTGCAAGCAGCAGGTCCATGGAAGAGGGGAGGGAAGGGAGGGGGGGAAGGAATACCAAAAAAAGAAATCTTAAAGACTCCTGGAGCAAAGCTGCCGCGTTTCCCTGGGAATTTCTTCCCCGTTAAAAACGCATTTCCCAGTTCAGGTTGAGCGCTTGGGCTTTTCTAATGCTCAGCGCAGGCTGAGCGGTGCTTAAAACCGAAAGCCTGAGCCGAGTCCTCCTGCTTGGGGCACTGGCACTGCTGGCTCAGGGAATCTTCTCCCTGCACAACCCACCCAGAGCGTCGGCTCTCCAAAAATACACCCCTATTTCTACCTTATATTGTCTTGAGCATACCCCCCCTATTATTTTTTTTTTTAATTTTCTGAGGTGTTTCTTCCCAAAAAAGTTGCCCAGCCCAGAATAAAAAAATGAAAATAAATCTCTGAGCCTTTCCCTATTTGCAGGAATCCAAATTTTCAGGTAGTGAGACTTTTTCGAGGTCGATATTTAGTAATTCTCGGGAGGGTTGGGGGATTTTTTCCCCCACCTCCAAGAGTTATACAAGCAACTTTCGGGTGGGAAGAAGCAGGGAGAAGCTCCCGACCCATGGGAGCAGGGGAAAAAAAAAGCCCAACAGCCCCCGGGGGAAGAAAAAGGAGGAGGGGAAGGAGAGAAAAAGACGCTGGAAAAGCAAGATTGCAACGTCTCAGTTCAAGGTCACTGTCTAGTGTAGTGAATAGGATCGACATCTTATGCTAATGACTGTCGCGATGAGCATCACTCACTGCACGGGGAAAACAGCCACCCCAAGTTTTGGCTTGCTTTTTCTGTGCTTTGCCCTTTTTCTCCCCCTCTTTGGGGGATTTATCCCTGCGCTTCTTCCCTTCCTTCCTTCCTTCCTCTTCTTCCCGTTTTGCACCATCGCAACCTCTCTCTACCAAGCGTGAGGAACAATATCTCCCCTTCCCCTCCTCCCACATTTCATCTTCTTCCACCACAGCCTGCGGAACCCACTCGAACAGGGGCTTTCTCCCCCACCTCTCCAGCCTGGTGTCTTCAAAGAAAAATTTAAATAATTTTTAAAGTCAATAAAACCGGCCCCAGCCAAATATTTACGTCTCAGATGGGAAGGATGTAGCCCCACTTTCAATTTTCTCCCAGAGAAGACCATGCAATTTAGCCCACATAGGGCAAAACCAGCCTGCAACTTAACTACTGCATCTTTCTGCTTGGAAAAGGGACGGGGTAGGGGGGGGAAAAAAAGCAAATTAAAAGGTCTCCTTGTGCGTCTGCAGGTTGGAAAAACAGATCCCGTCATGGCTCAGCTTTTCTGCTCAACCGAATTCCACCCCAAATTGGATGGGAGTTGTAAGGAGCTGCGTTGACTCGAACAAGAAGTTAGCTGCCAGGGTCAAAAAGGAAGTATTTAGAATAAATATATAGATACATGACACGGGGAATAAAATATAGACAGGCTTCGGGAAGCCCACAGAACTGTTATTTCGGCGTAGCTATATATCATTGGAACCTGCCCCGGGTACTCTTTCTGTTGTGGAAAATACACGTCTGTGGGCACCTTATAGATATATAAGTGCACAAGACACCTTCTAGATGTGTCTATATAAGAAGGTAGTAAAATGGAATAAGTAGGACCTGGTTTAACCCCCCGAAAACCCATGGAAAAGTGGTAAATGGATGGGAATAAAAATGTCTACGACGTTTCAGCTCATCCAATATACAAATCATCTGGGGCAGCTTTCAGTTTTAATCCCAGCCTCGGTGCAGGGAATAGTTAAATGTCTGGGATATCATTATATTTCCCCCCAGCTTTGCCAGCAGAGGATCTTCTCCTCCTATTAGATTAATGTAAACTGATGCCTGCATCCTTTGTAAGGCAAAGGTTTAGTCCCAACTTTAGGGAAGTTTGCTTTGTCCTCCCAGCTCTGTTTTGGGTGAGAAGTGGCGTTTCGTACTGTAATTCCCTCCGAGGGATGAAAACCCCCAAGAACTGTAACAACAAACCGGTTAATGGTCTAGAATTCACGACTCTGGAGCAAATCGCAATTGGAGAGCTTGAAAAGCGTGATCTCACTTATTTAATGTTCCTTGTAAAGGAAGAGAAAGTGGTGGGGAGGAAAGGGAGTTTATTAAACCCAAAGCTGGTCCAACTGTGGGTTGAACCAGCTGAGCTCCCTGCCAGGCAGCAGCTTCCCCCGACGTGGAGGCGACAGGAGACACGACATTTAGCTGGATATAATTCTTAAATACCCATAAACAAAGAGCTTTCCCAAAATGTGCTGAACCACGTAGGCAAGGCAACTTAGAAAGCAAAGAACCAGCAGTGCTTGTAGGAGTCCGTGTGATGTGTGTACACACACGCACCGTGTTGGCTGTCAGTCCCTAAAGAAAGAAGTTCTTGGCAAAGCCTTTGAAAGTCTTTTTTTTCTGCTAAAAAAAAAGGCTTTTTTTTTCTTTCTTTTTTTTCTAAATAAGACCAATAAACAGAAAGTTAACCCGCAAGAGTTATACTCACCTCTGCAGAAAGCTGGGAGAGCAGAATTCCCCATTCAGATTAGGAAGTTATTCTTTAAAAAATGCGTTAGGGGGAAAAAAAATTAAAAAAAGGAAAGAAAAAGCAAATTTAAGCAAGTTTAAAAACAAGGAGAAAGAAAGAAAATAGAGAGAAAAAGGAAAAGAAAAAATAAAAAGAGGGAGAAAAAAAAAAAAGGCGAGGGAAATCCCTTGTCCGGGATTTTACCATAAAGGCTGCGGTTGGGAAGTTATTCAAAGTCCTCGATACAAAGGAAAGAAAAGGCTAAACTTGGGAAACTTCCTTTTCAGGGCTTTATTGTTGGCCATTAGCCCGCCTGTCTAGACTTCAAATAACACCTTGTTTATCTGTAAACAGGAGCGGGTGCTGCTTGGGGCTGGCTGGCGAGGGGAAGATCAAGGGTGAGGGTCCCCTCGCTTATTATCCCCGCAGCTCGTGATGTCAAGGTCAAAGAACGCCTAGTCACGGTCAAGGGTAATACAGGAGTGACGTCACGGCCTGCTGACCTAATACCCACCGAGCTACGGGCAAGGAGTTAATGGATAAATAAGGAAGGAAAAGAGAAGCAAAGTGATTCCCAGTGCCACTTCCTAAAGGAGATGTGAGGAAATAAGTGGGGAAAGGTAGAAATGAAGAGGATTTTTCTTCCCATAGGGGGGCGGGTTGTCACGTCCCGGGGAGCGCGGAACTTGAGCAGGGAAATACCGAGCTGTTCCGCGGGTTTTGCGTGTGTGCGAGCAGATTTTATTTGAACTCCTTTTCCTCCGGGCAAGTGCCTCCTCCAAAGCTCTTGGGAGAGGATGACCGAATGAGTAGAGTTGCAGCTTGTATTTTGCCCTTCTTCCGGATAATATTAATAATAAACCAACCCAAATCAACCGCAGGAGAAATTGGCAGAGAAGATTTATCTCAAAAACTAAGTGTAGGGGGTGATTTTTACCACATCAGCCCCGAAAATAGTGGGGTTTTTTCCACCAAACCGCCGGGGTTACAGGGAGGACCAAGTGTCTGTGGATGTGTGAGCCGGGAAGGGGAAGGTTTGTCCGTCCGGAGCTCTCGGGTTCCCTCTCTGCTTGTGAGGGTCCAATCCTGACCCCACTGCTTCCTAAACCCCGTCTTGAGCATGTCGGGGTTCCCATTCCCTGGGGTCTACATCCCTCCCTAACCCAAACCGGCACCTCATCATCGCCTTCATCCCTCTCTACCAGCTCTTGTGTACCAGCACAGCCCCCGGGGGGAGGATGGAGGGGGTCGAGCGGCACGGAAAAAAGAAGGATATTTAAAAATATCGTGGGAAACGTGGGCAATGGCAGGAGAGAGCTTGGTTTCATGGTCTCGCCAATTTCTGCTAAGCAAGACCATCAACACCCCACTCCCCCCCCCCGCCCCCCTCCCCCGGTGCTCTGAAGTGCAATGAATGAATTTCTTGTTTCTCCTCCGGGGTTTAGGGTGGGTTTTGGGGGGGTTATTTTTGCATTTGTTTTCTCCCTTCCCTTCCTCCCTCTCTCTTTTCATTCCTCCCACGCCATTTGAAAGAGCGACCCACACACAAACCGACACACAGACAGCCCAATTCCACACACATAACACCACCACCCTCCTCCACTCCGCCCCCCCCCCCCCAATTAAACCACAATTGACAAAAACTTCAAGAACTGGAAACTTCGTGAATAACTTGGGCTCAATTACCCACATCCGTAAACAAAAAATTAAAAGTATTTCTCCATCTCCCCTCATTCCCTCCAATAACCCTCGCTCAAAAACCCCAGTTTCATGAATTATATGCATTTTTTTTCCCCCTAAACAGATGAAATTCAGACACAATGAGGAAAAACAGAGCCACAGCGAGCAACACACGCTGTCGGGATGTCGGATTTGGGCTTGCCTGGAGTTGTTCTCAGGCATTGCAGTGTCTGCACACACAGCAAGCTGCGCTTTTTTCCCCTTTCTTTCTTCTTTTTTTAAAGGGCTTTTTTTTTTTTTTTTTCCCCAACACCCAAACCACATATTCTCGTTATTCCCGTGGGTTAAGGTAGGTTTCGCCAAGGATTTAATCCCGCTATAGAAGCGGCGATGGGTTTCTCGAGGTATTGCGATATTTTCCTAGCAGCGTCCTTTCGAAATAATTGGAATAATTAAGTATTCAAGCTCCGCCGGTGCTTCCAAACCACTGGAGTTCTCCAAAATAAATGCAAGAAACACCATCAGATCGACCCTGGGTTTCTCTGCTCATCAGTTTTGCGCTCGGATAAATCATGGACTAGGGGGGTTGGGGGGAGAAATCAGGGACCCCTTATTTTTTTGACCACTATTCCCATCCCTCTGCCCCCCAAGAAGGGATGAGGAGCTGGAAGGAGAGCACACACACACACACACACACACACAACCCCCCAGATCTCCCTAATCCCGGTATGAAACAAATCCTCATCCCACCTTTCCAGAAGATTTGGGATAACTGCGGGGAAACATCCAAATCCATAGGGAGCTTTCCCGGTGTTTCTGGGGGCGGGATGGGATCCAGAGGACACCCTGTCATCGCGGAGAGACGCTACACATACACACCCTGAGTATCTCACTTTTAGAGGCATTTATAAAGCTATACGTACAGCCATACGTACACACTGAGCCAGACCGTAAATGAGATCTACACACCGCTTTGCATATACTATACGCACACGTATATATAAATGTATATATATAAGGTACATATGGTCTACCCACCATTTCATATAACAATGCAGAGGAACGCACTTCATATATATATATTTTATATATATAAAATTATTTATATCTTTTATATATATTTATATATTTTAACATATATATATATATATGAAGTGCCCTCCCCTGCATTATTTATGTATAAATTCATATAAAGAGCATCGATACTCTGTGATACGCTGTATATTACATATAGGACAGAGATACACAGATCGCCTTAATACCTAGACTTAGATAAATTACACACACACCACCAATCCCCATACACATACATGTAACATATATATAAAATATATATATATATATATACACACACCAACGCCCAGACCATAAAAAGGAACGGACAAACAGGGTTATATACAGCATGCCATGATATACCTTTGCATAAATGTGTGTATATATAATATATATTACATTACATTATACTATATAATATATATATTATATATACGCACTTATGCATATCATCTTGACCACCTAGAGTATTTTTGCGGGCGCCAAAGCTAATCTCTTTTCCACATGGCTTTATATAGTTTGTGCCTGCTCTATCTGCCCCCTCACATAAATATACGCACACGCTCAGTGCGAATTTCACCCGCAATAATATTGTTTTAGGGCACATCCCTTTAAAAGCCTTTTCTTTCCCTCTCCCCCCTCCTTTCCCCTCCCCTTTTGATCATTTAACGAGGTGATTAAATCTCGCAGATATTAAGGTAGATTGTAATCCGCCGATGGAAACAATTTCCTTTCTCGTATTTCTTTTTCCAAGCTGCCCGGCCGGCTCGGGGCCGCGTAAATTCCGCGGGGCGAGGGCAGGTTAGGAGATTTTTATCTGGGGCCGGAGCTGGAGTCAAACAGGTTTAGCGAAACGCGTCCTTTGGGAGGGAGATGAAGAGAGATTAGAAGCGTCTCCGGAAAGTCATCGCGTTTTCACCCGGGGTAATTGAGGGAGGAAGAAAAAAGGACAATAATAATAATAATGATTTAAAAAAATAATAATAAATTAAAAAGCACCTCTGTTGGCTCAATTTATTTTCTCTGCTTTTACTCCTCATGGGAACAACCCTCCTTTGGGACACGCATCTCCTCCGAGCCTCTTATTACGCTCTTTCTGCCCAAATTTGCCGGATTTATTCGCATCACCACCCTCTCTTTTTTTCCATCTCCCATCCTTTCTCAGCGGAGATTTCCGCCCGAGCTGTATTTGAGGTGAAGGGGAGGAAGAGAAGGCGTTTGGAGGGAAGGATGGAAGAGGCACAGGGCTACAAAGAGGTGCACAAAGAGCCTCTCCTCAAGGCAAAACAACAGCAACAAAAAAAGGATTTATTTTTAAGAAATGTCATCTGCAGTCGGTACATATTATCTGGACACCACAATATTATATACATATACAAGACATTAAAAAAAACCAAACAAACCAACCCAAAAGGGTGCTTTTACATCTCTAAAGACCACTGGTGATAAGCAGCCGGGTTAGAGAGGGACAGAGACAAACCCCAAAGACAACATGGTGCATTTTCCATCCTGTCAGCGGAGAACAGACATTCCAGTTTTACGGCAGAGATATAGAAACCCTCATGAGAACAGACCCAAAATAGTCTCGTACAGCAACTCATCTCCATCTAGGACCCTAAAATCAGTGGTCGGGGTATTTAAGCGATACCGAGCAATGGTTTTCTTCCCACAATAGCAGCCTTATTTCTTATTTTTCGGTCCCTAGTGCCGAGAAAATACGAAGCTGATGCAACTTTGCCATAGGTTCTCCATACATTTACACATCGGTGGGTGAAATGGCCCGAGATATGAAAGACTGGCGAGGTTGGGGGCGGGGGGGTCAGACTATACAGCGTTACAGGGCGACATTCAGAGTTCATCTCTCCTTTAACGTAACTACACTCTTAGCTTATTATTATTATTATTATTATTATTTCCTTTGAAAAATATACACAGTTTAACCTCAGCGGTGGGTTTCTCCGAGCAAACCCGGGGTTTTCACAGTCAGAGCGGGACAGGGGGGTAAATCAAAGATGCGGTCGGTGTTTGGTGGGGGACGGGAGGGGGGGATGCGCGCAGGCGTTTGTGAATGTCGAGATTTTTTTTTTTTTCCCATTATTATTATTATTTCTTTTAAATAATGACTTGAAATCAGCAGAGTCCCGATGATGTTATCATACAAACTACCAGATAAATATTTACGCTTCTTGCTTTCTTCTCCTTGCCCTTTTCTCCTCCATAGTCATCCTCTGTCAGGTGGCGTGGAGATGAGCTGTCTTGGATTTGCTCACCACTTTCTTCTCCTTGACCCTCCGGTTTTGGAACCAGATAGTCACTTGGCGCTCGGACAGGTTGGTGGTGGCCGAAATCCTCCTCCTCTTCTCTTTGGTGATGAATTTGCTGGCCGCGTACTCCTTTTCCAACTCTTTCAGCTGGATTTTGGTGTAAGGAACCCTTTTTTTTCGGCCCCTCCGATAGCTGCTGACTTCGGGTTGTAAGGGGACCACGTCTGGATTTAAAAATAGATAAATAAATGAAAATAAATCAATAAAAACTACATAAGGAAGAGGGAGTGCGGTTTTCTGCACGTCGGGGAGAGAAAGAAGGGGGGGGATGAAGTAGGATAAAGAGTGGAGGAATGCGAGTGAAGAGAAGGAAGGAGAGAGGGAGAAAAGAAAACGCATCCAGCGAGGAGAATAATATTAGTAGTAACATCATGATAGTAGTAGTAATAATAGTAGTAACGCAATATTCATAATTCACGTGGTGGAAGCCTGTTTTTCTTGGCGACACTGTGCACGCTGATTAACCAGGAGCATCAAGTCAACCCGCAGAGTAATATGTGTGTGTGGATAATCAAAGGGACTTTCCAAATGGATAGATTTGGGGCAATATTTGGAGCTTCCCCACACCCGCTTATTTTTGTCCCCAGCAGTAAATCTGGGGGATCCCGCGGATGCATAACCCGCCCCCCACCCTCCACCCCCCCCACCCCAACACCGAGCCCCGTGCAGAGACAAGTGCATCCCCTGCATCCCAGCCCCTTCCGTCGGCTTGGTGCAGCCCGGAAAATCCCTCGGAGACCAGGTGGGGTGGGGAGAACGCAGCAAGAATAACCCCAGCCGCCCCCCTACCCCCCAATCCCTCTTTTTGGGGTTAGAAGGGGAGAATACACTGTGCTTCGGAAAGGGGCTACTGGGAATGGGTTCAACAGGGATGCGGGGAGCATCTTCACCACCTGTACAGGGGGGAACACACACAAAGAGGTTCCCCCAAGCTTTAGGGCAGCCCCAGCCCCCTGACAAGGGGTGTGTGTGGGTGACCTGGACGAAGAAGCTCCTCGCCGCAAAGGTGTGACCCAGCTGACTGGAGAAGGAAGATGGAGGCGAGCTCTGCTCCGCAGGCAGCACAGCCCCAATTACGGCTGACAGAGTTAATTGGGGAGCCCCTGGGGGCTATCGGTTCCTTGAGCGGAAGAACGGGGAGGGGGATTTTGGTGCTGAGGGTGCCGCAAAGGCCAATGGTGGGTATCGGAAATCTCTTTCGCCAGAGCCGCAGGCGATGGGGGCAGAAAGCAGTGGGGGAGGCAGCTCCCCAAAATACGTCTCGAATGCGAAGACACACACACAACCCCCCACCCCGAAACCCAGACACCCATTATACAGACAACGATGCATTTGTGGGTCCCCCCCTCCCCGCGCCCCCAGCTCCCCAGAAAGCCCATTCCTCCATCCCCCTTTGTCCCGAAAAGGGAAAATACATTGCCCTCCAATGCTCCCCCCTCCAAAGACTAACGCGACCCCTCCTTTCTCTCTATCGAAGATATTGTAGCATTCCCCTCCGCGCCCCATTTATTGTCCTTTCTCCCCCTCCCTCCCCCCTCCGCCCCCCCCCCCCCCCCCCCGCCCGCTCCCTCGCAGGCTCCTGCGTCCTTCCCCACCCAACGCTGGGACTGGGGGGCTGGAAAAAGGCTGGGGAGAGGTACTGGGAGGCAGCACCTATCATCACCTTCCTCCCCCTGTTACCGTCGGGGCACGGAGCCGTCCGGGCCCGGTGGGACCAGGATGGGAAGGGTGCGACAGATTTCCTGGACTAAAAGATGCTCCAAGGAGAGGTTTTGCCTTCCCGACTGTCAGTCGGGCAGGATGCCTGCCTGATCTGGCGGAGAAGCCCCACAGCCCACCCTCCCCAACCCTCTACCTCCCTCCTTCCCCTCCAAACACATTCATTTGTCACTTGACACCTATTCCTATAATTGTGTGTAATTGTGATATGATTTACTGTCACAGCCCCCGACACTTCTCATTCGACTCAACCACTAAAGAAGGGGTTTATTTATTTCCCCCCACCTTTTTAAGCTTTCTGCCTTTAGAGAAGGGAAAATGAAGAGAAAAAGGCAGCCAGAGACGCTTTTTAGGTGAGGCAACAAGAGGGAGGAGAGAAGAAAGGGAAGAATTAAACGGCAAAGTTACTTTCCAAGCAAGCTCACGGCGTGTATTTTGATTCAGAAATGATTGCTTCACCTTCTTTCCCATACATGTTCATACACATTGCCTTGCACGGGAGGCATTCCAGAGCCATTTCTTTCCCTTTAATTATATATACAGGCATACACGTATCTAGCTGTATATGTGTGTGTATATATATATATATATATGCACACTCATCCGCACACACGCACATCCACATCTCCGGTGGGAGCTGGCGGTTGGGAAGCAGGCTAGCACGCCGGTTCCCTGAGCAGCCTACCTGGGAAAGGTGATTTCCAGAGGTGTGCAGACTGCGATTGCTCTTTGGAGCAGTACACTTGCCCATCCCAGCCATTAGAAAGAGCCCAGTGTTGGTAACCTTCCATGGGAAGCAAAGCGTCGTGTCTCGGTTCCGGGTGACCACCGAGCCCCGGTACCACCGACACGTCCAAATAGCCAGGGACCGCCTGGTAGGAGCTGGGAAAACCGGGATAAAAGGCGAATTCTTTGGCCCTCGACGGCAGCTCCTCGCCGGGCAGGGGCCCGCCGGCCTCGGGGTACTTCTCCCCGGGGTGATAGGCGCAGGGTTTCTGCTGCAAGTTGACTCCGTGGGAGTGGGACAACCTGCAGCCGTAGTAGCCCCCGCCGAAGGGGTAACCGTAGCCCAGCGCCGCGCTGGAAGCCGCCCCCGACGGGCACTGCCGAGGGGGTTCGGCAGCCGCCAACTCGGCGTACGCGGTTCCCTGCGGCGGAGGCGGCGGCGGGGCGGTGGGTACGGCGAGTCCCGCGTGGGGCATCATCTCCCGGCAGTGCCCCAGCCCCTCCATGCGGTTCTTCTCCCGCGGGGCGTCCTCGCAGCGGCAGGCGAGGCCGTCGGGCCAACGCGGGGGGAGGCCGAGCGGTGCCGTCATGTCATGCCGCGCTGCTCCCGCCGCCGCCGCCTCCTCCGCCTCCTCCTCCGCCTCCTCCGCCTCCTCCTCCTCGGCCGCCGCCGCCGCCGTCGGGGGAAGCTCCGCGCCGCGCCCCGCCGCCCCGCGACCCCCCCAACATATCGGCGCCGCGCGCGCATGCGCCGCCGCACCGCCGCCGCCGCTCCATTAAGAAATCCGCCGCGGCCACGCCCCCCCGGGCCCCCCCCCGCCCCGACGTGTCCCCGCCCACGTGACCCCCGCCGCCAAGCTCATTGGTTGTCTTCTTTCCCTCACACACCCCACACCCCCCCCCCCTTCTCCCCCATTGAAGGCGGGGTGATTTCCCCCCCCCCCCTTCCCGTCGAGGCGGGGGTTGGGGGGGGCGGTGGGGAGGAGAAGGAAAGGCCGGCACAAAGAGCCACGCGTGGGGGGCGAGAAGGGGGGGGGGATGCTCCTTGCCCACGCGTGTTGGCTGTGGTGGGACCAAGATCCCGGGGGTGTGTAGCATGTGTGGCCCCCCCCCCCCTCCCGTGTCCCCACGCGTGGGAGGACATGGGACACTCTCGCTTTCCTTTGAAGGCTATTCCGCCCCCCCTTCCCTATTTCGGCGCGGAGGAAGGATGCTCTAAGCTTGGGGGGGTGGGGGGGTGCACACAAGGACAACTACCCACCCGCAATGCTTCAGACGACCACCCCACGATGCTTTGAGCTCCCCCAAATAGTTTTTTTTCACGTGGAACCTGCCGTCTAGTTTTTCCAGTGCAAGGTGCTGTGTCGTCCCCGTGTCCTCCCCCCTCCAAATCCCCCCCACCAAACACTCCCCCATCCCTATTTTCTGCCACACTCCAAAATAATTGTATTTTCACCACGCGAGGGGGGGGGGGTGAGTTTGATATTTAATAGTTCGGTGATAAATATTTTAGGTAAGAACAAAGGGGGGGGGGGAGCACACACGACACGGGACACAGGCGTCGCGGGGGGTCGGGGTCGGGATAGGGATAGAGGAGGGGAACACATCGAGGGGGTTGTCGCAGCCCTCGGAGAACCCCCGGGGAAGGAGTTCCTAAGAGAGGGAGGAGGTTCAATGGTCTCCAACACCCCAAAAATATAGAAAAAAAGAGAAAAGTGAGGGAAAATGGGTATTTGTAAAGGAAGCCTTGAGCTGGGAGAAGTGGGGTGGTCTCCTCTGCATTACCCCCCAAATTTTCCTGGGGGGTGTTGTGGGAAGAGGGATCCTCCGACGGAATCTCTAGATGGTCCCTGCTTGTCCCTGTATCTCCCCCCGTGGGGTGCGCCTCCCAGCAGGACACCCCTCCACGCAGCGTGTGACCCCTTGAATCCTAAAACCATCCCTCGGTGCTGCTGGTTTTGGGAGTGTTGCCCTTCCCGAGCCCAGCCTTTCCCTTCCCAGCTCATCCTCGTCCAATTTTTCCCAATAGCAGAAAGAAAAAGGGAAAAAAAAAATTAAAAGTCTGGAAAATGACCAAAAAGCCCGAAAATCCCCCCAAATCCTGGAGGTGGGGACACCCCTCACCCCGCAAAGGGAGCCTGTAAAGGGCCGAAGGTGGCGTCTCAGTTCACCTGCCCCGCTCCGAGCTGCCGAGGAGGGATTTTCGGCGTCCTAAAGAGCCGTCGAAGTCCAAGTTCAAGGCGAAGGAGCTCTGGGAGCGTCGGGGATGGATTTTGTGGGGATGCGGCACCTCCCGAGGGCTCGGAGCAGGTTTTGGGAATGGAATTGAAAAAGGCTGCGGTGGGCAGGAGAAAGAGAGGAGAGAGGAGAGAAAAGAGGAGGAAAAAAAAAGAAAGGAAAAGAAAAAAAGAAAAAAGAAAGGAAAAGACAAAGAAAAAGACAAAGACAAAGAGAAAGACAAAGAAAAAGACAAAGACAAAGAAAAAGAAAAAGAAAAAGAAAAAGAAAGAGAAAAGAGGAAAAAGAAAAAGTAAAAGGGAAAGAAAAGAAAAAGAAAGAAAAAATTTAAAAGGAAAAGAAAAGAAAAAAATTTAAAAAATTTATTTTAAAATAAAATTAAATTAAAAGACCCAAATTAATAAAAGCCATCCTCTGAGTTCCACAAAGTACTTTGAGTCCACGCGGAAATCATCCAGGAGCAGCATCCCTCCCCATCCCAGGAACCACATGGCTCGGAGAGATGATGGAAGAAGCCGAGCAAGACACGTAAATTAAAGCCGGGTGTCCGCCACGTCGGGGGGAAGGGTCGAGTGGAGCTGAACGAACCCCCCCTTTCCTCCCTCAGCGGCTTCCTATTTTTATTTGGTTTTCTTTTCTATTTTTTCGCCTTTAATTTTTATGAAGCAGTTAACATTTTGTAGCATATGTCCTCTCTGCGCTGCGTGGGAAGGGGATTTAATGTTAAAAATGTAAAGATTTATGGTAAGGATAATAGAGGCGGAACGGGGGATGCGCAGCGCGGAGTGGGGGATGCGCAGCGCTGAGCGGGCAGCGGGCAGGGCTCGGGGTCCAGGATCTCGGGAGTTGAGGTAGGAGACCTGAGGAAGGTGGATACCAAGAAGAAATTAAAAGAAAACAAGAGTAAATTGGGTTATTTGGGGGAAGGGGATTTGAATTGGGTGTCCCGGAGAAAAAGAGGATTGAGGAAACGTGGGATTTGGTAATTCGGTGGGTTAGCGCGGGTGTGAAAATTAGGGGAGAACAAAGGGGAAGAGAGGAAAAAAAGAAGAGGAAAAGTAAGAAAGAGAGAGTGAAAAAGATAAGGGATTAAAAAAAAAAAAAAAGAAAGAGGGGAATAAAAGGGAGAGAAAGGTCTTTTTATCGAGGTAACGGAGGCGACAGATCACGTTTAAGAGGGTGGTTTCCTGGGGAAGGGTCCATGGCTGGGAAGGGAGGAGAAGGGTCGATGTACAAAACAACCCTCAGCTCCGAAACTCGGGGTTTCATAGCAAAAATGCTCCTTTTTTACATACACACACACACACCCCTCAGCTTTTCAGGGCGGTTCTCCCCGCGATGGCGAGTGGGTTAATGAACCCAAACCAACCCAGGGATGTTTACACTTACCAAAATGTGGAACCGCTTAGGAGAGTGGTACCCATAAAGAAAAAATAGGAAGAGGGAAAAGGAGCAATTAGAAACAAGAGCAGATGTGAGACGCGTTCGTTAGGTTCTGAGTTGGTTTATAGTGGTTTTTTTCCCCCTCCCAAGCTCTTTTTTAAAGTATAATATTCCTCCTCTTGTGCAGGAAGGCTGGAAGAGTCCTCATCGCTCAATCACCATCCCCACAGCATCACGTTTTCAGGATTATTAATATTTTATTTTTTAAATTTGGGAAATGAGAGGGGAAAATTGACCAATATCAACTAATACTGACTTATAAATTCCTCTTTTTCACCCTCATTCCGGCTTTAGGCTTGCAGAATCCTCCGGGAAAAAAAAGCTATATATGGATATTTCTGCAGGGAGAGGTTCCCCCTCTGTCTACCAGCGGGCTCCGAGAAGAAAGCAGCTGAATTCTCCTCCTTTGAAGACAAGTATGGATTTCCCTGGCTCCCTTTCCCTGCCCCCTTGAAGATAGACCCTGGGAGAAATTCGGTGTATTTATTTCTTTATTTTTTTTTAATTCCAGCTTTAGAAAGGAAGAGAGAAACCGATTCAATTTCGAATCCGTGGGGAGGAAAAGAAAATACAAGCAAATAATAAATAACTATCTTTTTTTCTCCTTGTGATGCCCAGCTCTGTTACGCTCTGCAAAACTGCAAGTTGTTTCTCTTTACCTTATCTCCAACGTTGTAGCTGCTGGTTTTGAAGGCATGTTTTTACCCTCTCTCCTTTAAATTAGCCATTTTCTTTATTGCCACTCTCCCCTTCAAAATATATATAACCCAGTGGCATTTAGTGCGGTGCAGAGATTTGCAGGTGAACGCGGGTTTGCAGCCGGATATCTTGAGGTTTCCAAGATATTGCTTTAAAAAAAAACCCAAAAAGCAAAAGTAAAATGTTAATTTGACTTGTAGGTGTTCAGGGCAAACTCTCAAAAAGAGGGATTTCGGCCCCAAACGTGTGAAAATAACTCTTGCTCTGAAGATACTGATGTCCCCGTAGCCAAACACCTAGAGAGAACATTTGTGCACATCTCTCCTGGCTCCAAGTCAACCGCTGCTTCTGCAGGCCAGGGAAATCACACCCAAAATAAAACTCATCAGCTGAGGAATTTTGTGATAAAATTCCCCCCCCCCCCTTTTATTTTTTTTTTTAATTTATTTATTACCCACATATGCTGGAAGAAGGGAAAAAAACCAGGAAGAAAAAAAGAGAAATGGAAGAGATGGGGTGGTTGAGAATAAAGAAAATAAAGCAGATCCTTTCTTTCTGTTAGGGGCTGGATGAAAATAATTCACCACAAATCCACAGCACATGGATGTTTTTCCTTTCCCCTTTTTAATTTCCCTTTGTTTTCCCCTTTCCCCCTTTTTTTCTCCCCCTTGCTTCCCCTATAATTGTAGTCCTAAAGATTTAAACACACCCCCACCCCTCCATACACCATTTTCTGGAGGAAAAGAAAACAAACCCCAAGAGTATTTCTGGTTCTTCCCACCTCCAGACATCTCCCATCCAAAGGAAAATAGCCAAGGTATGAGTTTTATTGACGGCAAATCGGCTCCAGCCGCTGTCGGTGCCTCTAAAACACGATTCACTCACACTGGGGGGAAAAAAATCCCTACCTGGATTTGGAAAGAAAAATTGCTTTTCCGTTTTATTCTCTTTTTTTTTTTTTTTTTTTTTGGGGGGGGGGAGGTGAGGGTGGGGAGAGGAGAGGAAATAAAGGAGGGGGGATTTTAACATTTGAGCCCTCAGGGAAATTAGAGCCCGTGGTATGAGAAAATCTGAGATCAACAGACAATTTTCCCACTGGAATACCAATTTAGTGAGGAATAAAAAAAAAAAAACCAACCCAACCCAAAAAACCCCAACAACTATTCCACTACATCTCATATTCTTGTAGAGGAATCCAAGGAAAGCTTTCCCAGGCTTTGTTCAAAATGTGCTTTGGATAAATAAAAGCGATTTCTTTTCCCAAACTTTGCGTGGGGTTTTTTGGGGTTGGGTTGGGTTTTTTTTTTGGTTTTTTTTTTTTTTTTTTTTTTTTTTTGAGAAAGAGAGAGAGAAAAAGAGCAAAATAAAATAAAATCCTGAATTTAAAAAATGCTGAATTAATCCAAGCAGAGAGGCAGGAGGCTGTGGCCAAGCTTTAGCAGCACTCTTGGAAAAGCAATGCCTGAAGTAATACGGGAAAATCAAATTAAAGGCAGTCTTCTCTGCCCTGACGCATCGCAACCAAACATGGACAAGGAAAAAACTCTCAAACACCCCCTCCCAAAAAAAAAAAGGGGGGGGGGAGGAGAGGGGAGTTTTGCATCAGACTTCCATTTGTCCCAGCAGTTGGGTTTGTCACCAGTTCTTCGCCGCTCCCCCCCTCCCCCCCCGCCCCCTTTTTGGGGGTGTTTGTGCAGGGAATAAATAAATAAAAATAAATAGGAAATAGCCTCCCCCACCCCGCCCCCCCAAAACACTTAATCTTTAATTTAAATGCTTTTAAAGGGAGAGGAGGAAAGACGGAAATACAATATCAGGTTACCACAAGCCCCCCACACCCCCGTCCCCCTCCCCGGGCTGGATCAGACTGTCTCGGGTGGTGTCAGACAGGGAATTGAGCCTGACCCGAGACGATCCGGCTTTTCTCCTTCCCAACCTGTCAGATTCCTGCAACCTGTTTGGAGTAGATTCACCCTGAGGCTTCCCCCCCCCCCCCCCCCCCGCCCCTTTCTTTCTTCCTTTCCAGCCTTTATTTATTTATTATTTTCTTTTTATATATATATATAAAAAGAAAATTATTTTCTTTTTTTATATATATATATATATTTATATATATATATATAAAAAGAAAATAAATATATATATTTTTTTATATATATAGCTTCCTGCTCAACCTGCTCCCAGCACCCCCCCTCATCAGCACTCCCCCCATCTTGGAGGGGATGCCCACTAAACCTTGAGGATGTTTTTTGCATGTTTTTCTTTGGTTTTCCATAATTTTGCTACCCAGAAAGGGGAAATAAATAAATCTATATTAAAATATATATATATATCCCCTCTCTCCCCCACCCCAGGCAGGGCCAGAGGTAGATTTGCAAAGGCAAACCTCTCTGCCTCCAACCCCGGGGCTTTATTACCGTGTTTTTGCTCTTCCCACCCCCAAAAATCCCACCGAGGAGCGAAAAAAAAAAAAGAGGTAAAAATCTCTTGGTCCCACTCATCTGACCCATCACCCTCGGGGGGGAGCAACGCGGCAGCTTGTCGGAGGTGTGGGGGTGTGCTCCCCGAATCCCGCAGCCCCTTTTATCCGTCCCATCTCTCCTCCTGCGTCTTCCACGTCGACAACACATTTTAAGGCAAAAAAAGGGCTTTTTGGGGGGGTTTTTTTGGTGCGCTTTCGTTGTTTGGGGTTTTTTTTTAGAGCCACTGCGGAATGTCCAGCTCTTGGCAATTCCCCACCTATTATTATTATTATTATTATTATTATTATTATTATTATTATTATTATTATTATTTCCACGCTGGCCCGGTGCGATAGGTGCTTCTTCCCTCAGCAATTCAGAGACAGACAAATAAAATATCTGCCTCAATTTAGGGCCCCTGTCTGGTCGGAAGTCCAAGTTCAATTCCAAGTTAAAACAGGAGGTCGCCTGAAGCACTGACAAAAGAAAAGGGGGCCATTTGGTCTGGCTGGTGTCAACAAAGTGGGATCTGGAGAGGGTAATTATCGCTTCTCATCATTTTTGCCTTCATATTCTCGGGGAGAGAAAGAGGGAGAAGAGCTGGGGATGCTCAGGTGCTTTAGAGCCCTTTGCCCTCGGATGGGGATTTATTTCCCTCTTTTAAAAAATGCGATTTGATTTCTTTGTTTGCAAACGCTCTAGAACTCAGAGGGTCTTTGTTTGGTTTGGGGTTTATTTTTGGCCGTGGGATTGCAACGATCCGGGGTTATTTTCTTCCCCCATCTCCTGGTACCGAATTAACTCAAGCTGCGTTTTTGGAAGGATGAAGATAAACACCAGGCCAATGTAAGAAACCTTCTTTCTCTTGCCAAATATTCTTCCGAATCAATTATAGGAGAGCTGTGTGTTCAGAGCTGTTCCTCCCCTTCTCCCACCCAAACTTATTTACTTCTTGGTCCACTTGATGTCCAAATATTTAATTCCTTGGAGCTGCTCGGAGGGATTGAGAGGGGAGGGTGGGAGGTCTCTGCCAAGTTTATTCACATTTTCGAAAGGAAACCACTGCAGAGTTTCACTTCCAGAGGTGGAAGGTGAACTTAAATGAACTGTGTTTGCCAATCTGGAGTTTAGCGTGTGATAAATAGAGGAATATAGATGCTAAATAGATGCGACCGGTGCCCACACGTTCACACTGAGCGATGCAATCTCCACTTCCAAGTAGCATCGTGATGGGAGAAGTGTAACTCAGTACGGAAAACCTGGGATTTATTAGTCATTAGCTAGGAAAAATATATATGCAATAAGCAAAGCAGTAAGAAAACGGGGAAAATTAAAAATAATAATATTAATAATAATAAAACCGGTTTGGGTGAATGGAGAGATCCCAGCCTGATCCAAAATGTGATATTTGCTGGGCTGAATTTGAAAGGAGAGGGAATGCTTAGGGAAACCAAGTGATACATTGGCAGGAAGAGGCTGAAATCGCCGTGTTTTCCCCCAAAAACGTGTGCGGATTGTGCGTGGGATGGGACGTTTTGCTTTTTTTGCAGTGTCTTTTTCTGCCTGGATGGGAATAACCTGGATTTGCACCCAGGAGTAGGACTGTGCTTCCACCTCAGGTATGTCTCATCCTCCACGGCAAGTAAAACACGGATCTCTTTTTAATACCAAGAGTCTCTCCTAAATGCCAAGAACCTGGTTAAATTCTTCTTTCACGAGGTTAAACCCCAAATATGGATTTTGGGGTTAGAGATGAGCTGAGAAACCCCCAAACCCTGGCAGGGCAGTTGCCTTTTCACCCCTTTCCTCCCTTCTCCCAGCGCATCCAAAGCACCAGCAAAATAGATTTTCTCCCCGCACTCGCTTAAAAAGGGGTGAAAAGGGATTTTGCTCCATTGTTGGCAAAGAAAAAAATGAAAAGGAGGGAGAAAAGTAGTTTTCCTCCCTGTCTTCCAAGGCTTCCTCAGGCTCCGGCATGCCACAAGTGACCCGCACAGCTCCCTATGTGCTTTTTTCCTCCTCGAACACGTGGAAAATCCCCCTCTACAATTGTTCGTGGGTTGTTTTTTTTTTTCCCTCCTTCAGGATTTGCCTTTGCCAGGACGAAAAAAAACCTCCCCAACCTTAAAAAAAACCAAAACGCCTTTTGTGTTGTCAGGCTGAGGCTTTTCGGCATTAAACGGCGAGTGTGTAAAGCGGAGTCTTCCTCGGGGCGGCTGCAAATGAGCAGGGGAAGGCGGGGGAGTAGGGTGGGGTGGGGTGGGGGGGGGGGTGTCTGAGGGTGGGTTTGTGTCTGCCGAGCTGGGAAAAGAAGTTCAGTGGGTAAAAGTTTTCTCCTGGTGACCTTCGGGTGCTGCAGGACTCAGTCTTTAAAAGGATAAAATTCCTTTCCAGGAGTTGTGTCGGGATTTTCCTCTTCGGTGTGTGTTGGGGTGAGGATTCATCCTGCTCTGCGGGATGGGGGACACCCACACCCGCGGATCTGGGGGTGTAAAAGGAGTGAAACTATGGGGGTTTTCATCCGTTGTAGTTATTGTGGGGGTGCAAAGGGTTTGGCGTTTAGGTGTAAGCCCCGTTTGCCCGATTCAGCCGAATTTCGACGAGGGTGAGGGGGGTGGTGGGGTCATGCTGGTCGGAGTCGCCAGAGCCCACGCAGTCCTCTCCGTTCCACCCCCGCCACCCAGTTCCTTCTGCCTTGGGGCTGCCAGACTGCGAGTAGGAGCGCAGTGACCCCCGCAGACACGCAGGGTTTGGCTCAGGTGAGGGTTCCCTCCCAGATCTCGGGGAGGGGGGGAGCATATGGGGGTGTGGATGCTCTCAGTCCCTAGGGGACAAAATGCTCGGAGCGGGGGCGAGTTTCCTTGCACCTCTCTTTCCCCATCCGACAAAGCTGCAGGGCATTTTGGAGGTTTGTTTCTCTCCAAATTAGCTCCAAGTCCGTGTAAAAATCATAATTAATTTATTTAGAGGGCTTGGCCACAGTAGGCCAAGCAGAATTTGTGCAACACATCCATCCATCCATCCATCCATCCATCCATCCATCCATCCATCCATCCATCCATCCATCCATCCATCTTCCTATCCATGCAGCCCTCTATCTCTCCAATTATTGTGTATCCTGTACAGATTATATACCATATATATATATATATATGTATATAAGACACTCCTTTAAAATCTTTCCTCCAGTACCTCTTCCCTCCCGTGGTTGTGTCTGTTCCTTTGTGTCTAACCCGACAATAAACCAGTTTCCAGCTCTGCCTGGGAAGGATGCTGAAGCTCTCGGAGATACTTCAGTGTTATTTATTTTCCAATTAATTAGTCTTTATTCCTAATTCCAAAAGCCAAAACAAACACCACACCCCCCCCCCCCCCCAATGTTATTAATCCAATTTTCCTGCAAAAATAATTGCAGATAACCGGGTCCAAGCTTTGTATTTCGTCTTCCCACAGCTCACTTTGAAAGTCCGATGTCGGGTTGAGTCTTTCTAATGAGGACCAGATAATTATGAAATTACTGAAAGAATGCCTGGTGATTTGCACGGGGACATTTGGGCTCCTCAACTCCTTAGGATTGCATTCATCCCCTTGTTTTTACTTGCAGATCATGTGGAGAGCCAAAGCATCCCCGACCCGCTATCCAGGATTTAATTGTGGAGCTAAATCGCTCCAAAAAATTCATCAGGTGAGAAATGAGGGGAGAGGAAATGGGGGAAATTAATTGATATTTCAACACGACTATAGGGAACGGGAGGTGGGAACTTCAGGCAGCTCTTTGGGAGTGTGTTTGCGATGGGAAAGAAAGTGGTTCGGTGGCTTCTGCACTGATTACGCCATATTAACCTTACGTAATATCCCATTATTATATGTAAATGCACCTTGGGAGCTGGAGACCTTCTAGAGCTTACGGGAACACCACCAAACCCCAAAAATTCCTGTAAAATTCCCTTTGGGGACCCGTCTCCCCCGATTTCTTCTCTTCATTCGTCTTCTCCTGACTTCTGGTAAAGGCACCTGAAGCTCCGAGTATAAAACGATCGACTTTTGGAAAGATCCTGGCTATAAACCGTATTTTATCTAAGCAAATCAATAGATTCGCTATCTAAACCAAACAAAAAAGAGAGAGAGAACCCGTTCTCGAGTCTTCAAATTAAAAAATGCGCATAAATTTGGTGGAAGAAAGTGATTATTCCCTGGGTGTCACCCTCGCTACAGCTCTGGCATCTTCTTTAATTTAATTCCCCTTTCTCTTTCTTCCTCCCCTTGAGATGCAGGAGTGAAAAAATACCAGGAAAATAGATTTCTCCCCCCCCCCCCCCCTCCCTATTTATTTAATTTTTTTAAAACTGGACATGAAACAGTTCGCTTGGTATTTCGAGAAGCTCCATCAAAACCAGTTCCTTTCCCGACTTGCCCAAAAACTGGGGAGGGTGGGAGGTAAAAATCCCACCCGGATCCCTTCTCCATCCCCTGGGGATTTTTGATGAAAATTGGGATTTTTCCGAACTGCTTTTGGGCACCGGGCTTTACTCTCTAAGGAATTGCTCTTGCAGCATCCTCGTTGGCATCACTGGCTGCCAAATACATCAACACCGGTTACCGGCCTGTAGCAACTTTCTCATCTCCAAAGAATATTTCAACTATTATTATTTTTCTTCCTTATTTTTCCCCCTCCCCATCCAAATCCCCCTGAAATATTTCTCCCTTATTTTTTCCAGCCGTGCTTTTAGGTTATTCCAAACTCCTGGCTTTGCTCCTTGTTGCAAAGAGGGTGGGTTGGTTTTTTTTTTTTCATGCAATGCTGGAAAAGCTGCAGGGACGTGCCAAGCATCCGGGAAAAGCACCGAGATTTGGGGAGGATTTTGAGGTTTTCAATAAAAAAAAAAAACAAACAAAAAGAAATGAGAGGTTTTGGAGAGCCGGGCGATTTGAATGCAAACTGGATCGTTAATAATAATAACAATAAAGCCAAAATAAGATTAAAGGCCTCGGTTTATGTAATAAATTCAAATTGAGGAGTCTAAATATACGGGTTATTTTTTTAGCCCGAATTAATTTTTACAACCGGACGGGATTAAGGGAAGAAAACTGCGGGGTAAAAGGGTTTTATCCCAACAAAGCCGCATTTCCCGCTGGCGAGAGCTTCCCAGGGACCGGAGGGGTTCTAAATCAAACAGTAATATTTAAAAAAAAAAGCGCTTTTTGGTGTTGTTTTGGGGGTTTTTTTCTGCCTTGACATGGACACTCCACGGTGGCCACCGGTCCGGGAGCTTTGCAGCCATCCCTTACCCCAGGGCAAAGGGGAATTGCTGGCATGAAGGGGTTAAAATCTGCAAACCTGTCATTTCTTCCCAGCAAAATAAATAGAAAATATAAAGCATTGACTAAGCTTTTAAGACTCGGGTTTTATCCCTTCGCCCCCCGCCCCCTCCACAAGCCCCGTGGAGGGATGGAGGATGCTCTTAGGAGGACGATGCTGCCTCCTGGACCCCTGAGATGGGCAGAGACCTCAGACACTGGCTCAGGAGAGGTTATTTACCCTCCCGAAGTACCCCTTGTCATACAAACACCTTCCAAAAGGACTCAAATTCTGCATCTCCCACGCAGGTGAACAGACACAAGAGTCACCCTGATCGCTCTTCACTCCGTGGCAGGGATAATTTCCATGAAGGGGAAGTTAAGCAATTTAAAGATGATTTGTTCCTCTTTTCCTGCTCCTATATATACAGCCAGAGATTTAAAGATAAAAGGATCTATGCCTACACAGATGCATATATAAATATATATATTTATGGCTATGCCTGTGGCTATGTATATCTACATGTATATTTACATGGATAAATGGATAAATGACTGGGGGAATTTAATTAAGAGTTTAATTGGCTGATCTGAATTAGCTGGAGCAGGGTTTTGGGGGATACTCACCTTGGCTTTTTAGGTGAATTTGGGAATTCTGAGGTGCCTTTTGGAGTGGGCAGAGGCCACTGAGAGTGAAAAACATTATCTCCTTGTAAGTTCTTGGTGCATTGGAGTCTCCTTGGAGAGGGAAAGAAGGAGAGAGAGGGAAAAGGAGAAAAAGGGAGGGCAAGGAAAGGGAAAGGAAAGGAAATTGTGATTTTAATCTCTCTCTCCCTCCTTTTTTTTTAAGGCAATTGAGATCAAGTGAAGCCAAGAGAAACAAGAGGAACATTTTTACTGGCAAAACTCCAGCTTCAGATAATTGCAACTGTTCTCTCTTCCCAACGGTGGCTGCTTTTGGCTTTCCATGTTCTTATCTTCCCTTCCCTTCCCTTCCCTTCCCTTCCCTTCCCTTCCCTTCCCTTCCCTTCCCTTCCCTTCCCTTCCCTTCCCTTCCCTTCCCTTCCCTTCCCTTCCCTTCCCTTCCCTTCCCTTCCCTTCCCTTCCCTTCCCTTCCCTTCCCTTCCCTTCCCTTCCCTTCCCTTCCCTTCCCTTCCCTTCCCTTCCCTTCCCTCTTCCTCCCCTTCCTAGCGACACATTTTGCCCACTTTGAGCCAAATTTTGTCCAGGGATCTGCAGAGTGATGAACCAGCAAGTCCTGGGGCTGCAGAAGGGTTGTTATGGAGCTGAGAAGAGAGTTTCACCCCAGGGTGCCAGTGCTCAGTGTATCCCACACCCTGAGAACTCAGAACCATGAGCCTGAGTCCCCACCTTGGGCAGCTTGTGCCTCCAGGAAATGTAGCCTGCTCCTGGAAACCTCTCTCAGCTCCCACATTTTTGGTCTTTGCCTGGATGGAGATGAGTTTGAAACTGCAGCCCTGAGGTCTCTTGTTGATGGACTGCCCCCCTCCCCCTCCCAGCCCTGTCTCCTTGGGTTTCTCCCACCCTCAGGGGTGGGCTGTAGGCTTCAGAGTTAACAGTCCCCAGAGACAGCTCTTCTCTCTCTTCTCTTCCTGCCCCAGCCCCAAATCTGGGACAGATGGTCCTCTTTGTCCATTTTAGGCCCAAATGTGCTCAATTCTTGGCATCCCACCCAGTCCCCTTGGGACAATAATGCTGTCCACACTATCCTCTATGAGAGACAACAGGGAGTTGCTTGTGGTCCCCAGACAATGGAGAACCACTGGCAGGCACCATGGGTCAGAGCAACTGAGGTCCCTTCCTGTCCCCAGAGAGAACAATGAGGACATCTCCACCCTCCCAAAAACAATAGAAGCTGCTGGTAGCCAGGGCCTGGCCACATCTGGCTTCTTCTGTGCCAGGGGGAATGTGTGCTCTGCTCTCCCCTCAGCTTTGTGGTATTTGGGGTATTGGTCCACCATGGCTAATCCAGGACTGCTGGGATGCAGGGACCCTCCCAGATCCCTCCTTGTTGTCCCCTTGGCCACCTCCTTGTGTCAGTCTTGAGTGGTGATTTCTGCTTGTTGCATTGGGTTGGTCCATTTTCTCTGGGACACCAGAGTGGAGACATCAGCCCCCAAAAAAGCTGCTCCAGCTGCTCAGTGCGTTTCCCTTGAGAAATGCATTTCCTCTCTCTCCTTCTGTCTTCACCCTGGATGAAATCCCAGCTGACACCAGCAGAAGAAAGGTGTCACCTCCAGGGACAGCAGACTTTATCTCTTGTCCAAGGGGACAGACTGGGATGGAGGAATGACTAAGACACACTCCCACTCCCTCCTGGTGCAGAGACATGACATGGAGCTCCATCCATCCTTCCATCCATCCTTCCATCCATCCATCCATCCATCCATCCATCCATCCATCCATCCATCCATCCATCTCTCCATCCCTCCATCCATCCAGCATTCCATCCATAGCCCTACACAAGCCCATACATTCCCACAGCACATCCACACACAAACATAAGCCTTTACATATGCAGGCATGTAAATTTACATATGCAAACACACATGTGCATAAACACACGTGGTAGGACACATCATGGGATAATCACCCCAGATGTGTCTGCAATGGGATGGGTCAGGCTGGGGAAAGGAGAAGCCTGGAGGCTTTTGGGGTTTTGGCCAAACTTGGTGCATCTTTGGGCCAGATCCTGCCCCTCCTGGGACTCAGCACCACCCCAGCTCATTTCCCAACTGGGGAGGGGGGTGAACAGTCAGCTTGGGGACTCTTCTTGCCTTGGGGTTTAGGGGAGCTACAAGCTGAGAGGTGTCCTGAAGGAGAACCCCAGGATTTGGGGGAGTCAAAGCAGATCCTCCTGGCTCTAATTAAACCTGATGAATATTAATTGAGCATTATGGTGTTCTAATGGACTTGGGTACAGGGATGGGGGGAGCCTTGGATGCTCTTGGATGTCTGGCATAGATTTTGCACTTTAATTAATGGAAAAGCTGCTCTGGGCATTGCTTTTAAACCGACACTGAAACCCAGACACTGAAATGCCCAAAGAAACAAACCCAGAGACTGTCAGAGAAGAATTACACTGGGCTGGGCAGCCCTGGGTGACTTGAGCAAGAAATCAGGCTGTTTCCCCCATCAAAAAGAATAAATAAAAATAATGTGTTTGGGTTTAACCTGACAAAAATCCTCCCCCCACCTGACCAGAGGTGATGAGTTACAGGGAGGCATAACCATGCACCTTCCCCACTCCATTTTATCCCTGTTTTTTCTGCTTTTCTTGGTTTGGGAGTCTTTTCTTTCCATTTTTGGGGTTTGTTTTGTTTTTTTTTTTTTCCCCCAGCAAAGATTTCCTTTCCCAGCAGAGGCCTATTCTGTCCATGTTTCCTGAGCTGTTGCATTCCCCAAAATCCTCTACCCCATTTCTCCACATCTTCACTCACAGCATCTCCCCAAACTGGGGAGCCCAGTGGGACCACTCTGGTCACCTCCCTGTGCCTCTACCCCCTCCTAAGATTTTTCCTTCCAATTTTTAATCTGATTTGTTAGTTTAATAAGATTTTTAAAGTCCTCTCCTCTCCTCTCCTCTCCTCTCCTCTCCTCTCCTCTCCTCTCCTCTCCTCTCCTCTTTCATCTTCCCTTCTATTATTATTATTATTATTATTATTATTATTATTCCAAGTTCATAGTTTTCTGTCTGAGCTGCAGGACAAAATAGGGAATATCATGGGGAATTGATGCTCTGGAAAAATCCTCACCCTGGTACCAGAGTTTGACACCACTTTGTGCTCAGGAATTGCACAAAAATCAGCAAAATTAGGCAAAAATGGGAAGCCATCACCCTCCAATGTCTGACACACAGTGTCCTGTGTGGAATTTTCACCCAGAGCTCTGGGAAAGTAATTTTGCAGGTTTTTCTTAAAAAGAAATAAGCATAAACTTGTTATAAATAATTTTCTTGGGGAGAGAGTTAAAAGAGCGAACAAGCTTTAAAATATAGATATTTTAAAAAACAGATTTCTCTTTTCTTCCTTCCCCAAACCCACCTTTGTAACTCACAGCTGAGCCACCTGATGGACAAGCCTCAAGTACTGAAGGGGAAAAGCACTAAAAAAAGAGAAGAAACCTTTAAAAAGAGCCAAAAAAAGGGTCTTGAGCTGCTCCTCCTGCCTTAAACTGGTGGTTTCCCACAAGGACAAAATCCTACACAAATTCTTAAATAAAAATCCTTATGTTTTGTTTTTTTTTTTCCCCATTCCCCCCCCCCCCCCCCCCCCTTTCCCAGGACATACTTCTATCTATATTCTTCCTTCAGGAATTTCAATTGAAGCTCCAACCTTGGAAAACACCTACTCTGGGATGAACATGTGCTCAGTCTATTTATCTTCATTTCTTTTCCCTACATTTCCAATGTAAATGCCTGTTCGTTGAGGAAAGCAGAGCACCAGGAGAGCAGAAAATAATTAATGAATTCCCAAATCTGATCATCATCAGTGGCCAAACCTCAGCGCCCGACTTTGAACTGGTCATAATTTATTTAGGGAGGGAAATCGTTTCTTGGGCTTTATTTTCTTCCCCTCGAAGTGTTTGGGTCTTGATTTTCAGGGGGGGGGGGGGGGGGCGTGGTGGAGGGGTGTCTTTTTAAACCCCCCTGAAGGGTTCTTTTTGAGAGGGGAGGGGATATTATGGGTTGTCTCGGGGTTTTTCTAGGAAGAAAAGGGGGAAAGAAGAGAAGATAATGGGAATAATGGGAATAAGAAGAATAAGAAGCCAGGAGAACAGCCCTGCGCGGGTGGGTCGGTGCCAGTTTGCTCCCGTGGGAATGGGGAGAGATTTCCATGATGATTTGTGCATGTCTGAACTCGGAGCCTTCCCGGTGACCTATGACTAATGCGATGAGCTCTTCCAGGCTCAGCCGGTCGGGGGGGAGACGGGGAGGGGGTTTGGTTGGTGGTGGTGGGGGGGGGGGGTGGGAAGCTGCCCCGCGGCACCTGCAGCGCCGAGCGCCTCCCGCCGCCGAGCATCCTTGGTTGTTGGGTTTCCCACCCCCCCCCCCCTCCTCCTTCCCCCCAGCCAACAAATAAACCTCCTCTCTTTTTTAGGAGGGGGGAGGGAAACACCGGGGCGCAGAGCGCCGCACATTCCTGCTTCCCCCACTGCGGAAATAGCGCGGTGGCGGAGATGCGCGGGCGCTCACCGGCTCCTCTCCCAGGCGGGCAACTGCGCGCCGGGCTGCGGATTCTCCATCCCACCCTGCACAGTGTTTGTATAGTCCCAATTCCCCCCTTTTTTTGGCTCCAATTCCCATTTTTTTGCCCAATTTTCCCATTTTTTTCCTCCCAAGCAACATCCACCCCTTTTTTTTTTCTCCAATTTCCCCCTTTTTTGCCCCAATTCCCCCTTTTTCCTCCCCTCTGTCCCCCCACTTCCTTTTAAATGAAAAACAGGAGAAAACTTGGATTTTTAAAAGAAAATGATGAAAAAAAGCACACACCATCTCTACCCTCTCTCTTCTTCCATTCCCACCTAATTATTTGCTTTCTCTCCTGGCTGTTGGGTATTTTTGTAACATCACAACTTTTGTTACATCCCTCTAACCCAGATGTGACTCTGTCCTGGTGGGGTTGGGGTCTGTCTGGGCTGAGGCTGGTAGGAAACCAAGTTGAGTTTGTCCCCTCTGTGACACACAGTTACCTCTAAATCTTCAGGGGAATTTAGTTTTGGGGTGATGAGATGATGTCTGGGTACATCTCCTCTTCAAATCAAGGCACCGATGGTTGCAGTGTCCACTGGAGATGGAGGCATCCCACCCACTGCCCATGTCTTCATGTTCCCATTGCATTTCTGGCCTTTCTCTTCTTCTCTCAATGCCCTCCCCCCCTCCCCCCCAGCACTGTTCAACTGCATCATCTACACCAACCTGGTGCTCTCCCAGTGAAAAATGAGATGTTATTTCTTCTCCCAGATATGTGAGACTCCAGTTCAGGTTGCAATCTCCAGAGACCACTGGCAGACACCTCAAATGCCAGGTATCCCAGAGCAAGATGGATTTTGAGGAGACATGGCTTGAGGAAAGGACTTGGAGAAGGACAGCGTTCATGTGGGGAGACCAAATGAGTTCAAGACCAGGAGGTTTGTTGTGCAAATATATCCGTTATAAGAATGACTTCAAAGGTGTTGGGGAATTCTGATCTCTCTGGGAAAGCCCCACTTTCCTTCTTGATGCGCAGGTGTGTTGGAACAGGAGCTGGGAAGGAGCTGCTGGGGGAGACAGGCAGGGAATACACCTCTCTATCCAACAATGGGACATGTGGGGCAAGGAATCAAGGAATTCTGCTGCTTCTGGAAGACCTGGTCCTTTATGAAGCTTCATAGGTGGCCATCTCTGGAGACCTGTTGTTCCCAGGATCACCAGATGGAAGGTCACTGAGAGAGTGGAAAAGATGGGAAGCAGGACCAGAGGGCTGATTTCACAGCTGAAGCCCTGGTGAAGATGCCCTTCAAAGAAACTGCATTGCAGGAACCAGTGATGAGGTGATACTCAACATGGAAATGAATGTTTGCATCTATACCCAGTGAGCTGGGTCATCACACCCAGGGGTTTTACCCCCAGATGATGTCTTTGACATAAATGCTCTTTTCTTTTAAATAGTGAATACCTTTTCAACACAAAACTGTTGGACTTTTTAACTCTTGGGTGCTCTTTACAGACCCAGGAGTCTCCAAAGAAAATTGCCAATGGAAATGAAAAGAGAAGGAAGGTCCACTTAGGGCTGCCTGTCTGTCTGTCCATCTACTAATCCACTCCTGTGTGTATTACGTGTAAATGTGGACCTTGCCTACTCTTGATGTTCACCATTGCCTGTCCATGGGCAGAGAAAGGGGACAGCAATGTACTGGACCTACCATAACACCCTTTATCTAGTCCCTAGAATATTTTCTTACTGTATTTCCCAGGTTTTATATTATATTTCCAGGATATTTTTGCTTTCTTGTCTATGAACTGAGGAGCTAAGCACTGCACAAGCAGATCTGAGCCTTCATCCTGCTCACTACGAGGAGGAGGAGGTCTGAAATCATCTGAACCCAGCCAGGACCTCTTGGACACATAACTGGGCTTGACCCTGTTGGTTTTCCCTTCCCTCCAAGGCATCTCACAAGGATTTCATCTGCTTTCCAGGGCAGTTTCTTTGTTGGTTTTCCTTTCCATCGTCCAGCAGCCTTCATGGACCTTTAACTATTTTTATAGGAGGTTTTTTCCTCGCCTTTTAGGTATATATTTTGCTTTTCCTCTAGCTAGAGGGGGTGGTTCAATAAATGCTGGTAATGAGGCTCCTGTAATTGCTTTTGGATGTGCCTGCAGATGAAATCTTGGATAAATTATTTCTTGGTGGGAAGATTTCACTTGACTTTTGTTGTTGTTCTTGTTCTTTTCCCCCTTTTCTTCTTGCCCAGCTGCCAAAAAAAACCTGATTTCCTAAACAATGTCCAGAGTTCGGGGATTTTGAGAGCTTTTTAAAAAACAACTTCACAATTTACCACCTTCTAGGGTTGGTTATTCTCTTCCCACCCCCCTCCCATGTGTTTCCTTGTGCAAAGAGAGATTTATTCTGCCTTAAATGCCTCCCTCTCACAACAGCCCTTCATGAAAAATCGCCGCCCTTCCAAGATGTTCAGGCTCATTCTTTGCCTCCTAAATTTGTCAGGCGTAAATTCAACAAAATAAAACATGTCAACAGGAAAGAGAAATGACTCATGCTCCTATGAAATAGTCCTCTTGGTAGGAAAATGGTACATTTACTGGGTTTAAACAAAGTTCCCTCTTGACCTGGGTTTGGGTTATACTTAAAAATTGATGGCTAGACCTGACCTGATGTTATTAACAAAATATTCCAGTCAAAAGGACTGGTTTTGGTAAAAAAAAAAACAAAACAACCCACCCCAAAACAAACCTGATGAAAGAGTTTGAAAATTGGGGTGCTGGGTTGGAAGCAGCAGAGAGAAGAAAGAGGGATGGAGGGATGGATGAAAACACACCGTGGGAGATGTTGGAGAGGTTCATCCAGATGCAAATGTGGGGAGTAACTGGATCAGCTGTGGTTATGTGAACTGATTAAGGAAAGCTAAAATAAACCAACCCCACTCACACACCCCCATAACTAAATCTGCCTGCAGTTGGCCAAGCTGAAGAAACCTTCCCCCTCTGCCATGTCTCGCATGGTTAAAAATCTGTTTTCCAGTCAAACAACAGATTTTTCCCATGACTTGCTGCCTCTGGAAATATTCCTCTCTCAGACTTTTCTTCCCTCCCCCAAAATCTGCTGCTTTTTTTTTCTTTTTTCTTTTTTTTTTCCTTTCTCTTGGATGTTTTTGTCTTATTTATTTCCATCACTAGAGCAAAACTTTCCGAGTTCGTCGGGAGAAAAATGGCAGCAAATGGCCAAGGGACTTCAAACCCAGGGATGCCATTTCCAAAGGCTTGGAAAATCACCAGGGCAACAGTTTTAGAAGTGCTTGCTCATCTCAGGAGCTTCAAAAGCGCATGAGACAAGACGAAATTAACTCTTTGGGCCCTCAATTGCTTAGAAAAAAGGTTTTCTCCATCACCTACAATCCCACTGTGTTTCAGGGTGTGAAATTTGGGCAGGATCCTTGGAAAAATTGCTTCCTGGGGGCAGGTGGGAAATGAGAGACGTAGCATTTAGGGGACAAATCTGGTCCCATGTGAGTGTTTTAATCCCCTTCACGTGGCCAAGGTGCAAACCTGCTTGGTCCAAACGGGACCTGGCAAGAAACCACCCCGAACCTGAGAGCGGTGGGCAATAGGGGGTCACTCTGCACCATCACATTTCCCATTCAATCACTTCACGCTGCTGAGTTTCAGCAGAGGTAAAAAGCTTGTTGAGATAAGTCCCAACTCGTCGCAGGGGCTCTGATTTACACCAGCTGGGATGAGCAGCGGTGAGAGTGGCTGCAGAAATAAAAGGATAAATTCCCTCCATAATCCCACAACTTAAACCAGTTTATTCTTCCACACGCACGTGGGTCTTTCAGGTTAGTGCTGGAGCCAAAAGAAAGATTCCTCCTGCTTTTATGAAGCCAAGAACCAACTCTTATGCACTCAGAGACACAGAGAAATGCTTGGGGTTCCCCCTGCACCCCCCAAACCTGAATGTGGTCTCCCTTGCACACATCCACGGAACATTTTAGATGTGCAGATGCTATTCTGGCTTCTGGATACTTCATTTATTAATTTCCATCAATTAAATGCTCAGCCTGCTGCATGCTAGGAGTGAAGTCCACACAACCGGGTGCTGGTGTGTTTGCTGTCTCACCCAATGCTCGTGCCTGGGATGGTGCTGGGCTGTGCAGCCAAATGAGGGGAGCTTTCATCAGAGCATCTCGCCCAGGCCATGGAGAGCTGAGCCTTGGCGTGACTGGAAGCTCCAGCTGCCAAGAAAAAGTCTTCCTTGGGCCAAGTGTGTTGGTGGTGTAAGGCAAGCCTGGTTCCTTTGAAGTGTCTGGGGCAGAGCCAATTTACGCCCAGTTGGGTTTGGCCCATGGTTCATGTTTAGCAACAATATTTTCAAAAACAAACATTGAGGAGGGAACTCGTGGGTATTTTTTCCTCCAGGGCATTCAATTTACTAGCATTGAAGGAAGTATTAATCTTTCTTTTTCCTTTCCTTTCCTTTCCTTTCCTTTCCTTTCCTTTCCTTTCCTTTCCTTTCCTTTCCTTTCCTTTCCTTTCCTTTCCTTTCCTTTCCTTTCCTTTCCTTTTCCTTTCCTTTCCTTTCCTTTCCTTTCCTTTCCTTTCCTTTCCTTTCCTTTCCTTTCCTTTCCTTTCCTTTCCTTTCCTTTCCTTTCCTTTCCTTTCCTTTCCTTCCCTTCCCTTCCCTTCCCTTCCCTTCCCTTCCCTTCCCTTCCCTTCCCTTCCCTTCCCTTCCCTTCCCTTCCCTTCCCTTCCCTTCCCTTCCCTTCCCTTCCCTTCCCTCTTCCTTCCCTCTTCCTTCTTTCTTTCACACCCTGAAGCCTGCGAAATGCCCCTCCAGACCCACTTTCTCATTCCTCTGGAACTTCAGAACTCAATTCCTCAAGGCTTCTTCTGGAAGTGCCCAGACCTTGGAGATTTCAGCAGCTGGACCATACCAGTGGTCCCTGCCCAACCTCCATCCCTGCTTGGTTGGGAATTAATGGGATTAATGCCCACTGAGTTGGCAGGTCTCACCCACACCTTGGGTTTGGTTGTAGGGAATAGGTTGTAAGCCCCAAAATCTGTGGGGCAGGCACGGCCTCGTGCACACTCCTGCTCCCTGAATCACAGCGCTCTGCTCTGGGGAGTGGACCTTTACTCAGCATTTGCCACCCTGTGATTCACAGCGGCTGGTGGCTGCTCATACCCACGCACAGCAAATCCACCTTGAAACAACCTGTGCCAGGATGAGCCAGGCTCGCCTTTCTCTTTGCAAGGAGATTTTTCTTGTGAAGTCTCCATCTGGTGAGCTAAAAATAAGACAGAAAGATGGGGGGGGGTGGGGGGAGAGGGAAGAAAGACTTTGGTGACTTTGGGTTTTGGATTGTGTGGGCACTGGGGCATTTATACACTTGGCTTCAGCATCTAAAAGTCAGATCTGCTGTGCACCCAAATTGCCACCAGCCTGGACAGGTTTATTCCCCTGAGAGGTCTTGGGACCTGAGCAAAATCCATGGTCACTGATGTAGCTGTCCCATCCAAGGAATCATGATTCCACCCTGGGATTTTGGAGCTTGGCTAGAGAAGTGTTGCACGTTGTGCTTCCTCCCAGAAGGATGCGCGTTACTTGGCGTCATCCTGATGGATTAGGGTGACTAGAGTCGGCTGAGGGGATGGCACAGAAAAGTCACCCCTTTATCCACCCAGAGAGGTGGTTGCTGCTTGGCTGGTCACACACGAACCAGTTCTGCAGCACTTCAAACACCTAATGGCACCACAACACTTAATGGCACGGGCACAGCCGAGCTGAGGGTGTCTGGGATCTGGGGCACCCTCAGCTTCATGATTTCCAAAGACATGGAAGAGATTTGGTTTCAGAGAAAAGACTTGCTGGGGGCTGTGAAGTTGGGTATAATGAATCCCTCGTTAATGATCAGCTCCTCTTTGGTCCTGTGTCTGCACAGCACCTTGCACAAAGGGCTCCGCTGGCAACCAAGGGTCTCAGCCCTCTCCTATGGTGTGCTGCCACATAGTTGTACAAACTCAATGTCTTCTTCCCTCTCCAGGGCACGGAGAAGGGCAGGAAAAGGGATTTCTGGAAGTTCAACACCTTTGGGGAGGCAAAGCCAGTTGAATCTGCCCCTGTCATCATGAAACTCAGACCAGGGAGTTTTCTGTTTGCTTGCTGATGACAACACCCTGTAACTCCATGACTAAGCTCTGGGGATGAGCCATACCAGCTTGCACCTTGTTTCTTCCTGGCAGAGCAACGCACCTTGCTGCAGACACCGGTGAGATGGGGATCCTTCCGACGTGCACTACCACATCTATTGCCTTTCATAAACCCCAAAATCCCAAATGACCCCTTAAACCTCTCTGTTTGCTGAGCTCCCTCTTCAAGAATGTCCTCTGCTGTGTGCTTCTGCAAACCCCCCCCCCCCCCCCCCCCCCCCAGATCCACCTCTTCCCCCTTCTGGGACAGGCTGAGCTGCATTTGCCATGGGGGAAGGTGAAAGAATGGCTTATCCATAGGATTTTTCTGCTCTCCTTGCTTTGCCCTACAAATTGCAAATCCAAGGAGTGGCAAAGGCGTGGATTAAGAGGTGAGGACCATGCCTAGTGAGCTGGATGCATTTCCTAGCATTACTCCATCTTTTCATCCAAATCCAGCTTGATTCCCACAGTTGTTTTAGCCCATTCTCACCCAACAAGGTCTTTTCTCAAGAGGCAAGATTTGAGGCAGTTACATGTAGTAAGATGTTTGGTTTTGGAGCTGAAAGCAGCCTCATCTTCTGGGTAACTTTGAGTTTTCAGCTCTTTCTGGAAAGTATTGGGAGTCCCTAACCATCTCCTTGCACCTTATCTGCTGCATGCTCATTCCTGGCTCTGCCATCAGCTCACCAGTGACCTCGATAGTGTCATTTGCCCTCCCTGTGCTCCAATTTCTTATTATATTCTATAAATTTCTTATTCTATTCTTATTCTATAAAGTGGAGATAACGGCTGTTCAGACAGCCCCAGCTGAAGAGCCTTCTAAGAACTGGTGTGTTCTGGAGATGGTTTTATCACTATCTGACAGGTAGATTTGGGGTTGCTGGGAATTACGTGGCTTTCAAGTGTTTACTGAGCTGTTTCTAACCTCGTAAAAGCAAACCAAACCCGTGAACGAGGTGAGGACTCCTCACCTCAAGGCCCATTTCCACCAGAGCCAAGCAGTTGTTATCCTGAAGTTACAGCCCATGAGGTGGGATGGGACCGAGCCGTCAGCTTGGTTATCTTGGCCCAAGCAGAAACCCTTCCCGATGGAGATTTGGCTGAGCTGGTTCTTCCAACATTTGAGATTCGATGTTCCCTGCGAGCAACAGATTCTAACACCTCCCTTTTCGTAACAGCCAGAGCTGTATTTCATCCCTCATCCCCAGAGATTCTGCATTAGAGAAATTTATAAGCTTGGAAGATCGTACTTAGGGATGAGCTAATGGAGGCCAGGGTTGCCTCTTCTGGGAAATGCTTTGGTGGTCTGATACAAACTGGGAAATATACCTATTTTCTTCACTTACAGCCATTCATCATGTAAAAGACACCAGCTCCCCTGGTAGTTTTTGGCAGGCCCTATCAACCTGGGCAGATGAATAGGAAGACCCACACAGATATGAGTGGGCAGCGTTGGGCATCCTGCAGAAATTGCACCTGAAATGGAAATAACTTTGATCTGCAACCGTAACACCATGGGGAAAGAGGAGGAGGAGAAGGGGGGAGGCCTAACACCCCAACTTTGGGGCCCATGGCACTGGTTGTGGGCAGGTTAAATATGGGATAAATTGCAGAAATAGGTGCCCAGCTGGTCTCCACCCAGGTCTGTTGACTTCAGGAGGGATTACCAGGTCAGGAGATGCGCAACGTGAATGTGGCTTTGCAGCTTCCCCAGGGCTGGGCTGGTCCAACCAGGGTCAACTCAACATGGAGTTGAGCTGAGGCTTCATGTGCACCAGCACTGGTGCATGAGGGATGAAGGAAGCGCAGAGCCAGTGGTGTAACCATGCCCAAGTGATGCTCCAGAGTTTTGGGCAGCAATGCTGTTGGGCATTGACTTTGCTGTCCAAAACCCTTGATCCTGATGGAGCTGTTCGTGTTTTGGAGGGTGCTTGGTACTCACAGCTGCTTCAGGCATGACCTTTGGGCAGCACCTGGGGCAAGGGCAAAGACCCCAGGGTGCAACACGCTATTACACAGATGTCCCAGTGAATGTGATGGGACTGGGCAGGCTCTGGCTGCTCAGCCTGAGTTCACCCCATACATCTCATAATGCTTCACCCTATGGGGCCAAGAAACCAGCTGTGACCCTTCCTGGAGAGACCAAGCACCAGGTGCAGGAGATGGCTTAGCTACAGGCATCCTTTGGTGGTGGCCAAGCCTGATCCCACATAAGACACCTCAGATACAAGCTGCAAGTTCTCCCATTGAGTCCAGCAAGCCTCAAACTCAACCTGCAAAACTAGAGATCCTTTCAGTCCTACCACGGGGGAGTTGGGTGAGCCCAAGGTTGGGCCATGCCTTCTTTCTACTTTGGCAGAAGCTTTGGCTCTTGCACTCCAGCCAGCTCTTGCCTAATCGTTGTGTAAACCCTCATCTCCCGCTCGGGGAAGCTGCACTCATTGAGGCCTCATCACCCAAGATTTAAATCCCCAGCAAGTCTCAGACGCTCACCCCGTCCCTGCACGGCAGCGGTTGTAATTGTGCAGGAAGGCTCATGACGCCAGGAAAAAGAAAGTTCAAAGGAGAAACAAACAATTATCGTTCAGCAAAATAACTCAATTTGGGGAAAGCGGGGCGGCGTGGTCGCTCTCCTCCTGTCATTCCTCCGCTTGAACTTCTTTGTTTTAAAATAAATGACCGTCCATCCTGTAAAACATTTTACTGGCAGCTTTTAAAAATAGCCTCTCCCTCCAGCTCCTAATGCCACGTTATCCAGCAAGAAGCGGTGCTCCGCAGACGGCAGCCATCAGCTGCGTTGATTTGTGGGGGCTCAGCGGTGAATGATAACACGGGGCCACGGGATGGACGGGGATTTATGAGCTGAGGAGGAGCTGGTGGATTGTTCCTTGCAGCCCAAGCTCCGGCACTGCTTGGGCATGAGTTTTGCATCGCTATCCTGCTACTGGCCCCACTGGGAGATGGTTGCTGGGAAGGAAGGATGGAGGCAGTCTCCTGCTTGTATTCATGGCTGTAGGATGCTCCATGGGGTCACAGCATCCCATAGCTTCCCACGCCATCCTCGAGGGGTGGTTGCAATGAAGATGAGTTGAGGTTGGGTCAAAGTTCCCTGGGATGTGATACCTGAGGTTTTTGGGTGCTATTTGAGCCAGCAGCTCCCCAGGAGTCCTGGGATGGAGGAAAACCAGCTGCCAGTGGTTCATAGCCGGCCCTTTTGAGCAGAGTCTTAGTAATAACTCTATGAGCACGACCTGAAAAATGGATTTTCCATTTGCCAGCAGGATCCGGGCTCCGGGTGAAGTTTCTGCTGGGCTTTGGGCAGCATTAATGTCTCTCTCTGTGGCAGGGAGGCTCCAAAGGTTACGCTGGTGTGGAACTCACCCAGACCTCCCCAAGATAGAAATACCGTCGCTCGCCTTCACCCGGTTACATCAATACAGTAGGAATTTAATTACCTTTGAGACCTTTAGCTCAGTCCTGATATTAATATGGCCAACAGGTCTAAAAGACATGGAGAGGGGGGAATTCAGGCGCTGGCTGACATGGACACACACAGAGAAGGAGCGATCATTTCTTTAGCGAAGCCGCTGAGACTCGTTGCTGGGTTCAGCGGGGATTTTTTGAGGGCAGATCTGGGCAAAGTGGAGATGTGCAGTTGGAGGAGAAACCTCACATCTAGGAATGACAGTTGAGCACAACCTAAATTTAAGTTAATACTTAAATCCAACCGGCTCGCACCCTCTCCCACTGCCTGTCCCCAGCGCCGGGTTCTTGCTCAAGAGCCTGAGGAACAACAGTGACGTGGCAGGATTTTCCTTATAATAAAAAACCCCAATTTTCACCCTGCTCTGCAGGATTGCAGCGGGTTGGAAAATTCTGCTGGGCATGTGCAACTCTGGGTCGTGCTGGATGCAAATTACCTTGATTACAGGTTGGGTAATTATAGTCGCAGCAGTGGCGGTTGGAGGGCTGCAGGGTAGGGGGAAGCCCCTTTATTTATTTAAATTCTTTTTTTTTTTTTTGGGGGGGGGGTGGCGGGGAGGATGCCTGTGAATTCATCTTAAAACTTTCAACAGAGAAGGGGTGTGCATACATGGGGGGCGGGAGGGGGGGGGGGGGAATGAGAGGAAGGGGGAAGGCAACTCTGCAGCTCTGCTCTGCTAAGAGCATAAATCACTTTTAGGGAATCGTAAATCAATCTCTTCCCGAGCCCTCCAGCCCGTGAATGCAATGAGGCGATGGTGGAGCTCATGCTTCACAGCCCGCATGCAACTCTGGCAAGAAAAACACTCTCCAAAATATAAAGGAGTCTTGAGAGTGTAAAAGCCCTTCATTCAGAGCGGGGCGACGCAGGAGGGTGGTAAAAGGGGCCCTGGAAACCATAGGTGTTTAGATAGGGGAGGATTAAGGGGGGTTGTTTAAGGGATTAGTGATGGAGCACCTTTCCCACTTGGATTTTGGGAAGAAAAAGGATCTGAGTATGGCTACATCCTTTTCTTAGTCCCTTTGGGATGTAGACACCTTTGTGCATTTATCCTCTCCGCTCTCAACCTCTGCCCACCCCAAGCACCCACTGAAATCGGTCCCCGGGAAGCTGCTGCCCATCAGCAACGCTGAGAATCAACATCTTTGGTTTTACAGGGATGTTTTGTGCCAGCACCAAGATGGGGCCGCTCAGAGAGGGGGGGGGGGGGGATGCATGTCTGTGACCCAGCTAGAGAGCATTAACCGCTCAACGCTTGAGCTGCACACGTTGGGGTTTGCCAGTGGGAGCCACTGATTTCTCTCTGATGAGCATTTTGAACAAGTGTATTAAACGCTCAGCATCCTGCTGAGCCCTCTGCGCTCAGCATGGGTAATATATGTATTAACATGCCAGTGAGACGCAGCATTATTCTTATTAAAAGTAATTTATGCAGCCCCATCACTTGACATTTATGTTTCGGAGCCGGTATAAATCTGGCGTGCTCAGGCAGGGGGGTTTCTGCATGGATGGGCCATCCTGAACGGGATGCTCCTGCCTCCAAAAGCTTTGGTTTGAGGCCAGGGAGAGGAGAGGCAGCTCCAGGAGGCTTTTATTTCGGGGGGAAAAAGGGAATATTTAGGGAAAGAAGGCTAAGGAAGCGTGTGGGTTTTGACTCAGCTGTTAATTTGACAGTGAATGACGATGGGGTGGTTGTAAATCTGCTGCCTGTGGATGCAGCCGGCTGAAGCTGTCTGCAGCCAGCCAGGGGTGGGAAGCACGACGGCGCGGTCCCCGGGGGCTTGTCACCTCCAGGTGAGACTTAGTCTGGTGGGATCTGTCTGTAGGGTGCCCCCACGCTGGAGCAGACATCCCGGTGTGAGCAGGGCACGACAGGGGGGTGGTTGGACACGTCGCCGTGTCCCCAGGTCTGCTGTGCACCAGCCACTCCGTGAGCTCATCGCTCGGGGGATCTCTGACTCAGTAAATGACCCGTTGGAAGAAATGAAGGGGGAAAATACTGGTGGAATAGGGAAAAAAATAAAGAACAAAAGATCCATCTCTTTTGCTATCATTGGGTGTGCTTTCTACCCAGCCTCTGCCCTGTGCCATGCTGCATGATGTTCCAGAGCCCTCATGTGAATTAGTCCTATTGCCATGCCATGCCTCAGTTTCCCCATCTCTAAACCAGCCCAATGCTTGCTCAGAGAGGTCTGAGGGAGCCCTGCAGTGAGGTGCAGTAGGCAAATGGGCTTCAGTGGGGGTTATTTGCAGACAAAAGCCAAAAAAAATATCCCAAAAGGGATCCCAGTGACCCTGCCTCAATCCCATGGCATGGTCCTGGCCCTGAGATGCCCAGTGACACCCTGTTTCCCACCACCCAGGTTTTGCCAGCACCCAACATACAGCATCCAGAGGACACATTGGCCCCCTCATCTGAGCTACCCATCCCATGATGGGGTGAACCACCTGCTGGAGGCACCTCTTTCTCCTGGGGAACTCCAAAGGGTGCTGAGGACAACCGGATCAGGCCCAGACCCCTGGGGTGTAACTGCCTGGGGATTGCAGTGAGTGAGCTCTGATGGATGGCTGCTGGATGTGTGGGCAGAGGTGATGGAGGAGAGCGTGGTGACAGCAGGGATGGACACCCTACATCGCTGGCAGATGGTGAGGGACCAGATCCAGTGTCCACAGCTCACGGGAAAGGGACAAGATGTGGACTGGGAGTGCCAAAAAACCTCTCCTAAATGGAGGCAGCCATCACCATCATGAAAAGTATGGGGTGACCTAGTTGCTGTGGAGCTGAACTCTGTGCTAAGAAGAAAATAAATGCCTTTAACTAAATCTGCTCCGCTTTCAGTGGCCTATATACCAACCCGCCTCTTTAGCAGTGGCCAAAGCTCCTCTGCCAAGAAACGCCACAGCAGTGACCTGTTTCTGGTGCTGCCAAAGCCTCCAGCCCATCACGGTGGCACGAGGAACCGGAGGAGCCTATACACTTGAAGATGATACATAAAGGGTCTCCCCTAACCTCCTCCTCCTTCCCCATTCCTTAAGACAGGATGGAATTACTTATTCCCCATCCCAGGGATAGCCAAGCAACATTTTCCCCCAGGGTTTCTTGGCTTTGCAGGTGGAGTTTTCACCTCCAAGAACAAGATTTTGGAGGGGATCAACTTATCGCCATAACCCAAGGGTGGTTTGACCCCATCAAACCTCCCCAGTGGGGTCCAACCTCTGTTCCTTGGGAGAGACACAAAAAAGTGTCGCAGGACGGTGGCGGAAAGGGGGGGGATCGGATCGCTTGGCTCTGCAGAAATGCCTTTAATTCCTTAATATCCCCTTTTTTAGGGTACAATTATAGATTGGCTGCACCCCGCTGCCGTAAATCAGCATCAAAGGCTCCCTCGCGTCAATAGGAGAACACATGTACTTACAAGACTATGGGTGTTTGATGCTAATAAAAGAAGATTAAATGAGAGGTCGTAATCACCCGCCGAGCCTGCCAGTGCCAACACAGCATGCACAGCCTGGATGGGCTGGAGGAGCTGGGACTGACCCCCCCCCGTCCCCCGGGGACACCCCTCGCTCCAGGACCCGTGCCTGCAGGGACCCAGCGGTGCTGCTCCAGCCCTCAGTCCCCTCCTTCTCCCTTCCCCCCTACCCACCTCCCACACCCCACGCTGGATTTCGGGAACATTAATCACCCTCCCTAAACTGACAGTCCGGCTTTTTTGTACCTGTAGCGATTATCCAAGCGTTTTAATGACACCTTGGACCCAAGGTATCAATTAGACATGTCAGGATAAGAACTGCCTTGAGCTGATTCAGCCCATCGCGACCACAAGGCAGGGACCAGTTCCAGGCTCTCCCCACCATACGTTCAAGCCTCTGGGGCTGGGATGACTCTGAAATGCCCGTGGGGGGGGGGGGGGAACAAGACAAGGACTTACTTGGCACCTTTTATTTAGTGCTAAAGCCCTTTGCTTGTGCAACAGTTCCTGCAAGGAGAGGCAGGAGGGTGCTTGGAGTTATCCTGCGGTGTGGGATGGAGGTGTGCAGTGATTAGAGCGGAATTCGGGCTGGATCATGGGGGAGTTTGGGTTGGGTGGGATCTCAAGAGGTCCCTAATCCAAACTCCTGCTGGAAGTAGGGTCGGCTATGGGATCAGACAAGGTTACTCCAGGCTTCACCATCCATCCACCTACCAGCTCATCCTTTTCTTTCAACTTCCTCTCTCTGCTTTGTGGATTATTTTATCCCAGCCTGATGCATCACCCACCTGTGATGACTTTCAACATCCAAAATCCTTTCCCACTGCCCAGACACAAACCTGCATTATTTCCCTCCCCAATACACCCCTGCTTTGCAAACATGATACCTCCAGGCACCACCAGCTCCTGCTGTTGATTTTGTGTTTAGCCCTTGCAACCCAAGCAGGAGGGTTTTAAGCATCATTTCAGAGATGGGCAGACCCAGCAGCAGGTCACGGTGGTTTGGGTTTGAGTTGCATCTCATGGCTTGTAAGCAGCATCTGGATGAATATTGGGGTGCAGAAGAAAAGCCCAACATGGGAGGCAGGAAAAGCTCTGAAAGCAAAATCTGGTCTTGAGGGCTTAGGAAGAGCTGCTGGGCTACAGGGACAAAGCTCTTCATGGACAATTCCAAGGCATTTTCCAAGAAGTTTTCCAACCAGTCATCAGCATAAAAGCCACTGACCATTGGTAGGGCAGAGAGGTCTATGGGGTAGGACCCCCCTCAAGCAGCCCTGGATGGGAGAGCTGTGCTGCAGGGGTGGTTTGTCTGCTATTGCCCCAAAATCTCTCCCTCTGGATGGGTGTCTCAGGTCTCTGGGATCCGTTTGGGACTCTGCTCTCACATCTCATGGAGATTAAGTGCCATCAGGTGGGGTTTGGGGCACACAGAGGCTTGAAGCAATTGTAGCAGGGGGGTTCAAAGGTGGGTTCAAACCCTTTTTCTGTCCCTTCACTGACAGCGGTTCAAAGCTGAAACAATCCCAGTGCTGGTCATAACATGGGCAGCTCACACATCTGTGGGATGGGACACACATGGTACATGAGGAACATCCTGCTCCCAGCTGCTCCAAGGAGCACTGAGCAGATGTGCTTGAGATGGCTCTCACAGATGTGGCTGCTCCAGCTCTATCCTTTCTCTCTTGAGTATCTCTCTTCCTTTAGGTCACCCAAGATGCATGGGCTCTAGGAGATCCTCTTTCTCCTGACCAAGCCCAAACTTGTCCATAGCCTTCCTATGACACCGTGCGGTCAAGTCAAGGATTTCCAATTGAGGGAGACCAAAACATGACAGAAAACCACAGGACCAGTGCAAGAAGCTCAGGGCTTGGGCGGCAGCTCGGCCCACAATTGCCTGCCACGGCCAGTGATTCAAACGTGGTTGTGGGGTCAGGTTTTTCACATTCTTTCCTGCTCACAGGGAACATTTCTACCCACAAACTGCAGCGTGTCCACGGCTCAGCACCCTTCCTCCTGAGAACAGCCTCAGAGAAGACAAGGGAACCTCAAAGCTGTCATCAACATGCGGGCAAGCCGATGAGCACTCTGTGGTGACAGAGGGCCTGTCTTTGCGAGCTGGCCTGCCAAACATGTGTCTCTCAAAACGCTGGCAGTGACATATTTTTGGGAGCTGGCTGCCTCCTACTTCTGTGGAGCTAGAAACGCTCTAAAGCCAACGAACTGTCAGAGCCTAAGGGCTATAAACATGTGGTTTTGCCACCCAAGGTCTTTCTCCTTGGTTTTTGCCTTTACAATTCTGGGATTGGGTGTTTTTTGAAGAGCCTGTGGGAGAAGGCAGATTTAACACATGGAGCTTATGGTTCCCTGTGCTGCTTGGGCCTGCAGCTACATCACTTTCAGGCCAAGAACAACGCAAGAGTTGGGAGGCTTCACCATGAAGCCACAGGCTTGGGATATTGGACACCTTGGCTCCTCTCCACCACGATATTGGGCAACCTCTGCCCATAACTCCTCTGTTTCGGAGCCCCTGGGCGAAAAGGTCAGAGCTTTTCAACTGGACCTTGTCTATACTCCTAAATTTAACCCAGCAAGGCATGGTGAACCCATTTCACGTGGTACATGTTGTACAGCATCAAGTGTGATTGAGATTAGGTCATTCTCAAGAGGAGTTCAACTCAAAGTGACTGTAATGCCCCAATTCTTCTTTAAAGAGGGTGTGAGAACAAGGAAATTTGATGTCAGACCTCCAAGGCCTTCCTCTGATAGCCCAGTTCTAACCACCTCAGATGATGTACTCCTCGTATTCAGCTTTGATTATTAATATTAATGTAGATACAGCCTCATGAAGTTGTGCAATCATAGGAAAACCCACCCAAACTTTCCTTTTCTTTCCTCCCAGTTGCTGACTGGGACTCTGAAGTTTCCCCTCCTCCTCTCTTTTGTGGTCTTCAAGGCACAAAAGCTGCTCCATGGTCTGATAGCTGGATGGGTGCAGTGCTAGGACAGCTTGCTATGTATTGTTCAAACTCATGGCTTCTTCTCTTGTCCCCAGCAGACAGAGAGAACAATTTACTCATCCCTTTCCAGCAAACTCCTACACGAATTAGCTATTGCTGCTCCTTCTGCTCCCTCTTCCCAGGAGTCCTTGCAAAGATGGCACTAGCAGGGCTGCATTTTATTAGGCTCCTGATCATTCCGAGCATTGATCCTGATTTATCCTCCAGATTGGTCCTGAATGAGGTGCTCAGGAGCAGGTGCACAGGTAGGACCTGTCTACGATAAGCGCAGAGATATCAGCAACTCCCGTTAGAATCAAAGGTGAGGCACCTGCAGAGGGTGAATCACTGGAGATCAGTACCCAAGATAGCGCAGATGAATTGTCCTCTGCGTGTGTGTACTTCTCCCCACCGCCTATATCAGGAACCAGGTGGAACATGCCTAAATTTCCACCTTGCAGGAATGGGACATGGGATGACTTGGGCTGAGCTGGCATTTCACACCGGTTGAAGAGAGGGGGGCATCACTTCACCCCTCTCATTTATACATCCCTCTAGGAAGTTGGTGGAGTATGTGCAACAGTCTGGCAGTGCCTGGCTGCAGGGAGCAAAAAGCATTTAACTTCCCTTTTTATTTTTGTATATATATATATATATTTATTTTTTTTTTCCTTTACACAAAGCATTGGTTTGATTCCAGGGCATTTTTTAAATAGCTTTCAGAATTAGCAGGAGGTGGGGCAGGGAAGAGATGTGTTTCTGGAGTTAAGCTGGGATATACGGGCTTAATTCACCACTCCAAGGGGAGCTTGGTGATGCAAACGGGCGGCGAAGGCGCTGAGCTGAGCGGGTGCAATCCCGTCTTCTCTGGGGCACGTGGGAAGGTCGGGGTGACTCAGAAAGCTGCTGTAGCTGCTGCTGGGAGAGGAGCTAGTCTGAGCCCGTCGTTGCACGTGAGAGTGGGTAAGGGCAGGCAGGGTTAGGATCGATGTGGCAGAGGCAGGGAAGAAAGCTGTGGCTTCTCAGGGAGAAATTAGCTTTGGAAACAGCGGCGTTGCTCACCGTGGCCGTGAAAGGAGAGGAGGAGGAAGATGGGTGGGGATCATCCATCCATCCATGGCCATCCTCATGCTCTAAGAGTAGAGTTCAGTGTTCCCTGGGCAGAGACCAGGGCTGGGGTGGGAATGGGTCTGGGTCATGCGTGGGTGGGCAGATGTCTGGCTTGTTGAGGTGGGGTCCCTTCATGTTGTTGCCCATGGGACAACCCAACCAGCCTTGAATGGCACAAGTTGTGGGTGATCTACACAAGACCTGCTCTATGAGATGTCTCAGATACACTGATGCATCTGAAACAACTCCAAACACCTTTGTGTGGGCAACCCCATTGAGTCCTTAAGCACTCATCTCATATAATCCTAGAAGACCACAGGGAAGATGTCCATATCTGAGCCTGACATATCAGGCTTCCAAAATCAGCCAGGCAGGGCACCATATGCTTCTCAACTATCACAGCAGCATGTTGCTCTCCATCTCAACAATGAGAAGACACAGAACAGTAGATTCCTTGTTGAGTTCATGGAGATGATGCAGGGACTAGATGCCCCAGTCACCATCTCTTGAAGCCCCAGTGGCACCAAGTGCCACCTCAGGCTCTGAATCTGCTGCCTTGGGAGCAAACACAAAGTGCTTGTGAATTGCACCTTCTTCATCACCCCAAGTCTCAAACAGACCCTTGAAACACCTCAGCATGGCAAGGAGGAGGAGGAACCCAACCAACAGGACCAAAGACCTCAGCTATGGGAACATGAGAGCGGATTTTGAGAGCAAAGTGGAGGTTGGTGTCCCTGCCTGTGTCAGGGGGTTGGAGCTCTGTGACCCTTGGGGGTCCCTTCCAACCCAGACCATTCCATGATTCTATAGGTTGGAGAAGGTGACCCTTGGCACCAACAAAGCCCAGCCTTGCTTGCCTTCCCCCCCTGCAGCTCCTGCCTTGTGGAGACGTGCACCCGAAGAGGTCACGAGTTGAGAGGAGACGTCTTGGCGGTTGGGTTGGCGGAGGAGGCGGGGAGGAGGCAAGGGGGTGGGTTTGTTCTAGGCAAGGAGACAACCAGGCAAAAGAGTCATGAGTTCTTGGCTATGGAGGGGCCCATTGCTTGGAGAGAAAATTACTGGCAAATGGCTGAAACATTGAGTGTTTCTCCCCAGCCCTTCCCTCGCTGAGAGCAATATGAAGGCAATTATTAGAGCTGCTTCTGAAAGGAAAAGGGGGAGGGAGAGGAGGGGAAAGGGAATTTAAAAAAAAAAAAAAAAAGAAGGAAAAAAAAAAAAAAGAAAGGGAACAACCTGGAGAGCTGAAAGCTGCTGCCTGGATGTGGGTTTTCAACAAGACTCCTTGGCACATCTGTTTGCCTAACCCAATGCATCACACAGGCTCCGAAAGCTATAATCAGGCAATTTCAGGGTGTGGAGCTGGGCACTAAATAAGTACTGAGATAAGTGCATGCATTGTTCACACGCCAAGAGTCAAAGAAGTGCAGACGGAGAGACCTTTGTTGGCCCAAGCCATGAAATCATGAGAGCCTTGGGGGCTTGGGGATGGTAGGGACGGTCCTGGGATGGGGTGCTGGGTGTCTCACAGCAAAGAGCCCGCGGGGAAAAAGGATGAGTATGGAAAAAGAAAAAGAAAGAAGGAAAAAAAAAAAAAAAAAAAAGAAGAAGGAAGGAGAAAGCAGCCTGGCTCCTTCTTCTCCACACCTCCCCACGCCAAAAAAACCCTTGGTGTAAGTGTCAATGGCGTCATCGTGGAAAGGTGGTGCTTGTCACAAATAAATCAGCCCTTGCCTTTTAGCTGTGATGATAATTATATGGTGTCTTAAGTATCTGTACAAACTGTCAGGGGAAATATATGGTGAGTAAAGAAACTTGGAGCTTGCTAGCAGGGAAATGTTAAGGTGTCTCAGCTTAGCTGCTACAAAGGAACCTTGTCTGGATTTATTTGGGGGTGGGAATGATGAAAGGTTGGATTCGTGTCCTTTCTTGTCCGTCAGGAGACATTTAATGTGGTTGTATAACCCTAATGGTTTTTTTAAAAGGAAAATTAGAGAATCGGAGGTTTGGAAACAAACACAGTCCAGGAGGAGGAAGGGCAGAGGCCAGGTACTCAGCACCTTCTGTGGCGGCAGAAGAGGTCCCTGTGACCAGAACAGTGGGGTGGCAGCACCCCAGATGTTGCTGCTTGGTAACTACAAGTCCAGAAAGGGCAGATGGGGCCAGGAGCGACGCTAATTCGGGATCAAACCCCACGGGGCAATGCATGAGTGAGCGGCTGTGCAGGACTTTTCACCCGCAGGTGCAGATATCATCTGGGGTTTAGGAAATCCCCAGACTGTGGATGCTCCTTGGTGACTTGGTCTACCACCCGCCCATCATTGGAGCCCGTAACTGCGAGCAGGCAGCAGCCCAGCTCAGCTATACCACCAACAAGGCCGGACTCTGTCATGGAGAACAGGCCCGGCCTCACTATGCAGTCGACTCAGGCCGCGCTGGGTGTCTATGGCAGGATACAGCCCCGTTGAGGTGGCACTGCTGCATCTTGATGGGTGCCCATCACTGTGGCTTCTGGGTACCTTGGAGCGCATTGCATCCATGGCCTCCCAGCACCAAGGGAAGCTGAAGAAACACCAGAAGGGGGTTAAGCTTTGACCTTTCTTCATCCAAACATGATCAGCAATGTGTGCAAATCGTGTTGGCCCAAGAAGGCTCCATTGTCCCCAAAAAGGCTCTGTTCCTCCAGCATTTATTTTCTTTTTCTTTTCTTTTCCTCTTGGGGCTCCTGGTTTTGGTGAATCCAGGTGTTCAGGTGGGGATTGGGCACAGATATTTGGGTTCTAGGTGCAGCTGCTTACACAAACTATAATTAGGCCAACAAAACCCTCATGGTTACAACAGAACCTATGTGCCAAGGACAGGTATGGACACAATGAGCCCTCAGAAGACAACGTCTACACCAGCACCCTCAGAACAAGGCATCAACACTGTTGTCCTGGCACTATGGGCAGGGAAACTGAGGCACAGGGCCATGACTTGCTCAAGGCCAACCTCACCCCTCACCGCCGCCGCATTTCACATTCCTCCCTTTCCTCGGCGGCCCACGGCCGGGAGCTTCTCGCACGATATCCTACGTGAGGGCTCCTGGGTTATTAAGCGGAGCCAGGGCTCGGTGTCAGGAAGGATGCTGCAAGCTCACACATGCTGGAGCTGGGTTAATCCCTGCCGGAGCGGCTGCAGCCGGGCAGGGTGGCTCCATGCTGTGGCGGGGTCTGAAACATGATGGTTTGGAGTATCCCAAAGGTGAGGGTGCTCAGGATCTGCTGGGATGTTTCCCATGTTGCCTCAATGTGATGGGTTTGTGGACCCTGTTCCTGGCCCCATCCCAGTGGGATCTGGAGGGCTTGGAGGAGGGGGTCACCTATCCAGACAGGGGGGAGTTTGCAAACCATAGGGCACACAGCATCTCCTGGCACACAGTGTTCCCCTGGGGTGGGCTGCATCCTGCTCCAGGGGCTGCACCGCACCCCACCCCACCCCAGCTCCCCCCCTTCCCACAGAGCATCCATTCCATCCTCCTTGCTGCATCCTCCATGGGGCCAGATCCTGCCCTGGTCCTGCTGCCCCATGGGCCACCCCACTTGGCTTCACCCACCTTCTCAGCCAATCCCCATCCACCATCTGTGTTCCTGACCAATCCCATGCTGCTACTAAGCTCTACTTCCAGCCATTCCCATGCTGCCACCTAGCTCTGCTTCCAGCCAATCCCATGCTGCCACCTAGCTCTGTTAACAGCCAATCCCGTGCTGCCCCCTCCAGGGGTATATAAAACCCCAGTGGGTCTCTGCAAATACCTTTTTTTTTGGGAAAAAAAAAGGGTTTTTTTGGTCAGTGAGGCCATCCAAAATCCCTCCCTCTTCCTCCCTGCTCCATACAGCCCTGTGCTCGTTAAGGCCTAGCACTAATTACCCTTCGAGCCAATCCAGCCACGGGGGCTCTCCTTAACCCCAGCCCTGTATCACCGCTCTGCCAACGGTCTCATGAAGCCGCAATTAAAACCAAGCTCATTTCCATGCCGAGCCCCAGGTAACGAGCTCTTCAGGAACCAGCCGGCATCCCCCTTTTTTATTTGAATTTTATACTCCAGCCCCCTCATTTCTCCCCCTCCTTTCCCTGGTTCCTTTGCTTGTTTATTTATTGGCCTTTTATTGCAACGGATATTTGCATGGAAACCAGTTCCTGCTGTTCCCTTCCCACTCCAAGCCATCATCCTCGGGTCGTGATATTATAGTTGCCATGGTAACGCATTGAGATGCCGCTGAGGACCGCGCTGCCTTCAGGTGGGGAGTCAGGCAGATGGAGCGGGTGAGAAACAAAGAGGGGAGGGAAAAAAACATCCACTTTATGTATTTTTTTGGTGGTGGTGTTGTGCCCATCGTGGTCCAGAGCTGCGTGGCAAAGCTGGGGTGTGATAGCAGGAGGCGTTGGGTTTGGGGGTTCATGGTTGAACTGCGTGAGGATAAACCGTAGGGTTGAAGGTGGATGAAACTTTTAAGAAAGGGCTGGGGGCAGGTGATGGAGAGGGGGTTGCTCAAAAGGTGTGGGGTGTTTCCTACCTGCATCCCAGAGTGCCCCGTTTCATCTAGGGGTGCCCAAGATGCATCCTCAAGAAAAGCCCTTGGCATCTCCGTTTGAAGTGCAACACTGCTTCTCCCACGGCAGCCTCCCTGAACCCCCGTTCTCCTCCAGATCTGCCCGACTCCCAGCCAAGGCCACCGGCTGGTGCTGTGCTTTCCCCTCCTGGGCTGCAGGCAGGGATGTCTGGAAATCGTTAATCCCAAGAATGCTGCCGGATTTCAGGAGCGGTGGGAAGGGGATGGAGTCAGTCTATAAAACCTGAGCAGCCTGAGAGCGGACGGTTTGCGACCTCGCTCCTTCGGCAGAGGTCGGGCTCTTGGCTTTCCCGAATCCATCCCGACGGCCGCCGCATCTCCAGATGTTTGCCGTCCTGGTGGGGGTCCTCACTTATAGAAGTGCCCAGCTGCAGCCTTGGCATGCCCCCATAGGGTCCAAATTCTCTCTCCAGTGTGAGGGAGGAAGAGACCAGATGTGTCTTCTTGCTTGGCTTTTCTTCGCCCCTAAACTTGGCCATCTCTTGGATCCAAACCCCTCGGCGTGTTGATTTCAAGGGGATGATGAAGTTCACCCTTTGCCTTTCACCTGGAAAATTGCCCCTCTAGAAGGCATCATGGATTGTGTTAGATAGTAACCCCCAAAATATTCCTTCCTCACAAGTTTCACGCCCTTGGGGAGAGCAGAGGATGCTTTGGTATCTCACCTCCACGCCCAGCCACGCCACGCGCCCAACCTCCCTTAGACAAATTAAATCCCCGTGGCTGATGCAGAGGTGGCACCTCCATGAGAAAGGACATCCTGGGACATCTCCAACCAGCGAATGGTTCAGCAAAGGTGAAATCCAAACCCTGTCCAAGCAACATCTTCCTCCAGACTTTCCCAAAAGGGATGCTGAAGGGGTCGGATAGCTGCCGACATCTCTCCCACGCCGTGACCCCACGTGGAGATCATTTTTGGATACACGTTTTGAGGAGAGTTTCACCTCCCCCTTTCCCAGGACCAGCCCCTGGAACCTTTGTGCCATCTTTTGTGGTGGTTTTATTTTCGATTCCCTTCCCAGTCTATAACCCAGCAGTAATAGGCGCCGCAAATCAAAGGCGTCTGGATGCTGAACACGCTCCCGCTCGCCGATGGGCTCTTTGTGACCCCGGCACAGCGACGCTGATATGTATTTATTATCTTTATTTGATTTTTTTTTTTTTTGTTTGCATGGAAAAGATCATTCCTCTGCAAAACTCAACCCTGACTTCCTGCAACAAAGGAGGGAGCTATTACTGCAAACCACCCCCCAGCCCTTCCCAAACAACCCCGCTGACTGCAACCAGGACACATCTTCGCAGTATATTACTGCTTATTGGAATATTCCCCGCATCTACTTTGCCATATGTTTGTCCTCGCTCATTTTAGGTTGTGCTGCTTTGCTAAATTACATGTTTAAAGCCAACCAAAGTAGGAAAGGGGAGAGGGGAGACTGGCAACACACCGGGGGCTATTCCTTGTTGCAAAACCACCCCCAAAAAACGAGGCATGGTGTTTTACTCGTAGCCAAATCCCACCCCAATTTCCTCATCAATTCGGTTTGGAAAAGGGTAAAAACCCCGAGCACGATGGCTGCATCTTCCGTTTCTTGATTCCCCTTGGAAGTGGCAGTGGAACAATCGGCCGCTCTGTTCGTGCTACTCTCTATTCATGCGGTAATTAGAAAGCTAGGAATGACAGCCCGTTTAATGACGGCTGTAATATGTACCTGCATCTCGCACAACAGCTGGTGCGCTGGAGAAAATGCAGCCATGTTTCTTTGAGATGGGCTAATAGGAAAATCTTGAGCTAACAAGGAAATAAATCTCCCCAAGGCTAAACTTCGCAGAAAATGGTTTCGTGTGCAGAGAAAGGAATTTTAAACAAGTCGGGCCAAATTCAGCCTGGCTGGAGCTGAACCGGTGCTGCTGCGGGTGCCTTCAGCCCGCTGACGGCGTAATGGAACTCAGTACCTGCACCTCAGTGGGGTGTTTTTTTTTTTTAGGTGGTTTTTTTTTTATTTTTTAGCTGTTTATGCGGGTGTAAATCAGGGCTGACACATCCTGAGCCGCTGGGTTTACACCAGGCTGTAAAAGCCGCTGCTGGGCAGATGCAGAAGGATGCGGGGGCTGCTCCCCGGGGCTGGTGTGTGCTGGGAGCTGCGCGGTCTTGGAATGAGACAGCAGCCACGGTGAGAGCAAGGCTGTGGCAGCAGGGATAATGTGTGTGGGATGCATTGATACCCCCTGCCTGGGTACTGCATGGGATGAAGATTATTAGGGGGGATCAAGTGCCTTGGCTGGAGGTGCCGACACTGTGTGTGATGTCTGTGCCAAGGCTCAGCTTTAAGAGGTAAAAGGCACAAGGATGGAGCTGGACTGAGCAAAGAGATCTTTGTGTGGCCCTGCAGACGGACCCGTGTGTTGCTGTGCCAGAGTGTGGCATGAATCCCCTCCCTTGGAGACCACCTCTGATTTCCAAGGGGGATGTGATCTCCTCCAGGTGTTTCCCCAAGGAGCAGTTCCCACCTCAGGGTCTCCTTCCCCTTCAGATCCCTCCAGCCTCTGCTAGAGGTCTTTTGTTCTGATGGTCCACCAGCACTTGTTGCCCTCGTGTTTTCTTTGGGTGACAGCAGCTGGGAAGAAGGAGAAGAAGCAGGTGAACTCTCCTGGCACCCAGCAATCGCCCCAAAGCCCCTCTCACCCCCCATTCAGACATGAGACCAGGGCTGGTTTCTTCCTCCACATCACACCCAAAGGACACCACCCCAAATTGCACCCATCAACCAGACCTTCGGGTGCCCAACGGGAGAGCGCGCTGAGGTCACAGCCCCTCCATCACACAGTCCACAGCCAAGGGAAGGAACAGGATGGGACCAGGATTCCTGCTCTGCCATGAATTACAGCCGCGGGGCTGCTGAGCCCCAGCCCAGCGAGGACCTGCCGCTGCATTCTCGGCGCGGTGATGATTTGCAGCTCGGCCCAGCCCAGCTCACTGCGTGCCTTCTCCAAACGGATCCGTCTGAACCGGCTCAAGTTCTCCCCAGCACTAATTGATTTCTGCTTGCAGCCGGCTCCCTTTCAGTCCCCTGCTAGCCCCCAGCCCTCAGGAACTCGGAGATAAAGCCCCAGGGTCTCGGTTTCCTGTAGCCAGCCTCCAAACATCTGATCAAGTGTCTTAAGTTGTGTGGATTTCTCTGGGGTTTTTTTCCCCCTTCCCCTTTTCTCAGGCATCCCCAGGGAAGTTCCCAGAACCATTCCTCATTTCTTCCAGCCATCTGCTCCGACCCACGGCGAGAAAAAGTCTCCCTTCCTCCCAAACTCCCCTTAAAAACCACGTTAATCCAACCCGGTTGGGTCGCACATGGCTTTTGCAAGGGACGTGGGAAACGGCTCCTCAGCAGGAGAGCACCTCAAAGGAGGAAAACTTTTGGGGAGCAGTGGATGTGGGGAGAGGCCGAGCCCGGTAGCATCCACGGTGCCGTGAAACAGGGCATCTCAGGGGACCAGCCCCGACCGTTGTCAGCCCATAAAAAGCAATCCTGCAAATAACTTCTCGGTGTCCATCCAAGGGAGCTGCTGCTCCGCTTCGTCCCTCCACGGGCCGTAATTTAAAGGCTCAGGGTAGGAGGGGGGTGTGTGGGGTGCGTGTCCCTTCCTGGAACCACTGGTGCTCTGCATGCTGTGAATAATATTCCGCTTTTTCCATCTGTGACTAGATTTACGACCCGGCAGCTCCGTTCAGATCTAGGTCTGATTTCGACGGTCGATGCTGGAATGTGATATTTTCCTAAATGTCCCTGTAGTGCCATGAAATCCAGTTATAAAGAAAACAAGGACATGTTTTAACAATAAAACCAATGTGCATGATCTAATTAAATGGCATAATAAAATTAGGAAATAAATGCACAAAGCATGAAAACCTGTTCCTTGAAAAGTGAATCAAATTGGCTACTAAAATGAGCGTTTATTCCTCGTGAAGGAAACTGGGAGATCCTGTCCTCCTTCTCCGGGAAGGGATCTCCGAACTGATTCCAGGTTTTGGGAAGGTTTGGCCGCTGAGGGTTGTTTTTCTCTGAGAGCTGGATGGAGCCGGAGGCAGCCAGGAAGGGGGGGGGGGGAAAGGAAAGAATTATTTGCTTAGTGGATGTATTTACCTGCTGGAAAACCCATCCCGTGCGCAAGGTTAATAAATACATCGCGAAGGAACCTGAGATGCTGGGGGAGGAAGGGGTTTGCTGCTGGGGGTGGCTCCAGCAGGACCCACGCACGCGGCTGGGACATGGTATCTGCCTTGTGAAGCTGCTAAGGGCAAAAAAAAGGGAGCAAACTGGGTTGCCCAACTTTTAAGCTCCTCTGGAGGGTGAATATCATTAATCTCTCCTTATCCATCAGCTTCCTTATGCCCTCCAACAGCGAGTTTTTGAGCTGGAGCAGGGGAAACTGAGGCATTTAAGCTAAAGCCCAGGGGATGTTTGCAGCTTGTGGTTCTGAGGGACACGGTTCCGTGCATGCGAAGAGGAGGAGGAGATGAATTTGACTCACCAGCTCAGAGCCTTGGATCCCACCGCGTTGGCAAGGGAGGAGGGAGCTGGAGGTCTGGTTTTGCAGCCAACATGGGGTAAAAGAGAAGAGCCTGGCTCCAGCCAGGGCGGGTCTGATGCTCAAACCTGGCAGCCCTGGGATGCTGGGGCCGCACTTGAGGCTCCTGGTTTGAAATTTCCATGGGTTTGGGGTTTTTTCCCCCCCCATTTTTCAGTTCTGTGGAACTTTACAAACCGAGCATGGAGTTTGTGACCCTCAATGGTTCGAAGCAGTTAGCTCCAACACCCACACGTGGTCCAAGCCAGGCTGGTGCCAGCAACCAACCGCTTCTGGGGAGGGCCAGAGAGGCTGACACCCACCTGGGGGTACCCACATCTTCCTCCCCTGCTCCTCTGGTGAAACCTCGTGACGCCAGTAGAGAAAATTCCCTTTTCCCTTCTCTGCTTGGCACCGCGATCCATCCTTCATCCAGCCCATCCATCAATCGGCTTGGCGCGCTCTCCCTCGCAACCGTGTCATCTCGCCTACCCCCGTGGTGTTAAATAATTAAACCCTAGCACGTTGTAAAAGAGACCCAAAAAAAAAAAAAATTATAAATAAATAGTGATCTGTCTTACAGCTGCAGAATAAAATCATTTGGCACCGACACCAAGATCAGATATCGTTCTGGCAGGCGACCGTGCCAAAGCGGGGCGTGGGTTGGGACCGGTGGCCTGTTGGATCCACGGGATTTCGGATTACACTGGTGCTGGATTTGGCCCCCACAGTGGAATGAAAACCTCAGCTGTGGTGGAAGGTGTTTTATTTTATTTTGGTTTGTTTTGTCTTTTTTTTTTTTTTTTTAAATTTTATTTCATTTTATTTTATTTTTTTCAGGAGATGGGCAGGCCTATTAAAAAATAATTCTTGCCCAACATCAGGCGATACTGTGAACTTGTAACTCAGCGTGGGAACGCGGGGCGGTCGGGTTATTGCTTTAATCAGCATTGCAGGGTGTCGATAAGGACACGGGGGCTTATTTATTGCATAGGTGAGAGCACGTTTCGGCTCTGCGCCTGATCCTGCGGAGCTCCCGGCAGGGACTGAGCTCCGTGTGCCTTCGCAGCAAGAGGTTGAGCAGCATCTCTGAGCCCGTGGGAGATGAGTGGTCACATCCCAACACCACCGTGGCTGGAGCAGGGGACACAAGATGCGTAAAAACCCCAAGAGTTTGGGATTTTTTTTTTTCTTTCTCCCTCTGCAGTTTAACCCGCTAAAGAAACTTTCTGATTTATTCTTGGTCCCCATTTTTCACGCTTAAGGGCATGACACACATTATCATTCACCACCTTCGTTTACATGTAGCAAACATAGGTCAATTTATTTCTAAATCCCCTTTTTTATGGCTCTATTGAACTATTTGCCACATTATTTATACGTTAATGCGATGAATCCCTCTGGATATCACACTGTCTAATAAATAACGCGACAAATCATTAAGCAGGGTGATAAAATCAAGCCATTTAAAAATACATCAACCTGTGTTGCTTTCGTGTAAAATAAGCTCCAGGGGCCCATCAGGGAGAGAGAGGAGGCGAGAGACACACGCACACGTGCGCGCACACACACACACATAAAAAAAAGAGAGGCAAAACACCTGCTTTTGCTGAATCTCCTGGAAAATGAGGAGCTGAATGTTGGGGGTTTTTTTATGCAGGTGGTGAAGCTGGAAGGATGAAAGGAAAGGGGGGAATGATGTGGGTTTCAGGATGGATGGATGGATGGATGGATGGATGGATATGGGGTGGAGGTGAAGGCTGCTGGTTGAAGGCAGCAGGGTGAAACTCACCCCCAAAACCATGCGAGACCCAAATCATAGAATCATAGAATCATAGACTGGGCTGGGCTGGAACGGACCCCAAGGGTCACAGAGCTCCAACCCCCTGCCACAGGCAGGGACACCAACCTCCAGGCCTGGAGCTACACAAGGTTGCCCGCAGCTGGCAGGACGGCACACGCGGGCACGGCTGGGTTCAGCTGTCAGCATCCTCCTGAAGCGGTCACATAGGTAATGCAGGCACAGCCGACTTGCTGCAACACGCCAAGGCGTTCGCAGCTCCTGCCTGTGGGTGAGGAAAGGTGCCGAGCAGGAGAGCGGCCCCGCGGCCCCAACACCCCGTCTGGGATTTTACCAAGCAGCTGGGGGTTGCCAAATCCTGAGCGTCCAAGCACAGCGTGCAGCAGGGAGAGGTGGCATCTCCTTCATCCCCTACTCCAGTGACCGTGGGGCGGATTAGGTAGAAGCTACTTTTGCAATTGCATCCCTGAGAGCACCCGAAATCCTTCCACAGATGGGGGAGGTGACCGAGGCCGATGGAAAGGCAGTGTCAGTGGAATGACAGCTCCTTCCCTCTCCCCTTCACCTCTCATCTGACCTTCATCGCCCACCTCTCAACCTCCCTACAAACAGATTTTCAGCTGAGGAGGCTCCATCCTCCCCATGGATCCAATCCACCAGCTCCATGGTGGATCCCAAACTGGAGGTGCCTTTGCCACGCACCATCTCACCCAACGCCAAGGAGAAAACCCGCATAACTCGCCTGCTTGCTGCTCCAGAGCCATCGCTTGCCTCTGGCTCTTACAAATGATGTAATCCACTTTATTTGTGTGACAACAAAACGGTTATTATAGTAATAAGTATAATTAGCACAAGACAATTACCATAATAATACATTTCCCTTCTTCCAGAGGTACTTTTAAAAAACAGGTTTATTTAAGATTTTGAAGAAATAAATAAAAACTGCCCAGCCAGGTGCAGCAATAAAGTATTTAGTTGTGCTGATGTGTGGAGAACAAAAAGTGGCTTCAGCCAGAGGCGAGCGTGGCCTAGGAAGTCATCAGGTTGCTCTTCACTCGGGAAAGCATCCCAAAGATCTCCAGGCAAGTGATGCAGAAATGTTTAGGATAACCTGGAGAGAACGGTCTGGCATCATCTCCTGATGGATGCTGCCCAGCAAGCTGGGGGATGTCTCTTGGGTGTACCATGTGGAGGTGATGGACCTCCAAGAGACCTTGGCTTGGTGGCCATCATGGAAGGACATTGCCTGAAAACTTTTTTGGGGTTCAATGTGGTTGCTTATGATGCTCCAGGGAATTGGAGCTTGAGGAACTACCAGAGCTTACAGCAGGATAATTACATCTGATAAAAACCTGCTTTTTTTCTTTTCTTTTTTTTTTTTTTTTAAACACACCCTTTGCGTCCATCCACAGAGCAGAGAAGCTTTTCCAGGGAGCTTGGGTCTGGAGGTGCTTCAGGGCTGGGAGTTGAGCATCACGCGAAGGGCTTTGCCCCTCAGTCGGGGTCTTTAGGCTTGGTTTTAAACATGGAGTGGTTAAAAATAGTCTGGGAGACGCGTTGCTGCTGGGACACCTTCATCCCGGACAGAAATGGGACACATCCTGCTCCATCCAGATGAGAATGTCACCTTTGCTGGACCTCGTGTTCCTCCGCTGCTCTCGGCTCCTGCCTTTTCCCCTTGGATCATGCCAACATTGCATTGGCAGATCACCTCTTCCAGGGTATCATTCTGTGTTTTGGGGCAGGATGTGGGGATTTTGGGTGGAGGCAGCTGTGTTGGAGCTGCCTGGTGCTGACTTGCTGCTGGCCCAAGGCCTGAATCACCTTCTTGTTGGTCTCCTGGCCAAAAGGGATGGGTTCTCCACCCAGCCTGGCAGAAGAAGCCAATGCCACCCTGGGATAATATTTGACCACAGGTTGGTAAAACCACCCCAGATTCCCCAAGCTGTTAGCACTCTTGCATTTAACCCCTTCATCTCCTCCCAGGGATGAGATCTACAGGGACATCACCTCTCGTTCATCTCCTTCCCACAAACTCTCCAGGTTGAGCTCTGACCCGAAGACATTTTCTCTTCCTGCCTTTGAAGCCGGCGGCGTCTCCCGACAGCGCAGAAAGCCTTGAGTGTAAACACAAGCCTGGCCTTGGTATTTTTAAAAGATGCTTTGAAAAATTCACTTTAGGACTATTATTCCTGCAGCCTTATTATTTTCAGATGCAAAGAGCGAGGTGCTTGGCAGCCAGCAGCCGGAGTTAATACGATGCAAATGCGGCGAATCCACCGCAGCTGAACTCCTTCCATCCCAGAGTAAGGGCTGTGCCCTTGATTTCTTGACAATGGCTCTTTGGAAAGCCACCAAAACATCTTCTGCTTTTTTTTTTTGGGGTTGTTTTTTTTTTTTCCCCTCTCTTCTCAAGTCTGGTTCAACCGAAAGTTTATTAGTGGAAAGGGGGTAATGAAAATATCGTGAGCTGGCATCATAAACACGCACACTCAGACAGAGGAGCCGAACACGCTTTGGAACAAGCCGTGTAAGCACCATGGTATCATATTCCTGCAATCCTCCCAGTCAGCCAAATGCCAATAATTAGCTATAAATAATACCTAGGCTCCTCACAGCAGGTTAATCCACTATAAACATGAACCGAGCTGGAGAAATAACCCGAGGATGGAAAACAGCCTGGTAGCCAAGCGAAGTTTTGCGCAGACGGAGCCGTTGCCAGATTTTGGGTTGCTGGATATAAACAGTTTCTTGGCTCATCCTGAGACTGCTTGGCCACCGAGCATCCTTACCTCTGCAGGGGGTTTGGGCTGCTCTATGCTGTGGCAGGGACGCCTGTCGGCTGCTGTGCTCCCGAAATCCTGGTGGGATGCAGGTGGCGCTTGTCATGTTGGCAAGGATGGGTGCCGAGGGGCTGCTGGGGATCATGCTGTGAATGAGGAGTCCATGATCCATCCAGATGGACCAGAGGGGTGAGAGGTTGGGGTGGAATTTCACCTGCCACCAGTCCCAGTTGCAGTCTGGGGTGAGTGTCGGGAGACATCAAGCTGTTTTTTTGATCTACACCCCCCAAATTCTCCAGCAGTAGTGAAGGGGGAGGAGAGCCAACCCAAAATACACCTTTTCTCATGATTCTGCAGGGACCTCCTGACATTGAAGACGACGACACTGAGCCATGGGTGCCAGAGGTGCCACCAAGCTGCTGAAATGGAAACTCAACCTGACCCCCCTGCCCCAGACCCTCATCTCCCACCACCGTGATCAGGTCACCTGGGATTCCAGCTTCTGCTCGATTCACGCTTTGCAGGAGCTGCCAAAACTTGCTCTAAATAGAGGACTGTTAAGTCAGGCAAATTCCCATCCAGGACCTCTCAGCTGCTATTTATAAAAGCTGCAGCTTTCAGTAGAGCTGAGCAGGAGGGCGAGGAGGGCTCACACAACCCGGGCAGCTGGAGCAGCATGTCTGGTTTGAAGGCTGCGCCGTGCCCGTAACGCTCTGCAGATGTTTAGCTCAAGCAATTTAGTCATCAGTTGCTTTCATTTTCCTAATTTCCCTCCCACACCCCGATTTTTTTCCCCTCTTCACTTCCCATAGGCATTTTCCCACCCTTTTCTACAAACCCCACATCCCCCACCCCACAGGGGTAGCCCCCATCAAGGATCACCTCCCTCCCTCCAGCCCTGCTCCAGGTGGTTCCCATGGGCCAAATTCTGTCCTTAAATCTTGCAGGAGGGGTAGAAACAAGTCAGGACCCCAAACCCACAGGCTCTGGGGGTGCTCAAGGACCACAGCACCCCCTAAGGATTTCTCTTGGATGTTTCTCTCCACCCCAATCCTTCCAGCATGGATGGGAGGTCCTGGGCAGCTCAGGGTTGGGGATTCTCCAGGGAGCCATCCCCTGCCACCAACCAGCTTTGATTTTTTGAGAGAAACCTGGATGAGTCCTGGCTTCAGGGGCTGCTTTCCTGCTCAGGTAGAGTAACCTAAAGGAAAGCAAGACATTCATAGCAAAAAGCCCCTGGGAGGGGGTGGGAAAGCTCCGTCAGTGGCTGAAGAGAGTGGTTCTCCATGGCCAGCAAAGGGATGCGGGGCTGGGGATGAGGACAACATGGGATGGGACATCTGGGAAGGACGGTGCTGTCCCCAGGCACAGGGATGCAAAGGGCCTGGCCTGGCAGCTGTTTCTCTCGTAAGGAAAAAAAAATCCAAATAAAATTGGGTGCCAGCCCTGATGTGAGCTGGGCAGGATGGTGAAGAAAGGCCATTTTCTGTCCCAGCATAATTCCTCCTTGTCACTCGCCGTGAGGAGCCACATTCCAGCACCACCAGCTGAGAGAAACTTTCCAAAAATATCTCTTTCATGAGGAGTTATGGTTTTCAGCTTCCTCTCTCGGGGCAAAGCCGTTCCCTACCCCCATCCCTCCATCACAGCATCCCTTCCAGCCAGCAGAGAAATGAAACACATGATATTTTGCCCCAGATCTCCCCGGCTGCAGCCAAGAAAAGACACGGCTCCGTTGGAGCCAAACGTGGCCCCTTTCCAGCTCCCATGAATGGGATGTTTGGAAACCAGTTGCCTTTTTTTTTTTTTTAAGGTGTTCTCAAGGAGCAGAAGGAAGGGCAGGAGACCTGAGGGGTTGTTGGAGGTTTTCTTTTAAAGATATGTCTCCAACGTCATTTAGTTTCAAGTAGAAAAAGGGAAAAAGGTGAAGGGGTTAAAATGTGGCTATTCATGTGATTGTTCTCTGTGTGTGTGTGTTTCATCTGATAACTGTGGACATGGAGGCAAATACCAAGTGGATTAGGGAGCGATGCTCAGATCTGCCCGATTTCATTGAATTGGCAAAGGAAGATTCCCAAAAGAAAGATCCTCAGAAGAAAGATCCCCAAAAGAAAGGTCCCCAAAAGAAAGATTCCCAAAAGAAAGATCCCCAGAAGAGAGATCCCCAAAAGAAAGATCCTCAGAAGAAAGATCTCCAAAAGAAAGATCCCCAGAAGAGAGATCCCCAAAAGAAAGATCCCCAAAAGATCCTCAGAGGAAAGATCCCCAAAAGAAAGATCCTCAGAAGAAAGATATTCAAAAGAATGATCCCCAGAAGAATGATCCCAAAAAGAAAGATCCCCAAAAGATCCTCAGAGGAAAGATCCCCAAAAGAAAGATTCCCAAAAGAAAGATCCTCAACCCTCTGTAGACATCAGACAATCCACACAGCCCCCTCACCGCTTACCGTGACCCCATCTGCCATTCAACATCCTCTTCTTTCCACCCAGGACACCTTTTTTTTCCCCCCCACAGCAGCTGAATTTCAGCAAGAAAACTCCCTTTGCCCAATCATCTCCGGATTAACCCCAAATCTCTTTCTCCCTTGCATAACCCGCGTACCTCGAAGATGCCGCCGCCGCCGCCAATTAAGCATCGTGTGCTCACAATTAAGCGCGTCGCTCGGGCTCGTTGTGAAATAAAATAAAACTAAAATATCAAGCGGAGCCCATTATATCTGCTAATTGGCTGGTGGCATGGAGAGGGTGTTAAAATGGGTCCTTTAACCGTGCGTTAATCTCCCCGAAGACAAACAGTTTGTTTTCCTGGGTTTTATGGCTCCCCCTCCCACTCCCACTGTATATTCTGACCCGGCTGATGGACAGAGTTATGGGAGAGAACTGTAAAAAAGTAATTACAAATTATGAAAAACATATATAGCCTTTTCAGGCCGGTGGATGAGGCAGCGTGGCCGTTGTCTCGCGGAGATTTAATGCTCTTGGGCTTTATTATCTCTATCTAACCATCCATCCTTATAAAGCGATGGCGGTACAGTATGCTACTGTAATAGCCCCAAACACTACAGCCTGCAGCAGAGATAAGGCAGCCCAGGCCCAGCCAATACCCAAGCGTCGTTTTATCCCTTAAATCCATGTGAAATGGCTGGTTCTCCAAGGTCAAGGCATTTGGGGCGATACCAAAGCCCCATCAATCGCCCTTGACGTTAACGAGGTAGGAGATGCGGGCGCTTGGCCAGGCTGCTGGTTTGGATGAGGATGAGGAGCTGGGTTCGGCACTGGGGAGTGTAGGTGTGTCCCCAATGTGGGGGGCTGGCACAACCCCTGTAGGGGTCCACCAGGTCACCAAACCCATGATGATGTTGAGTTGATGCCGTCGTTGGCGTTTGAAGCTGGGAAGAGCAGCCAGGATAGCCCAAAGTTGACCACATGTATGGTGTATCACACGTGTGCAACGGCCTTGGGCTCCAGCACGTCTCAGTCCCACCACGTGTGCACCATACCAAGAGCTACCCACATCCTTAGTGGTGGTAGAGGTGCTCTGGGACCACCCAGAACCCACGACTGAACTTCCAGACACTGTTCTGGCTGTTTCTCTGTGAAAACAACTAGAAAAAAAAAAAAGACAGATAGGGAGGAAACCGATTGGTGGGGTGGCCCAGGTTGGAAGGTGCTCAGCACAAGTCAGGATGATACCACCACACCCACTCCATCTGGTCTCTCGCACCCCAAAGGAGGATCCCCCCGCAGTCAGCCACTGCCGGAGAGCCAGTGAGGCCGGATGCTGGCAAGGAGCTGACAACGAAATGAAAAACATCAGGTTGGAGACGCTCCAGCTCCTTGACAAGGCGACTACTCACACGCGGCGATGCCAGATGAGCCTCGGCCAAGAGCCTCGGGCCAGCTCCCCGTGGGGACACTGCTCCGCGCTGGCCCCAGCCACAGCCACAGTAGGGAGGGGGGAGGGAAGAGGGGGGAGGGGGTTGTAAAAACACCTCCACGCCTGGGATTTTACAGTTTGAGTCCAAAAAGATTTAGGGCCAAGCCAGGAGGAGGTCCGGTGGCAGGCGGCAGGATGCCGGCTCCCTGTCCTCTGCAACGTGCAGGTGAGTCGGAAAAATCTCCCAGAATTGGCTGGTTCAAGAGCAACAGCAAGGTCTGCTCAGGCTGGAGACAAGAGGACGTTGTCCAAGCCTGAGATGTGTTGGCTGGGTCTCACCTCTTTGGTGTTCAGCAGCGGTTTCTAGCCAAGGGCATCCTCCAGCTTGTCCCGTTGGAGGGGTGACACAGAAGCCAGGGCAAAGGACACACCATGAAGGTCCTCGTACTTCTCATTGACTCCAGTCCAGCTCCTGATGCTTGAATGGGATAAGAAGGTCGAAGTCCTTAGGGCAAGTGGACAACCTCCATCCTTGGCATCTCCATCCTCAGCACCTCCAGCCTCAAGATCTTCAAGTCTTGGTCATCTCCAATGGTCAAAAGTTGGCCAAGTGTTCTTCAAATTCCCTTCCAGCCAACACCACTGGTCCCTGCAACCGAACCCAATTCCACTGGGACACCCCAAAGACCCTCAACAAGAGCCCAGATCTCTTTCCTAGCTGACACGAAGAGACCAGAGGTCTCAATCCACCTCTTGCTACCCTGCCCAGTCCTTCAAACCCTGCATCCACTCTCCAGCCAATTCCAGAGTGATGCAGCCACAGGGAACCATCTGTGCTCCCCTCAGGAAAACCTGGACTCACCATCTCACCTCCAGCTTGCACCTGTTTAATCCGACATCTGATTTCGATATTGATTTATGGCACCCAGGCTTTGGACCTGGGTATCCTCAAATTGATTCCAACCTGCTCTCTATCGATTTCCCTGAAGTGGGGAGACGATGGCTTTGTGTTAAGCAGCCGTAAGGCGCTTTTAAATCAACGGCCCCGGCCAACGCAGAGCTGGGACTGGCAGCTTAATAGGGAGGTATTCCCGTAAAGTGCCGGTCATCTGGAAGCCAGCGTCTGCGCTGTGGCTGGGCTGGAGGGAAATGGAATGGGGTTTTGTTTCAAACTGGAGACAAAGGTGGGGTTTGGAGGCAGGATTTCGCAGGGGGGAAGGGGTTGTGGAGGACTTCGGGGTTTAAGGGAGCGGATTTGGGGGTGCAACCCAAGCTCTGCTGCTTTGGGGTGGGTAGAGGTGTCCACACCGCTGTGGACATCTCCTCGCCTTATCTCACTGCATATAGAGGTATGTCCCCATCAGTGGGACCAGGAGGGAAACTGAGGCACGAGGACCCACATCTCTCATAGCCAACCACAGGCAAGATGCCACCAAACATCTCTGGGAGGCTATTGGGATGGGTTACACCTCCATCTACAACCCAAACTTCCTTGCCCAGGCGGCTGTGGTATCCCAGGTCCCTGACTGGCCTCCTGTGACATCCCCCAGCTCCCTCATGGCTGGAAAACCTTGCAAAATCCTCTTCATTGTGTGGGCTTTATTGTGCTATAAAAAGGTTTGGACCTTCCAGTCCGGCTTGGCAAAGGAGGGAGGCAAAGATAAATAACACATCCCCATAAATCCCGGTGAGATTAATGGAGAGAGCTGGAGGTAAAGCAAATCAGGGCACGTGCAGGAGCAGCAGCACCACTGCCGAGCCCCCGCGTCCTTCAGGGAAGGGTGGATGAGGGCACTGGGATGCTGGGATGCTGGTGATGTTGGTGATGTTGGGATGCTGATGGTGCTGGTGGTGTTCGGATGTTGGTGATGAGATGCTGGTGGTGCTGGGGATGCTGGGGTGGTGCTGGGATACTGCTGGGGATAGGGTGCCATTGATAATGGGATACTATTGGCAATGGGATACTATTGGCAATGGGATACTATTGGCAATGGGATACCATTCAGCACCTCCTGAGCTGTGACCATTCCGTGCCTCAGTTTCCCTCCCACCCCCCCATCCATCTGCATGGGATGCTCCTGGGGCTCTTCCTGCTCTCTCATCCCCTGCTACAACACACCACTCCCCTCCCCCATTCCCACCCCCAACCTGGGGACAGCACCCAGGTACCCAGCTCCATCCCCATGCATCCCCAGTTACCAACCAAAGCCCAAACACCCTTTGGCTCCTTCAAAACTCCAACTTCAAAGCTCCAGGAGCAAAACCCCAGTAACCTGGATGCTCTGACCACTGAGCTGCGCTCCCACATGCGCCGGGAGATTTATCCCTGGGTAGTTGGCTGAGTTTCTAATGAGAGCCAAGACGGATGCTCCACTCACCAGTTAATAGGCTGGGTCTGGGATTAGTCACACTAACTGGCATCAATGCACTGATTTTCTTTTTATTGCACATTATAACTCATGCCTGGGGAGGCGAGATACAGAGGAGTCTCGCGACACCGGGAAGACACAGCTCCAGCCGGTTGTTCCGCGCTCGCCGCTAAGGATTTGCTGCTTCCCGGCTGCCGCGGGGTTGAAGGTGGGGAGGGCTCTGTGGCCTGAATTTCCCCCCTTCGTGGCCCATTGGAAGGGGAGGTGGGGATGAGGAGGGTGTGGGAGGGATGCTGGGTTCCAGCATCCCGGCTGGGGTGGTGTGCAGTTGGTTTCGCCATCCTCTTCGCCGGCTGGGGAGGAAGGGCGAGGCACCGCGCCGCCGCTGATGGAGCCCCCATGGCATCACCTGCTGCTTCTCCTGTTGGGTGTTGGTGTTGGGATGGATGTTTAGGGGCTGCGGCGTTCCCCCATCATCTCCCACTCCCAGGAGCAGCAGGATCCAAGTGTCCATGAGGCCAGGACAAGCCCCGGAACCACAACCCCCCATCTCAACTCTCTGTACATGGCTTGATGGGTGCCCATCGCAAAGGGTGCAGGGGTGCTGGGGTGCATCTCCAGCACCCTCCCAGCTCATGGCTGGAAATCCCAGCTCCGCAGGGCTGGAGGAGCTGTGGCAGGCAGGCAGGAGCAGGCAGCAGCTCCTCAGGCTCATGCTAAGCTGTTATCTCCCCATCTAGTGACCACAGCACGCATAGCAAGATGCGCCATGGCTGCAAATCATTTTGGGATGCTCCCAAATCATTCAGGAGCTGAATAAACACCGGATGGAACAAGAGCTCTTAGAAAATACCCCTCCCCACCCCCCCCCCCCCACTCAGCCCCCCACCAAATTCAAACCTGTTGGGTGGGCGCTTGGACGTGCCACCAGCGCAACAGCACCCAAAAAGCCATGCAAAGCACGTGTGCACATCTGTGTGTGTGTGGAGGCGTCACATCCATTGCATGTCCCCAGACTGGGGATGCAGAGGGGGGAGGACACCCCGAAGCATCCCAACCCCGGGGAGGCCTTGAGCACGAGGCGGCTCCGACCGCAGCCGCCGCGGGGTTTTTCCTCTGCTTTCCCCACTCAGCAGCTGGCTGTGATTTACAGCTCTCGCCTAAACGCTGCCACGTGGCTGAGCTCCCGTGGGTGCCCGCCCTGAGCCCCCGAAAATCCCAGTGGAGGCTGATGGGATGCACAAAGAAGGTATTTTTGGGTTTTTTTTTGGGTTGGGTTTTTGGGTTTTTTCCCACTGCATGCAGTGCTTTTTCTTTTTTTTTTTTTCTTTCTTTTTTTTTTTTTTTTTTGGCTTTAAAGAGCATGAAAGGGAAAGAGAAAAAGGCAAATCTTTGCTCTGATGGTGAGGATTTGGTCTGGATCTGTGGGGTGCAGCTGGGCTGGGAACTGACTGGGGATGCACCACCAGCGCTGGGCACCCCATGCACCCAGGGGATCCCTGGTTTTAGGCTTTTTTACCCCCATTTTTTCCCTTTAGGGTGACATGGGGATCAAGGGAGTTTTTTTTTGCTTTGGCTTCATCTGTGCCAATGTGCTGTTGAGATGCTTAGGCCTCACTTCCCCATTCCTCAGCACTGGGGCATCAGGGCACCTATTTCCCCCCCCCAAAAAAAACCCAATTCTCAACTCTCTCTCCAGACAAACCCCAGCCTCCCTGCCTCCCCCTTCCCTTTCTGACCTCATGGGATGTTTCAAGCTTTCTACCCCAAGACACAAAGGCTCTGGCTCTCCCCAGTTGCAATGCCAGTGATTCACGAATCCTTCTTATTTTTTTTCCTTTTCCAGACACTTCCATAACTTTCCCAACCTTTCCAGAGGCAAAACGCCTCCAATAATTGTTTTCATGCAAATTAGAGCCAATTAAACCAAGATAGAGCTTACTGGAAGGCGAGACGGACTTTCCACGGAACGAAACCAGTTTGAATTTCATCACAGCATTAATTACAGGTTAACGTGGGGGTTAATACACGGCCTCAGCTTGGGTGCACATTGGCCACTGGCTGGTTTATTTTCATTTTTTAAAGGTTTTAATTCATTTTCATGCAAAAAAAAACCAAAAAAGAAAACGCCAACAAAACAATCCACAGGGTTTTTCCAGCAGGGAAGCTCCATCCCACATTCAAACGGGGAATAGGATGAAGGAAGGATCCAGCCCTGCTTGGGGCAAAGCAAGGAAATTTGGGGTTGTCTTTTGGCAGGAACACCAAAATCGCAGGAGAGAGGAGAGGGGTAATTGCTTTGCAGCCTCTGGAGCCTCACAGAGCCCCAAAGGGAAGCAGAACCTCACCGACACATCCATAAAATATGCAGGGAACAAGCTGCAACAGGCCGGGCCGGGCCCAGGCTACAGCCACCCGCTGCGCCCCGCTCGGCCCAGCTCCACTTGGGATGGAGGAACGTGCTCTCCCCACTCTTCTTTTGTTTCCTAGTTTGTTTCCCTCCCCCCCCTCCCCCCTCTTTGGCATCCCTGTGGAATTCTTGCAAAGAATTGCCCAGTGGAGCTTGTGGAGAAGCTGCTGCAAAGTGGGTGTGGAACTGGGGTGAGGCCTTCGCTTGGGTTTGCTCTAGTTGTTGGGGTGCTCCTGGAGCACAAGAGCAAAGGTATGATGAGGATGCTCTCCTGGTGCAAGAGCAAAGCCAAGGTGAGGATGTTTTGCTGGTGCAAAAGCAAAAGCAAGGCTGGGGTTGCTCCCCCCCAGTGTGGAAGGGGATCCTGGGATGGAGATGCTCCTGTGGTGGGGGATCACCCTGTGGTGCCACAGGAGAGCTGCCAGACCTGTGGGCCCACTGTGGAAAAGCAAACTCAAGGCTGGGATGTTCCCCCAGGGCAGACAAAACCAAGTTGAGATGGGGATATTCCCAAAACCAAGCTGGGGATATTCTTGCAGTGCAAAGCCAAGGCAGAGGTGCTGAACCCGTCCAAAAGCAGGGATGTTCCCCCGCACAAAAAACAACCCAGGAAGGTCCTGCACCAACCCCATGGCTCACTCCCTGCCCCCCCAACCCTGCCCAAACCCACCCAGCACCCTCCCACCCCAACATTTCCACACGGGGGGACACACACACTTTTCCCCACGTGCCCTCGTGGGTTTATCCCTCATCCCAGCCGCGTTGGAAGGCATACAAAGCAGCCCAACCCGACGCGGAGCCCAGAACACCAGCCTTACAACAAGCTGGGACTAGCAAAGCCCAGACAGGAGGTGGCTGCCCAGAAAATGCACCCTGGAGAGGTAAAACCCTGCAGATTGTGCAAACCTTTTCCACCCTCAGCAGCCCCGCTCCCTCTCTGCCTGCAGCGAGTCGTTTTCCTTTTGATCAGCAAATAAAATATAATTAGTTGGGTTGGTTTTTTTTTTTTCTCCTTCTTTTTTCCATCTTTTTCTCTTTTTTTAACCTCTGTCAGCACAGATACCAATGAGTGTGTGTGTGGGGGTGTGTGTAGTCTTTTTTAATTGTTCATTTCTCTTTTTTTGGGTGGTCTTTTCCCCCTCCATCCAAAGCAGCCAGATTCTTCATCCACGGGCGATGCTCCTCTGCAAACACTTGAAAGGATTTTGCAGGTTTTTTTGCCCTTTTTCAAAGTGCCATCAGCTGGGATTGCCTCCCTGGAGCCTTCTGCTTGACTTCTCCAGGGTCTCATACACAGGTTGTGCTCCAGCCCTCTGCATCCTCTTTTCCTGGCTGCTTCATTCAGGATAATTTAGGGTGGGATAATTGAGAATTTGCTGAATTCAGTTTAATTTTGAGCAAGGGATGAATTGCTTGCAAGGATGCTTATGTGAAGTGTTAAGAAATGAGAGCTGGGAGGGGGGAACGGGGGGCTGAGGAGCACCCCAGGGTGGTATGAGGAGGGGAACAGCGATGGTGACGGGATGCCGGCAGCATCCTCGCTTTGAGCAGGGACACAGAGGGCTGTGGATGCACGGACACAACGCTCCCCCTGTCGAAGATGGGTTGGAAAACCGGGATCCATGAGTGCTGCTGCAGAGCTGCATCTCCCAGCTGGGAATCAGGGGCTGGATAGGGGAGAATTCAACCTGAAACCTCGTCGTCTCCATCGTGATGTGTGTGGGATCTGTCCCCACAAAGCTCTTTGTGAGCTCGAGGAGGCAAAAGCTCTGCTCATCCCTGGGGGCTTCGGTTTGGTGTTTCGGCCCCCCCCTTCCCCCCCCCCCCCTCAGGATTTTTAGTGTTTCATGTCATAGATGTTTCCCACCCCCACAAGAAATAAAGCTCTGGGGACAGGGGTCACCCTGGGAAGCAGCTTCAGACCCAGAAAGAGCAGCTGAGGGGGGGATGCTGGGTGGGGAAGGGGCATTAATTCATCCAATGGTCCTTTTTGGGGTGCCTGAAGGGAGGCAGAGCTGTATCTCCACCGATTTGGGGTCTCCATCTTCATATTTACACAGCCCCACAGGTTACATTTAATTACTAATTACTCATTTCCCCTTGACACAACCATTCCATTGCTTTCTCCACCCAGGCAAGCCAACCCTGGGGAAAAGGGGGACATCCCTCTGCCACCACCACCACCATGCAGCCACGGTCCCTTTCCCCAACCACGGCCACCAAGGTCCCCAGGGAAATGACCCTCCTGTGGGTGACATTTTTCAGCACAACCATTTAATCTCAAATAAAATCCAGTGAATCCACGTTTGCCACGATGCCATTGCCCTGCCAGCCAGGAGCATCTCGTTTCCTACTTGAATTTATTTACCTGCAGCTCCCCGATTTGATTGAAGAGCCTGGGGCTAACGGCTCCTTTCTCCCCACGCAGCTATTTATAGATGAGGATATTTATAAACAAGCCAGAAAAGCTCCAAATGGATCGAATAACCCATAAAAAGAAGGAGATTTGCAAGGTGGAGGAGGCAAACGCTGGGGGAAAAGCCCACTGAGGTATTTGCAGCATCGCGGAGCATCCTCTGGCCTTGGAGCATCAGGAGATGGGGGTTTGCTCATTTTCCTCCAGGAATTTGGGTCTTCAGGCTGGAAAACGATGGGTTTGAGCCCAAAAATATCCCTGAGGGTCTCACTTGGGTATTGACATCCCTCTGCAGGGCTCATTACCACTGCAAAGCAAAGTGGTGCCCACCAAAACCCCCCTTCTGCAACCCCCAAAAGGGCAAGTTTCACGCCAGATATTCCCCTGGGATGCAGCAGCTGAATCAGTGGTTGGTTAAAGAAGCAAAAAGGTGTAAAATGGGGCAATTTTGGGTGATTTTGGGGCCATTTTGGGCAATTTTGGGTCACTCGCGATCTGGGCAATAGGAGAGGGATGGTTCCTCAGCCCTTTGTTGGCACTGGATGAGTGGATGGAGATGGGTTTGTGGTTTGGTTACCAAACCCCCAATTACATCAGGGGCACAAAATCCCAGATATTTTCATAACATGGGGTAAAAAACATAGATATAAGGGGGGAGGAAATAAAAAAAGCCACATTGCATGGAGCCTGGAGCCAGCCCTCGGTGAAACCTTTCCAACCAGGAAAAAAAACACCCCAGAAACCATTTTTTTCCCATTTTTTACCTTTTAATCTTTCCTTTTCAATTTTATTAACATTATTTTATTGTTTTTTCCTCAAAAGCAGCAGATTTTCAAGCAGAACGCAGCCAGTTGGGGAGGAGGGGGTCCCTCTGAGGGGGAATAAATAAAGCAGAATGAAACCTGGGGGAAGGAGCATCGTCTGACCTTTCCAAAGACAATTAAAATCTGGGTGGAAACGATGTTTTTAGGAGAATAATCAAAGCTTTGCATGAAAAAAAAATACATATATATATAAAATGAGAGGTTGGGGGTGGTTTTTCCCTCCTCAAGGACGGTTTTTCTCTCACAGGAGCTGAACCGCTGCAGTGAGCTGTGATGGTTTATGGGGCAATAAGGGGGGTTTTTGGGTGCTGGTGGTAACTGGGTGCTGTGTGGGGAGTAAAAATATCCCCAGAATTTTTTTTGAGGTGATAATGGGTTTGAGGAGGGGGTGGAAGGGTGGGATTTCTGCCCGGCTGCTTTTTATTCCCCTTCCTTCCCCATCCCTGCAGCCTCGCTCAGGTTTATAGAGCATCTCTGCGGTGCTCATTACCACCATGTCTGTTCTTTTTGGACTATTTTAACTTCTTTTTTTTTTTTATATATATATATTTTATTATTTGATTTTATGACTTTTTTTTTTTCCTTTTTCTCAGGTAATACAAAAAAAAAAAAAGAAAAAAGAAAAAAATTATATATATATAAATAAAGAAAAAAAAATCTCCATCCTGCAGCCCCCTTTGCCTGGAGGGATCCGATATAAAATACAGAACAATTTGTCAGTTACAACAGGAAATAAAAATGATATATTAGAGGGACAGAGCCAACCTCCACCCCGCTCCCATCAGCGAAAGGTTTCACCTCCTCTTGTCGTGAGGAGGAGAAATGCAGGTTAAAAGAAAAAAAAAAAAAAATAGGGAAGGGGGGAAAGGCTGGAGAAAATACACTTTTTTGGGGGAATATTTGGGATTTTTTGGGGGGGATTTCTCATTATTTTCCAGGCTGGGGGATGTAAAGATGTTTGAGGTGGGAAAAATAACCCCCCAAAGCAGCAACCAGATCCTGAGAGGGTTGAAAAATCTCTTGGGAAAAATGTAAGATCCCCAAAATATCCTTTAGTTCTCTTCAGATCAAGAGGAAATGTGAATTTTGGGGGTGAAATGTGAATTTTGGGGGTGAGTATTTACTCTATGGGGGTCAAGGCTGCTGTAACCAGACCTGGATCCACAGCCAACTGTCCTTAAATCTTCCATCTTAAGGCAGCAAATGGCCAAATTTGGGGGGTTCTTCACCAAAAATGAGTCTCGTGGCCACAGAGTGGTGCCAACAAGAACCCTCAAGCCCAAAAATGATGCTGTGGGAATGATAAATACTGGGGGGAAAAGACTATTTCCCCATCATCCTGGGGGGTTTTGTTTAATTTTGGCATCTTCTTGGGTGGGTGGCTGCAGGAGAGGCTGGAGAAAAGTTGGTGCAAGAAGATAAGGGTGGGGGTTTTGGGTTGAAAATGGAGCATCCCATCCTAAAGGAGGGAGTTATGTCCCTGGAAGGGATGAAGCTGGGCATCCTGTGCCAAAATATGTCTTGCTTCACCCAGGCCTCACCCATATTTGGGGAGCACCCATGGGAGATGGTGGGTTGTGGGGGGGAGAAGCCCCTGTAGAGCCTCACAGGAGTTTGTGTCTCCTGGTTTGGGTGAAATGTGGTTACATCCCAAATTTGGGGGGGGGGGGGGGGGGAAGGGGTCTCTCTGTTCTCAGCCCCCAAACCCCATGGTGCCTTGCTGGCATCAGGGGGGAAACGGGGTCTCTTGGGCATCAACCCCCCACCCCACAGCAACCTGGCTGGCATCCAGGGGGGGGAAACAGGGTCTCTCAGTGCTCAGCCCCCCCACCCCACAGCGCCTGGCTGGCATCTGGAGGCTGCTCCACCGGCATATTGGGGCAAAACACCCCCCCCCCTCCCGCCCCCCCATCCAGCATCAATTCTCTGCTGTATTTTGGGGGGGTTCTAACCCAAATCGATCCCATCCTGTCTGTGCTTTGAGGGGCTGGAGGGAGAGATGTGAGGAGAGGGTGGGAGGGGGGTTGGAGGGGGCAGATGCCCATCACCATGGCATCTGGGCTGGGGAATTAAATAAATAAAGACAGAAATCCACTGTGGGAAGAGGAATAAACCAGGTTGAACCCCCTCCCTTGCCCCCAACCACCCCCTTCCCCCCCCCCCCCCCCCCCCAAACACACAGGGTTTGGGAGCCTGGCGCGGACAAAGGACTGCAGCGTGGAACAAAGCCCTGGCAGGAGCCAGATGTCTCCTGAGGAGTCACCGTTAGTAAATCACAGCCAGAGATGGAAGCTGGGGGGGGGACACACACAGCTGGGGGCACCCCAGGTCGGTGTCACCTGTTGTAAAGCACCTGCGGGGATTGGGGAGGGGGGGATCTGCAGCATGGCCACCCTTGGGTGGGGTTTGGGCCATTGAAAGTCCTCTTGGGGGATGGAGGGGGGGGATGTGTTTGCCCCCCCCCCCCTCACTGTCCCTGCACCGGCCAGTTCAGCTCATTGAACCTGTAGGAAACTGATCAGGAACTGGGATGGGGCAAACCCACTGGGATAAGGATGGGGGCACTGGGGGAAGGAAGGAAGGAAGGAAGGAAGGAAGGAAGGAAGGAAGGAAGGAAGGAAGGAAGGAAGGAAGGAAGGAAGGAAGGAAGGAAGGAAGGAAGGAAGGAAGGAAGGAAGGAAGGAAGGAAGGAAGGAAGGAAGGAAGGAAGGAAGGAAGGAAGGAAGGAAGGAAGGAAGGAAGGAAGGAAGGAAGGAAGGAAGGAAGGAAGGAAGGAAGGAAGGAGCAGAGATGGTTGGATAGAAAGGACAGACATGGGTAGGAAGGACAGACAGATGGGTGGGAAGGAGAAAGGCAGGGAGGGTGCAGGCTGTGGCTGAGGACAGACGGAGATGAAAAGTCGAAGGTGGGGGGGGATGTGCAAGGATTTCTCTCTCCTTGGGCATCTCCCCCGTTCCCAGCACCCCTCTCCTCCACCTTAACCTGGGCTGCTCCAGCGCCTGGACCTCTCACACCTCCTTCCTGTCCTCATCCCTGTCCCCCATCTCTGTCCCCCTCATCCTGGGGATGGCACTAAATAACAGGGGGGCTGTGTCACTCTCCCACGTCCCACGTTATCCCCCGGCAGCCACGCTGCTGCCTTCACCTCTTAGATTTCCTGCTGCATACAAATCACAGCCCTTACCCCCCAAAACAGAGACATGCAGATGATGATGATGAGTTTGGGGTTTTTTGGGGGGGGGCGTTGCCATGGAAACCTTCCCTTGGCTGCTCTTCAACTTCCCAAGCATCGCTGGCCAGCGTGGTGGCCGTGCTGATGGAAAGTGGTCCCCGTGGTACCCAGGAAAGGACAATGGGTGAGGATGCTCCAGGCACTGGGTGATGGATACGGAACCCAAGGGATGTCTGGGTGCCTGATGCGACCGTGACCTTGGCTGTCCTTCACCCCATGGGTGGGGGGAAGAAATGGGGTTTGGGATGGAGTGGATCCCTATGGAATCCCAGGAGGATAAATCGCTGCTGGGCAGATTCCCTGCAGGGAAGAGTGAGGCACCGGTGTGTGTGCTGCTCCCTATTTTGCCCATTTTTTAACCTAAAATGAGTCCCTCTTGGTTTGTATTACCCAAAGTCCTGATGTTCAGCACCATAAAAGCTGCTGTGGAGCCAGTGGTGCAATGGGAGTGAGGGTTTTATTGGGTCTGGGGTTCAGGCAGCACAGTGGCCCCACAGCCATGAGGTGATTTGGGATGTGGGGCTGGGAGGGGGGGTGTTTCAGCCCCGAAATGCAGCTCCCCAACCCTGAGGCAGCTTCATCTCACTATCCCCCCCACCTAAATTTCACCTCCAGGTGAGAAAGCAGGGAGAGATGGAGGGAGGTGGGTGCTATCCCCTGGTTTGCCTATGGGGAAACTGAGGCACGGAGGGAGGGAGGGGCTGTGTTGCCACAGGTCTCCCACAGGGCAAAGCTGGTGGCCGAATTTCTGCCCCCACCAACAGTGCAGGGCTGTGTGTGTGTCCCCTTCCCCTCCTGCAGCCACCCTGCCTCTGCCTGCCCCAGCGCTGATTTAATGGGCTGTAATGGGAATAAAAATGAAGCGGTTTTAATGGCTTTCCTTCTCTTTTAAATATTCATTTTCTAGCAGCTTTGGCGGCTCTTTTCCCCCTCCTTTTGTCACCAGGGCTGGTGGAACGAATCCCATTTCCCAGCTCCCTTTGAACACTGGTGGCTTTCAGAGCCAGCACCGGGGTGGCCACAAGACCCAGGGACCCACCACTCCCCAAAACACTGTCCTGGGAGAGTGGGGGGCAAAGCCTTTAGCCCAACTTTGGGGTACCCCAATATGGATCAGGGCTGGGGGTGATGGAGGGGGGTGTGGGTGTCAGTCTATGACCCAGCCAGCCCCACTGCAATCCCCTGAAGGAAACTCAGCTTCCCCCCACCCACACTTCCCTGACCCCCTCTTTAATAATTTTGCCCTTTTTTGGCTTTTCTCAATCAACTTTGGGAGATGGGGAGAAAAAAAACCCCAACGCTGCAGAGTTCACCCTTTTGGTCCAGTTTGGGGGGGAATTCAGCAAAGAATTGGGGTGATGCTGTGGGGAGCAGCCCAGCGAGCCCAACCTTTATTAGCTATCAGAGAATCCACTGAGGGCAGGTGCTGGGTACTGGAGGGGCAGGTGCTGTGCCTAGGGGGTATTTGGGGGGAGTGGGGGATGTTGTGACCCCCCCTTTCCCAGCCCGAGTGGGTGACAGGCCTTGGGTGGTCCCAGGGGTGAGGGGCGGTCGCCTCGCTGCGTTCCTGGCGAGCCCGGAGGGTGGAGCAATTGTCCCGAAAATGGGAATTGCCGGCTCCATCTCCCCCCTCCCCATTTCAGGGACCCACTCCAGCCCCAGAGACCCGGGTGAGGGGACTGGGGGGGTGCTGGCAGCAGCCGAAATGACGGCTCTGCCCTGCGCCGGGTCCTTGGGTGCCACCTGAGCCACCCTTGGGTCCCCCCCCGCCAATCCCTGCAGTGCCCCTGTCTTGAGCACCCCAGGGTGCCGCCCCCCCAGTCCCTGCAGTGGCCCCTGTCCTGCATGGCTTCCCCCAAACACCCCCAAGATGCTCCAGGTCCCATCCTGCATCACTTCCCTGTGGGGCACCCATGGGTTCCTGTGGGATGCACGGCCCCATCCCATCACCCCTGCATCCCACCCATCCTGTCTCACCCTTATCACACCCCATCCCACCCCATCACCCTTGCATCCCACCACCCCATCCCACGCCCCACCACCCATCCCTGGGCTCATCAACCTTTATCTTCTCTCCACCCCAACCGTGCAGATGGGGTCCAAGGGGTGGGTGGGTGGGGTGGGTGTGACAACTGGGGGAAAAATATCCCTATTTAGGTGAAACACTTAAAAAAAAGGGGAGGGGGGGGGGGGAAACATGAATCCAGGGGAAAGATGAAGCCCCCATGGGTGGGTGATGCTCGTCCTTGCAGCGCTGCTCGTTCCAAGCCCTCGTTAAGAGAACAAAGGAACTGCAGGAAATATTGGGAGAAAAGATGCTGGATTTGATTCACACCCGCTGTTCCCCCCCCCCGCCCCCTTCACCACACACACACACACCCCCGGAGCCTTTTGTCGCAGGTTGGTGCGGGGTGGGAAGCATGGCGCCCATAAATCACTGCTCCTCACTCGGCTGCTGTAATTAAGGCCCCTAACGAAGCGCCAGCACCCCGAAACACCTGGCTGTGGGTGCCTGATGACACCCAAAATTGGATCTGGCGCATGAAAGGGAGGGGTGGGGTGGGGCATTTATAACAAGGGGTGGGGAGGGGTGGTGGTTTGGGGGCTCTGTGGGGTTTCCAGCTGTGGGATGATGGGGTGGGGGGGGGGATGGGGACAAAAAGGGGGTCACGGCAAGGTTTAAGGGAAGGACTCATCTCCAGACGGCTTTGCCCGGAGCGGGTGACCTTTCCCAGCTCTGCCTCCTCTTCCTCCTCCCCCTCCTCTTCCTCTCTCCTGGTTTTTTATCCCGGTTTTTTATGTTCTCCCTCTGCGGGGATATTATTTTCCGTAGCATCGTGGTGCAGTGCAGAGAGGAAGAAAGAGCCGAGTCCTCATCACCAACATCCCCCCCCCTCCCTTCCCCACCGCCACCCCTCATCGGCTCCGCAGGAGCAGCACCGGGGAAGGGAGCTCCTCCCCCCACACCCCAAAACTCTTCATTCCCTCCCCCTCCCCCCTCCACCCCCCCCCATACCCCAAAAAAATAAGAGCTCTGCTGGGGCAAAGCCCCCATTTTCGGCTCGCCTGGGGCGGAGTCAGAGTGTTGTGGGGGGCACCCCATGGGCACCCCCGCAGTGGGTGAGAGGAGAGGAAGGGCTGGGGAATTGGAGGGTGGAGGTGGGTGCAGCACCCCCTGTGTGTACACACGCTTGTGCACACACCCCAGCCGGGTAATGCCAGGCATGCACCCTCACCTGCCCACACATGTGCTGGGTACACGCACACGCGTGTGCTCACGGGCACGCTTGCACGTGGCACGTGTGCTCCGCTCAGCCTGTGCACGCACACGTGTGCACACACACCTGTGGTTACCCACACACCCACACCAGCTGCACACACTCAGCCCTCCTCAAACACACGCTGGGGCTCAGGCACACACGCCTGCACACGCACCACACACACGTGGAGGTGTCCACGGCAAAGGTGGCTGGTGCGTGTGTACACACACACACACACACACATGCCCACGTGCCAACACACACACGTACACGTGTGCACACACACATGCCCATGGCCCTTGCACGTGCATTCTCACGGGCGTGCACGCACACCCACACGTGTGCAGCCCCACACCCATGCACATGAAGCCATGAACACTCGTGTGCACACGTGTGCATCCCACACACATGCACATACACGTGTGCACATGCATGTGCATGCACGTATGTGCACGCGCATGTGCACACACATGCATCCCCACACATGTACACATGCGTGTGCACACACAGGTACACGTGTGCACACACACATGTGCACATGTGCACACACACGTGTGCACACACACGCACACACACTTGTGCACACACAGGTACACATGTGCACACACACGTGTGCACACACACGCACACACACTTGTGCACACACAGGTACACATGTGCACACACACGTGTGCACACACATGCACACACACTTGTGCACACACAGGTACACATGTGCACACACATGCATCTCCACACATGGACACACACGTGTGCACACGCGTGTACACATGTGCACACACACGTGTGCACACACACGTGCACACACACACACGTGCACACACACGCATCCTCCCCACATACACGCACACCCCCTCACACACCCCCATCCCCATGCCGCCCCCCGCCCGCCCTGTTCCCCCCCCACCGCCACCCCCCCAGTCCCGGCGCTCCCGTGGGGTCCCGGCGCAGCTCCCGGGGCCGCCGGCGCCGGCGGCGGGCGGTGACTCACCCGCTCCCACCGATCGCCATCAATCTCCTCCGGGGCCGCCCGTATCTCCGCTCCCGCCGCTCCGCCGCGCTGGCCCCGCGCCGGCTCCGCGGTCGCCCCGGCAACCGTCGCCATGGAGCCCGCAGCATCCCCCCGGCCCCGCTGGACCCCCGGGCTCCCCCACGGGGATCGGGCTCGCGTTTGGGGTGGGGGGGGGGGGTCACACTAGGTGTGGGGGGGACCTGCTGGCATAGGGAGTCATGGTTACATGGGAGGGGGGGGTGTCACACTTTTGGGGGGGTCACACTTGTGGGGGAGACACAGTGGGCCCTAGGGGGGGTCACACTTGCATGGGAGGGGTGCACACTTGCAGGGGGGGGACATGGCATAGGGTGTTCATGTATGCATGGGGTGTGTTACACTCATGGGGGGGCACACTCATGGGTGGGGGTCACACTCTTAGGGGGAGGACACACTGATATAGGGGGTCACTGGCATAGGGGGTCATGCTTGCATGGGGGGGTCACACTTGCAGGGGACACACTGGCATAGGTGTCATGTGTACATGGGGGGTCAGGCACAAGTGGGGGCTCATGCTCCACAGAGGGACATCCACTTGCACGTGGGAAAGAGGAAAGGGAAAAGAAGGAAGGAGAAAAACAGGGGATGAGGGGGGGGGGGGGAGAAGGGGGGGGGGAGAAGAAAAAGGGGAAGGGAGAAAAGGGACAAACAAATCCTGCAGCATTTTCCATGAAGAAAAGCAGCAAATTCCAGCCCTGGCTCGTGTCACGAGCTGCCGGTCTCAGCCTCCCATCCCGCTGCCAGCACAGCAGGTGTTTGGGGTGGCAATTGGAGGCTTTGTCCAAATTTGGGGGGGGGGGGGGGGTTAGCCCCAATTGAACCTTCATTCCCTGGCGCGCTGGTGAAAGTGCCGCTTTCCTGCTTGGAGCCCGGGGTTATTGTCCCAGTACCGGTGGGTTTTAACCCAAAACTGGAGTCTGGCTTTCCTGGTGCTGCTGGGAGCGAGGTGGGAGTTTGGGCTTGGAGACGGCTCAGTTTTTGGGGGGTGGGTGGCTCAGTTTTTTGGGGGGTGGGTCCCCCCCATTCCCCCTGTGCCCCCAGGGCTCTCCAAGCCTCGGGGCGGGGTCTGGGCAGGGCAGGGGGAAGCACTGGAGCTGGATTGGCCCTGAAACCGATTTGCATCCTTAGGATTGGTCCAGGAGGCTGCTGACATCACCGAGGGGAAGCCATGACATCACCCCTTCTACCCCACGGCTCGGGACCAGATACCTGGGTGATGGGCACTTGCTGCTTGCTTTGCCAGCTGGGTGGCCTGAGCAGAAGGGGTAAAGCTGATCCCCTCCATGATCCCTGCCCTGCTCCCCCCCCCCCAACCCCCCCCCCCCCCCCCAGCTTTGCAGCAGCATTAAAATCCCCAGGAATGTTTGGGCTCAAACGAGGTAAATAAAGACAACGTGGGGGGTCCTCCAGGGGGGTCCCAGGACCATGGAGCGGGTGGCGGTGGTGACCTGCCCCGCCCCACAGGGGACCCCCCCCCCCCCCCCCCTTCGTTAGGGGTGGAATAGCAGTGATGAGATTTGATTTGTGCCTCTTTGGTGAGGAGGCCTCTCGAAAGCCACCCCGGCACGAGGAGCAGAGCGTGATGTGTGGCTGCTGCTGGAGAGGTGGGACGTGCCGGTGCTGGAGGAGGAACGTGTGGCTGGTCCATCCCTCCACCCCCCCCTGCGGCTGCTGGTGTCCCCAGCTGGGAGGTGTTGTCCTCAAATGTGTGTCCCCGGAGGGTTGGAGGCACCAACCCTGGCCCCAGAGTGTCCCCAGGTCTGAGATGTCCCCATGATGAGGTGCTGGCCCTGAGGCTGGGAGCGTCCCCAGCCCAAGTCACCATCCCCAGGGCCAAGACACTGACCCAGGACACTCTTTGAAGGTCCAAAACACTGCCCCTCAACCCAGGACGACCTCCCCCACCCCCAAGTATCACCCCCTGGCCCATGACCTCATCCCTTGATCCAAGACCCCAACCTCCAGGCCAAGACACGTCCCCAGGTTCAAGACGTTGTCCCCTGCCAGCGACATCATCCTCCAGACCATGGCTG
>JAKCOZ010000117.1:466780-557106 GCA_022605955.1 Rallus limicola
TACCTGCCACCGGAGAATCCCCGATGGGTCAGCACAGGCTGAGCCAGCCTGGGCTCTCATCACCTTCCTCACCACCCTCCTCAAGGGGGACAAAACCAAGCCCCAAGCCCCCAATAAATCGCTGTCCCTCTGCCTGTGGCGCGTCCCGCGGCACCGGCGTCCCCGGCCGGACAGACGGTATCTATAATCCTGCCGCGCTGTCGGAGTAAATCTCCCAGCTCTCCAGCATCGCCCAGAACCCAATAAATATCTCCATTTCCTGCTGTCCTGGAGGGAAGATCTGATCAGCTTTTAAATGTCAGGCGTAAAGTAAAGTTTGTCATAAAAAAGCCTGTAAAAAAAAAAAAAAGGGGGGGGGGGGAAAGGGAAGGAGAGGAAAGAAAATCCCCTGTTGAGGAGGGCTGGGAGAGGAGAGAAGGGTGGCATGCTTCTGAGGGTGCTAGGGGTGTTTTGGGTACCCCACCCTTGATTTTGTTGGGTGTTTGGGGGGGAATGAGGTGTTTTTTAACCCCTTCGCCCCAAAAGTCTCCGCCAAACCCCTTCTCCCAGGGTGAGAGAGAGGATGGGGGTGGCTCAGGGTGGGTGATGGGGGACGGGGGGGCGGGGGGGGGGGATGTTAAGGGTGATTGCAGCGTGATTGCACCCCAGATCCTGGGGGAATAATTTGGCACATCCCAACCCTTCACTGACATCACCAGGGAGGCAAAACCCCCTCCCAACCCCCCCCAAAAGAGCCCCCCATGGCTTTCTCTCCCTGCCTGGCTCAGCAGCAGCTAATTCCCCTCCGCTCTAACGCCTCCCATGACGCCATCCCATTTGGGCTCTTCTCAATCATGTCGTTTCATGTACTAATTAAGCAATAAGACACAACAGGGCAGGGATTTATGGGGCTGTATTTCACAGGTAGGTGTGTGGTGGCACCACCAGAGCTTCCCCACAGCCCCAGTGTCCCGCTCCGTGGTGCTGTGGCACCCCAGGGGTCCCAGCTGCCACCTTTGGGGGGTCCTGGCTGTCACCCTCTGGGGTCCTGGTTGGGAGCCTGGAGCTGGTTGTGCAAATGTGGGTGGGGGAAAATATGTCCCACCCCCTACCCCACTCTGAGCACTCTGGGGCAGGTGGGAGGTGGGAGATGGGAAGGGAGGTGGTGGGCACCCAAGGGTGCTCCTCTGCTGGCAAAGGGAGGGGGTCTTGGGTGCTTTGTGGGGGTGATGGGTGCTTTGGAGTGGAGGAGGGGGGTGGGGTGGTGAGTGCTCCTGCACAGCATCCAGACAGTTCATAGCATGCTGTGTCCCCTCATCTGGATGTCACCCAAATGTTTCCCCCCTGCCCTGGGATGTCACCCCAAATCTGGGGAAAGCAAAGCCAGGATGGAGGTAGGATCACACTGACACCCCCCCCCCCCCCCCGGTGGTGTCACCCACAGCCCCGTGTCACCCAGAACCCCACGTCACCCTCAGCCCCCACCATCACCCCCAGCCCCCCATCACCCAGAGCCCTACATCACCCACTGTCCAGTGTCACCACTGTGTCACCCACTGCCCAGAAATAGGCCCAGTACGGCCAGACCACCACTGCCCTCTACCCTCCCACCACCAAACGGCAGCCTGCCCCTGGCACCCCAACACCCCGGGACAGGCCCTGGGGACAGGGGGATGGGTGAGGGACCGTGGCTGGGCTGGGGGATGGGTGGGAGCTGGGATGCAGCTGTGGGAATGATGGCGGCCCCCCAAGATCCAGCTATGGGGGGCACGGTGACCCCCCCCAGATCCAGCTATGGGGGGCACGGTGACCCCCCAAGATCCAGCTGTGGGGAGATGGTGATCCCCCCAATCCAGCTGTGGGGGTGGCACGACACTCCTCCCCCCCCCCCCCCCGGTGATGGGGGGTGCCTGTCCCTGTGCTCACACCCGGGGGGGTGCGGTTGTGCCCCGTGTGTAACTGTCCCTCCGCCCCCCCCCCTCCCTCCTCCGGCAGACACCCCTGGGGGGGGGGGGTGGGGGGGGGAGGGGGGGCTCCATCCGCCAGTCGGGTGCGGAGACGCGGGGGGTGGGGAGGCAGCTCAGCCCCGGCCCCAGCCCCCCGCCCCCGCCGCCGCCTCATTAGGATGCAGAGCGGGCGGCGGACTGCGCCAGCGCTGGGCCGGGAACGGGGACCGGGAGCGGGGATGGCAACGGGGATGGGAACGGGACCGGGAGCGGGCAGCACCACCCACCTGCCCCCCCCCCCTCCCATCCCTCCCATCTTGGTACCATCTCCCCCCGCGGACACCCCGTGACCCCCCCTCCCCCACCCATCCAGGCAGCTTCCCCCCATCCCCTTGCCCCCCCTCCCCCGCCTTTCCTCCCCCTTAACCCCAACACTCGCATCACCCCCTCACCCCCCCTAATCCTCTATACAACCCCCCCCCCACACCCCCTTTTACCACGACCCCCCCCACCACCAAACACCAACCCGCACCCCTACTCCCATCTCCACCCTCCCCATCACCCCCCCCCCCAACCCCCAGAATTTTACAGCATCCCTCCCCTCCCCGCCATTCCCCACTCGTGCCTCAGTTTCCCCGCCTTCCACCCACTCCCTCACCACCACACCACCCCCCCAAATAAAAAGCGGGGTACCCCCTTTCTACAGCATCCCCCTCCCTCCCCCCCCCCCACCCCCCCCTTTTTCTTCTCCGAGCGCTGTCACGCCGCGGCGGCTCTGAGCATCCCGCTATTAATCGCAAGGTCAAAGCCATTACGGGGGATATTAAACCCATCAGAGCCCACGGGGGGGGTGGTGAAAAGGCGGGATTTGGGGGGGGGGGGAAAAACTTGAGGGGGGCCACCTCCTCCTTCTCCCCCCCCTCCCTCCCTCCCCCCCCCCGGCTCGGCGGCTTTGGAGGCGCACAGAACATTGCTTTTTAATTTAAGCCGTTAAGGTCAGCGGCAGCGAATGGAGCCGGGTTTAAATCAGGGAATTAAAGAAAAATGGGGAGGAAAAAAAAAGGGGGGGGAAGGAAAAGGAGAGGGGGGAAGGAAAAGGAGAGGGGGGAGGAAAGGCGGACAAAGACGGACGGACGGAGGGGGCTGCGGAGGGGTTTGGGGGGCTGGGAGGTGGAGGGGAGGCTTGGGGATGGGGATTTAAGGGGGATAAAAGGGATAAAAAAGGGGGAATTGGGGAAGGGGAGGGGGGGGTTTGGGGGGGGGGGGAATGTGGTCTGGTTGGGGGGTTTGGGGTGACTGGGAGGTGAGGGTGGGGGTTTTGGGGGGGGGGGGGTGTGCCCATGCTGGCGCGTGTGTGGGCACACGGCTGGTGTGCACACGCACATAGCAGAGAGGTGGATCACCCCTCCCCCCCCCCCCGTACCCCAATGTGCGCACAACACCCACCCCCCCCCCCCCACCGTGTGCGCACACACCCGGGCCACCCCAAGTGCCCCTCCTCCCCCTGCCGTGTGCGCACTCCCTGTGCACCCCTTGTGCACCCCTATGTGCGCACACACTCAGGCACCCCCCGTACACCCCCCGTGGCCCCCCCCCACCCCCCCGTGTGCGCACCCCCATGCACCCCCCGTACCTCCCCCCCGGGTGCACACACACCCATGCACCCCCCGTGCCCCTCCCCCCGCCTTATGCCCACCCCCATGCACCCCCGGGTGCACCCCCCATGAACCCCCCCTCCTTTCCCCCCCCCCCCCCCCGGGTGCACACACACCCATGCATCCCCCGTGCCCCCCCCATATGCCCACCCCCATGCACCCCCTGGTGTACCCCCATGCACCCCCTCCGTGCCCCCCCCCGAATGCACACACACCCATGCACCCCCTGGTGTACCCCATGCACACCCCCCCTCTTTCCCCCACCCCCCGGGGTGCACACACACCCATGCACCCCCCGTGCCCCCCCCCATATGCCCCACCCCCATGCACCCCCTGGTGTACTCCCCATGCACCCCCCCGTGCCCCCCCCGAATGCACACACACCCATGCACCCCCTGGTGTACCCCATGCACCCCCCCTCTTTCCCCCCCCCCCCGGGTGCACACACACCCAATGCACCCCCCCGTGCCCCCCCCCCCGTATGAGCACCCCCCATGCACCCCCGGGTGTACCTCCAGTGCCCCCCCCTCTGTGTGCGCACCCCCATGCACCCCCCCCCTCCTTGCACACACTCCTCCCCCCCCCTTACACACGGCCCCCCCCCACCCCCCCGCGGCTGATGGATGGGCTCCTTTCAATCCCGGCTCCTCGTTATTGATTTTCCTTTAATGAAAGTTAATTATAACAATGATTTAATTAATAGCGGCTCGCGCTGCCTTTATGGCTTCCCGCATTAGGGCTGCCCATAAATACGGCCGCCTGACAGCCCGCGCGGCGCTGCGGCCCCCGCACCCCCCCGCACCGGGGGGGGGGGGTGGTCACTGTACCCACACCTCCCCCCCCCCCCAGCACCTCGGGGTGTCCCGGGGGGTCACTGTGCCCCCTGCACCCTGGGTGTCACCGTCTCCCTGCATCCTGGGGGGATCCAGCACCCCTGGGGAGGTCACTGTCCCCCCCCAGCACCCTGGGGTGTCCCCACCACCTCGGGGGGTCACCATCCTCCTGCATCCTAGGGGAGGACCCAGCACCCCGGGGTGTCACCATCCCCCTGCATCCCGGGGAGGGGACACACACTACACGGAGGTGGGATGGTCCTCCTAGCACTCTAAGGGGGGGACCCCAGCACCCTGGGGTGTCCCAGCCCTCCAGCACCCTAAAAGGGGGGCCCAGCACCCTGGGGTGCCAGCGTTCCCCTGCATCCTGTGGGGACCCTGCACTCTAGGGTGTCACTGTCCCCCCAGCTACCTTGGGGAGTCGTCCCCCCCGGGGACTCACAGTCCCTCTGCATCCTAGGGGAGGACCCAGCACCCCGGCGGGTCACTGTCCCCCTGCACTTTGGGGAGGGGGGACAAATCACTGTGGGGTAGGCTGGTCCTCCAGCCACCCGAAGGAGGGGACCCCGGAGACACCGTCCCCCTGCATCCTGGGGGGAGCCCCAGCACCCTGAGGTGCCCCCAGCCCTCCAGCACCCTAAAAGGGGGGGGCCCAGCACCCTGGGGTGTCGCAGCCCTCCAGCACCTTAAAGGGGGGGTCCCAGGACCCTGGGGTGTCCCCGCTTCCCCCCAGTACCCTGGGGGTGTCCCGGTCCGTGTCCCTCCCCCCCCCCGGGGTGTCATCGCCTCCAGTCCCCACACTCCTTGCGCACCCGCGCGCATCCCCGCGCCCGCTCGCGCCGCTAGCTCCGCCAAATCGCGCCCACGGCTCCTCTCGCGGCCGCCAGGGGGAGACGCGGACACAACCACGCCCCTTCCCCACGCCCCGCCCCCTCCTTTAGGCCCCGCCCCTCGCGGCGCCGCGTCTCACGGCCCCGCAGGGGGGCGCGCTGCTTTACCCCCCCCCCCCCCCACCCCCGGTCCTCGCTTCTCGCCACCTCCCGGCCCGCAGGCGGCGCCGCGGGGGCGGAGCGGCGCTCTAGGCGGCCTGGGGGGGGGTTCCGCGCTGCTTCCGGGCCGTGCTTCCGGCCGCGCCTGCGCACTCGGGGCCACCGCGACCTGCCCGCTACCGGTACGTCAGGTGAGCGCCGGGCCGGGGCCGGGAGCGGGGCGGGGGCGTCCCGGAGGAGAGACCCCTGGTCGAGGGGAGGGGAGGGTGAGAGGGGCCCCCTGGGGTGGCGGAGGGCCCCTCCCCGGGTCGGGCCGGGCGATCCCGCCGTGGGGAGCTGGCTGGGGCTCGGGCATCGCCCCTGCCGGGTGCTGGGGACGCTTCCCCGCTGCTCTGGGGCGGTATCGCCTCACGCTGCCGCCTGGGATGACCCCCTGCCCACCCCTCCCCTGCCTCTGCCCCTGCCCAGGCCGCGACCCCCCGGAGCTGCCCAGGGAGCCGTGGGCCCGCGCTCCCCGGTGGGGACAAGGGGCCCCATGGGCTCCCTGTGTGTGTCCCCCCATCCTCCCGCTCAGGTGGACCCCTCCCTCCCTCCCTCCAGGACCCCAAATTCCCGAGCCCTGAACCGCCACCCATGGGGGCCGCTGAGCGAGGAGCCGTCACCTGCATGAACAATGACACATCCCGCCCCACCGTTCCCTCCCAAGCCCCCTGCCTTGTCCCGGACCCCCTGTACCGCCAGCTCCTCACGTCCTGTTGCCCCTGTGTCTCTTCCAGCCCGTCCCACGCCAGTGTCCCTCCAGTCCCTCACCATGTACGCCTGTGCAAAGCTCAGCTGCGCTCCCATGCTAGTGAGTAGTGACAACCCCCCTCCTTTGGCCTCAATGACCCCACCCTGGGATGAGGGGGGTGTGCAAGGTAACATGTGTTCCCCCCCCACTCCTTGGGGACACAGTAGGGGGAGAGGTTTGGGGATGCTTTTCCAGGTTTGGAGCTCCCTTGGGCTGCACTGAAGGTGAGCAGAGCCCCAAGCGCTCAGCCACTCTGGTTAAGGAGCGTTTGCCATCCCTCGATGGTTAATTAATTGCTAATTACCCACGTGGAGGCGGATGCAGTGCTGGGAGTAAAGCGCCCGCGGCTGGATCTGTACGTTGATTCCTGCAGCCACGGGGTGCCTGCAGCAGGGTCGTGGGGTGCCAAGGAAGCTCTGCTGTGGTGCTGGGTGCCAGGACAGACTGTCCCGTCTGGGTTCTGCCAGCTCATGGGGTGCCCTGAGGGGTTAAGCAGGTTCCTGGGTTGCTGGAGGTGGCAGTGGTGGCCGCGGGGAGATTCTTGGGTGGAGTTTTGCTCCCCTGGAGGAGCGTGGGGTGGGACTTCCCCACCCCAAATCTGAGCCTGGCTGTGCTTTGCAGGTGAGGAGGACCTCACGGGTGCTGTACCAGCCCCTCTCTGCCTCCGTGCTGAGCAGCCCCGAAGCCCGGACGGAGCAGGTAACGCACCCAGCTTGGCCCGGGGGGCACTGAGGGGCTGGGGGGGGGAGGTGCAGGGGAGTGCTTGTGCCCCTTGCCCTTTCTGGGGCTCCCCAAGACACTGCGGGAAGCTCCATGGGGGGGAAACTGAGGCCCTGGAGCGCTGGTGTTCCCTCCGGCCTCTTGCCCAACCTCCTGTCCCCCCAGGCACGGCCAGGTGCACACCGGGCCATCCAGACGAGTGCAGCCCACCGGGACATCGACACGGCCGCCAAGTTCATCGGTGCCGGTGCTGCCACCGTGGGGGTGGCCGGCTCTGGGGCTGGCATCGGCACCGTCTTCGGCAGCCTCATCATCGGTTACGCCAGGTCAGGTGTGGGGACACACCGGTGGGGTGGAAACTGGGGGGACTGGGGACAGGCTGCACCCCCACTGACCAACCTCTCCTCTCTCCCTGCAGGAACCCCTCACTTAAACAGCAGCTTTTCTCCTACGCCATCTTGGGCTTTGCCCTCTCTGAGGCCATGGGGCTCTTCTGCCTCATGGTGGCCTTCCTCATCCTCTTCGCCATGTGAAGGTGACGGTGACAGTGATGATGGTGCCAGCACCCCGCTGTGCCCATCCCCATTGCCCAGCCGTGACTGGAGGGCAGGGGAGACCCCCGACCCCAGCCCCGCCACGAGCGGGAGGGGAATAAAGACGGTTTGATAATGGGGGTCTCTGCTCCTCGTGTCTCCTTGGTCGCCCTGTCCCATGTCACCCGCCCTTGGCTGGGGCTCAGCAGGGCCCTGCGCCGCCCTGGCCTCGCTTTGCCCTCTCCCCGGGGGAGCCCCCAGCCGCATCCGCGGGGGCACGGAGGGGGGGGGGGGAGGTGGGAGGATGCCATCGGTCCCCGGGGACAGCCCAGGGCCCCTCCCGTGGCACCGCAGCCCCCAGGACTTCACGCCCTGGGGGATGCTGCAGCCGGGTGGCCCCGGGCCGGGAGCAGGGCTTTGGGATGGGTGTTCCCGGGGGTGCGGATCGGGCTCGGGCTGCCCGGGGATGAGGACGGGCTGGGGGCAGATGATGTCCAGTCCCTCGGGCCCTGTCTCGCTGGCCCCGCGGAAGGAAGGGCCCCCCCCGGACGGGCTCTCTGTCCCCGCTGGAGGACTCCGTCTCTCTGACTGCCCCGAGGGGGCGTGGCCAGCCCCCCTCCTCCCTGTGACCCCGCCCCCGGTGTTTCCTATTGGTCCCGGCGCCGTTACCTCCCCTTTAGGTCTCGCGAGAGTCTCGTGTGCGGGGAGGGGGTGGGAGCGATTGGCGGAGGGGAGGCGGGAGCCCCAGCGCGAGAGGCAGCCAGCGCGAGGTCCTGGAGGTGGCGCGGCTCGGCCCTCCCTCAGGTAACCGGCGGTGCCCGGGCTCGGCGGGCCGCGGGGCCGCTCCGGGCGGGGGAGGCGGCGGGGCAGCCCCGGGGGGGACCGCGGGGGGCTCCGGCCGGCCCCTCCCCCGCACAACTCTCCCCGAGTTTTCGTGAGACAGCAGCTCTGCCCTCCCCTCTCCCTTTGGCGATTGACGGCGCCTTTCGGCCAATCGCCACGCTGCCAGGCCCGGAGTGGCGGGCGCTGCAGCCAATGGGTGGCTTAGGGGGTGCCGCCACGGGGTAAGCGCCGCCCTATGTGGGCGGGGTTTCTAGAGGCAGCGAGGGGCCCGGGCGGTGCCTGAGGGGGGGAGCCCGGAGGCCCCGGGCTGGGGGAGCCCCGGGGAGGTGGGGGGCCCGGCCCGGGACGGGGCGGGGGTGGCCTGGGGTGGAGGTGCGGGCAGGTCAGCGGCCGGGAGCGTGGGGGAGTCGGGAGAGGTGCGGGTTTGGGGCGGCGGGCCTCTGGGGCGGGGGTCTTGGAGGGCGTGAGGGGCCTGAAGGGCTTCGGGGGGTGGGGGGGGAAACGCACGTCTTGAGGGGGCCCGGGGGCCCTGGGCCGTGGGGGCTTTAGGGGAGGGGGGTCGCGTTGGGATTCATGTGGGGAGAACCCTGGCATGGGGCTGGGGAGCTGTGAGGGACTGTGGACAGGGCGGCCTTGGGGCGTGGGGGAGCTGTGTGGGAGTGGGAGCGTCTTTGGAGGCTGGGCATAGCCGAGACCCTTCGGGTGCGCATCCTGGGCTGGGCCTGGGAGAGAGATACGAGGCGTCCTGGGGAGCAACGGGTGTGTGGACCTTCTGGGGTTAGAGGAGCCCTTGTGGGGGGAATCCTTCCCTGGGGGATGCCCAGGGATGTGAGTGCTCTGGGGACCCTCTGATCACCCCAAGCCCCTCTGTTCTCCTGGCTGAAGCCAGTAAAGAAGAGGGGCAGCTCTTGGTGTGGTGCCATGTGACTATGTTGGGGCAGCCAGGGAGGGTCGAGGCCTCTTTTGTGGGGGTTCCCAGTGACAAGAGGATGTAGAAAGCACATGAAGAAGTTGTGGGCATCTATGGGGATGGGGGTGAGGTGAGGAATGGGGTGTCAGTGAATGGCTGTGGGTCTGTGGGGTGTTGGGAAGTTTGGGGGGGGGGGGCTCGCAGTCCTGGGGGGAGCTGTGACTGAGTAAAGGCAGGCATACAGACAGTGTGAGGGAATTAAGTAGCTTTGACTGAAGGTGTGGTTAATTCTCACTTGGGGGAGTTTGAGAGTCCAAACTTCTGAGAGTTTATCGAAGTGGTGAGGTTTCACTGTGCCTTTGGTCATGGGCTGCCAGTGCTGTGAGAGCTGTTGCCTCTCAGTAGCTCCAACTTTGCAAGCGCAACCCAGGTCGTATCCCAAAGCTGGTTTGTTCCTGCTGCCAGAAGTGTTGGTATGGAACCCCCCAACCTTCCCATGGACAAGTGATGGGCTCAGGTGTGAGCTGAAATGTGTGTGGCAACAAAAACTCCTTGTTCTTTTCACCTTCCCCTGTTTTTTCCTCTTTCTTTATCACTAAGCCCCATCATTCTCTTGATGAAGTTACCCCTCCTTTCCCTGCCTCGTGGCTCTCAAAAGACAACATTTCAGTTCAGGGCTACAACAGGAAAGTGTCACTAATGCTTGGGTGGACTTCCCAGTTGATTTTGCCTGAGCTACAGTTCTTGTTGGGCAGGGACTTTCTTCCACCAGGCATGGCCTGAAGGGGTTGTCTAGTTCTCTGCAACGGCCTTTAAAAATAGTTGTTGCTATAACTGAGTCATTTTGGGAGAGGAATTTAGCAGCAGCTCTGAACCACTGGCTTTGTCGGGTGGTTTTTTTGGGATTGGGGTTTTCTCAGTGGAGACTAAGAATAACTCCACTGCTTGGATGTGGAGGAGAGGTTTGTGGGAGGTGGACTCAACAGCCAGATTCCCGTTTGGAAAGCCAGGAGGGTTAACATCCTTGCTCCTTGCTTCCCTCAAGTGAGGGCTTGTGTTCACCTTCAGCGACACAGAGTTGGTTAATTACTGCTGCCAACTGTAATGGCTTTGTGGGCTGGAGGGGGCTGGAGTGCTTGTTTGCTCTCGGTGTTTAAAAACAAACAAAAAAGGAGGGGGTTCAGCTGGTGGGAGCAGGGAGTCAGCGGGGTTTGTAATCATTACCTGCAGCTGGGATGGTTGCCTCTTCCCTGAGTGGTTTATTTCTCACCCCAGAAGCTGGTTGGGAGTTGGGAACTGGGAGTATCCGATATTGGCAGTATCCAATAGACCTCAACAAGTTGAGGACTTCATTTAACACAGCCACCATCATCCTTAATCGTGTGCCAATCCTTTGGTTATCCCTAATTATGGGATGTTAAACACTTCCTCTCCCTTCTGGCACTTGCCCATCAAAAAAAAACCCCTACCTACCAGGTCCACCTTGCTTATCCCTCAGCCAAACCAGGCGTCTGGTTATTTTAATCTTCCCTCATAAACTGGGCCCTCCAGCCACTTAACTGGATTTTCCTGAACGCTTTCCAATTTGCCAATATCCTGATACCAAATATCTTGGAGCTGAATGTGGAGTGTTGGGAAGTGGGACTCCCCCTCCTTACTCTCCTACTGTGGAAGGAAAAGCTCGACACAGACTTAGTGACCATGTGAAACCTTCCTTTTGTGATTGTCTCTCACTCTTACCTTGAAGAGCATTTCTAATGTTCATTATGACTTACTCTTGCTCATATTTCTGTTTCCTTGAGGCTCCTTGTTTTCCAGTCTTCTCCAGCCTTTCCCACTGTACAATTTCAGTGCTGTGATTGAATTTTTTTTTTTGGACTTCTGTGTGATTTATAAGGGTGTCAGGTGAAAATGAACTTGCTGTTGGGCCTTGCTGAGTCGTGCTGTTAGATACTCAACCCACTTAGGTATTTGATGAGTGTTACTGGTCTCTTTAAGCTGGTTGGTGGGACCATGGCTGCTCTGAGTTAACTTGGAAGTGCTCCACAAGCCATGTGGCACAACTGTGATGGTGTTGGCATAGATACCCCACGTAGGAAGGTGACAAAATAAAAGGATATGAGTTAAAAAAAAATAATAAAATAGCAAAATTCTCATTTGTGTGTTTATTTTTATCCCTTCTGAAACCCCTCAGAGCCCGGCCAGAGGAGACACTGGCTGCAGAAGCTGCTTTCAGGGTGCCTAAGAGGGGATTTGTGGACGTGGCACAGGGCAGGCAGGAAATTTCCCTCAGTGGTTGTGAAAAATGGGGAAGTTTGAGAGAGGAAATGCAAGGGGATGGTTCTGGGGAAGAAACCCAGTAATCCTCTCTTAATCCTCTCTCCATCCTCCCTGCCTGCGCTGGGTCAGGTCTGCTGGTTCCACGAGAAGAGGCAGCTGGGAGGAGCTGGAGCTCTCCTGAGGGTGTGCAGCAGGGATGGGGGTGAGCAGGAATCCTCGACTGCTGCCTCTTGGTGCTGGAAAACTTGTTAAAAGGGCTTAGTAAAACACGCTGGGCTTCTGGCAGGCGTCGTGGTGTGTGTGGTGGCTCTGCAGCCTGTGTTAGTGGAGGATCTCTGGGTTGGATTTCGCTTTGGACTCGTTTTCTGCTGCATCACATGCGATGCCTTTTTTTTTTCCTGGTCTCTGTTTGGTTTTAGTTATCCTCTCTGACTTTCTTGGCCTGCTTTTTTTTTTTTTTCTTGCCTTTTTCTGCTTCTAGCACTGAGAAGAGAGGCCAGCTTTCCCAAACCAGCCTTCCCCCAGTCATTTAGCACCCAGCTACGATGCATTTTTTGAGTGGTCTTTCCAGTGCTGGGAGAAAACACATGTTAACAGACCTTACCAGAGACCTGTTGCTTCCTGTAACCCTCCCTTCCACCCCCCCCTTTTAAAAGCCATGCTGTTTCTTGGTTTTAGTTTCAAGGAGCTGGTGATAGAGTGGTGAAGGCTGAGCAAAGATGTGAGGGGACTGGGTTTCCCTGGGGAGGTTGAAATGGTTTCAGTTGGGTGTAGGGGTGGGTAGAAAGTCGCCTCTAGAGAATAAAACTACTTGTAGACCTGAGGTTTAAATCAGCCTTCACATCAGTGTTTGTCACATCTTTTTGTCTGGTTGGTGGGATCCCTGTGTGGTGTTGCTTAAGTCCTCAGCTCTCCTCCCTTGGCAACGCAGGGCGAGCTCTGAGGAGATCACCCATGTTGGAGGACACCAAGGTTTCCTCACTTCCAGCCCTGGGAGGTGCTGGCATCCACCGTGGTTCCTCTCTGACCTGATGTTGGTGCGCTTGGGTTCGCTCTCCTTCTTTAGAACTGATATTTACAGTGTGTTTTGCTCCAGTTAGTCTTGCCTCGGGGAAGTTTGGCTTAATTGCTTCTCTGAAGCTCAATTTCATAATCCTCTATGAGGCTTCTTGCTTTTTTTCCCCACCCCCTGGCCTCCCCAAAACCCTGGTGGGGCACGTGGCGATGCCGAAATCAGCTGTACAGCAGCAGCCTTCCTACACACTGGGGTTCCTCACACACCAAAGCCTGACACTTGTTTTTGAAACAGGATAAATTCAGCAGCACCTTAACCAACTCCAACACAGGGTGCCTTCTCTGAGGCTAACCCTAATCTCAGTGCAGGCTAATTAGCAGAGCAGGGTTTTCCTTTCTTTTTTGGGTCGCAGCTCTTTCCTCCAAGCTCTCAGCTTGTTTTGCTGGGGTGACAAGTGAGAGGCTGAGCTGGTCAAGGTGAATTTTCACCCCTTTTCCAGCTCTCCATGAGCAAGGCACCGCTGTCCCGTATGGTGAGGGAGCGCAGAGCCGAGCTCCAGGGCGACAACAACCATTTATCTCAACTCCCTGCCGAAAGCAACGTGTTTGGCTCCCCAAGAGCAGCCTGGGGATGGTGGAGGGCTCTGCAGCTCTCCTCTCAGGAGCCAGCCAGCCCGTGGAAAGCCTGCAGCGGTCTGGAATGCTGCTCTGCTGTCCCACCCTTGAGCGAGAGAAGAAAGCGGCTTGTGGGGACACGGTGCCAGCCCTTGTGAGCTGGGTGGTGAATAAACAAAGCGCCTCTGCCAGCGACGGGCCCTGCTCTGCTCTGCTCTGCTGGCTGGGGGAATTTCTCCCTGCACGCTCTGCAGAGCTAACCTCGCCTCTGAGCTCTCTTTGTAAGGCACAGCCACCAAAATACCCTGAGAAGAGAAGCTGGAGAAGGCCTTTTCCTCCCATTCTGGAGAAAAAAAAAAGGTGTTTGAACTCCCTTTAGCATGAAACCCATGTTGTGCCTGGAGTTCCCAAGTGTGGAAAACTGGGAAGCTCACTGTTTCCCTGCCTTTTTGGGGACACACTGCCCTGCTCCCTTCAGCAGAGCTCTCCCACAGCTGCTTTTATTTTCTTTTTTGCCTTTTTACACCCCCCCCACCCCCCTAAATTTCAGTTGTGGAGAACATTTTTCAGCCCCAGCTGGCAGAGCCCCCACTCTGAATACCATTGTTACTATTTAAAAGAATAATAATAAAAAGCAGTCTTTTCACAGACTTCAGTGTATTAAGGACTTGGCTAGACGTGGACTTGGCAGCTCTGGGGAATAAGTGCTGCCCAAAGGAGTGTATTTATACCTGTGGAACCGCACCGAGCTGTCCTGCGCCCTTTAACTGGTTCCAAAGTGAGTAAACCAGACCTGGAGCAGAACATGGCTTTGGGGTTTGCTGCCAAAAGCTCTTGGTGATGCTGAGTCTGCTGCAAAGGAAACAAATCTTCGAGTGGCTAAGCAGATGATGCTTCCAATTATTTAAAATAGCTGGTGTTTAAAATAGACTTGTTGCTAGAGGTAAAGCTGGACGTGTCCGTGGTTGGAGATGCTGGAAATCCTCAGGAGTTTCAAAATTGAGGTTGAAGTGGATGTACTGGTGGAGGTTGGGGATGGATCTGTTGGAGAGCAGCACAGAGGGAAGGGATCTGAGGTCTTGGAGGACAGCGGGATGGCCGTGACCAGCAATGTGCCCTCATGGCCAAGAAGGATGATGGCATCTGGGGTGTGTTGGAAGGCTGGGGGTGCTAGTAGGTCAAGAGAGGTTCTCCTCCCCCTCTGCTTGGCCCTGGTGAGGCCACATCTGGAATACTGGGTCCGGTTCTGGGCCTGTCAGTTCAAGAACTCCTTGGAAGAGCCCAGCACAGGGCCACTGAGATGATGGAGTGGAACCCCTTCCCTGTGAGGAGAGGTTGAGGGAGCTGGGGCTCTTGAGCCTGGGGAAGAGGAGACTGAGGGGTGACCATCAATGTCCATAAAGGGTTAGTATCAGGAGGATAGAGCCAGGCTCTTCTCAGCGATGTCTAGTGACAGGACACAGGGCAGTGGGTGGAAGCTGGAGCACAGGAGGTTCCATGGGGACATAAGGAGAAGCTTTTTCCCTGTGAGGGTGGCAGAGCCCTGGGACAGGCTGCCCAGAGAGGTTTGGGAATCTCCTTCTCTGGAGACATTCCACTCTCCCTGGATGCTGTTGAGGTGATCCTGTTCTGGTGGGGGGGTTGGACTAGATGATCTTTTGAGGTCCCCTCTAACTCCTCCCACTCTATGGTCCTGTGAAGCTGGAGGAGGTCGTGTGTGGGCAGGGGAGGCTTTCCCAGTCCATCCTCTTGCAGTGCAATGTAGTTTTCTACCTCACCCTGTTCTCCTTACAATGGGACCTGAAGGTTTCCTTGGCAGCCGTTCTTCCCCTGTTCCTGCAGCAGGAACATTCAGTTCTTAGAGTTTTGGTTAAAATCAAGCTGGATGAGGAGCAGAGGGAGCTTGTCATGTGAAAGCAGAGACTTAGCTGAGCATCCAGAGGCACAGGGTGGATTTACCAGATGAGACCAGAGCTGAGAGAGTTCCTCTACATCCTGAATTGGATTAGAACCCTTTGCATGGCAGCATGTGACAAGGTCCTCACTCAGGGATCCTCATCCTCCTCACCCATGTCCTTGCTCTGACTGAGCCATATGCCAAGGGAACGTGCAGCATTTTAAGGAGCCAGTATGTTTTCTGGTGGAGGTGGTGAGAAACTTCTTCCCATGGATGTTTTTCCTCTTTCCACCCCAAGTTGCTGCTCTTTTTCCCTCTTGGGTTTTTTTTTTTTCTTAGAAAACTCTCTGCTCCTACTGCATATGGTACAATCCACATTTTAGGATGCTATGTCCTTCATCTGCATAAGACTTCACCTTTTTTAATTAAATAGAAACTCTCTAGGAAATCATTGCTTTGTTCACCACCAAAACACAATCACTGTGAAGGCAGAACACAGCTCTACTTAAAACAATTCTACAAGAACATCCAGCTTCTCTAGGCATCCCTTATATTTGGAATATTTCTTGCTCCCCTCTGATTTTTTTTGGCCTTGCATATCAAATAACAGACCCCATAAAATGCGTGTGCCTTTGAATGCTAAGTAAATAGAAATGCCTGCCTGTGATGTAAATAACAACAGGTATGTTATTTTTATATAAATAATATATATTTTTACTTTATAGGAGCACTGTGCCTTTCTGTCCCCCATCCCACTGGGGCTGTTTCAGTGCTTTGAATTCATTTCACCCCCCAGGTAGTCGCTTACATAAGAGTCTCTCCTGCTCTTAACTCCTCCACTTTGATCTTCCTCTAAAACTATTGTGGGGGGAAAATATGCTCGAGCTTGATTTGGGCTCTTATGTCCCATTTTTGGCAGCTTTTCCTCCTCCAACTTTCATTGAAACAAGGGCTCTTAAGCAGCTAAATAATTTCAGGAAATGGGACTCCAGTTTCTAGGTCGCTTTGGCATTTCCTAGCTAAAATAATGCCTTCTCTAAGGGGTTTTTTTGTAGCTTTCTTACAATTATCTTGACTCAGTAAGGAACAGTGGGTCTCTGAGGTTTTTCCTCCCTTTCTTAAACCTGAATTATTTCTCTCTCCTGTAGTAGATCTCTTGCAATGTGTTGTCCCTGCTGTGAAGAAGTGTAGAGCTGAAGACGTATCGCTGCTAATGAAGAAGCACGAGGCGACCCCAGAGCCGTAGTGCCAAGATGTGGAGTCTGCCTGTGTGCTTCTTGGAGTCTGCTTGAGGTCCCTTCCAACCCCTAAGATTCTGTGATCTTACTTACTCAATTTGCCATCGTGCTGCAAGTTGAAACCTGCTGGGGACGCCACCAGAAGCATTTCCTACCTGGGGATCTCGTTCTCTGCAGGCTGGTTGTGGTGCGAAGGAAGAAAGAAAAGCTGTTTGCTTGAGGCTTGTGTGTGGAGGAAGGTTTGTGCTGTGTCACTTCAGGGACAGGGGTGCTCTTGCCTCTTGTCATGCTGAGGTTGTCACTTTGGTCCTGGTGACAGATGTACCTCTGGGTCTAGCTGAAGACGTGGGGTTTACTCTGATCTTGGAGGTAGGAATTAAGTGGAGGCTTGACCTTGGTGGGAGAGGCTCAGGGACTTCATGAAGGTCCTCCTGCTTTGGAGGAGGTCCTGGAGGAAACAGCTGATGCTAAACCACCCCTGGGGCTGTGCTGGTCTTGAGGCAGGATGCTGTATTTGGTGGGAGCTGAGATCCCATCACATAACCTGTCTAGGTGCTGCCAGGGTCTCTCCCTTGCGTCAGTACCATGAGGACATCCCATAGAGTCCATCTTTCCTCCAGGAACTAGGAGGGGAGGCACAGCCCTGGTGTATGAGTAATTGGATGATGATTTAGGGGTCCTCTTTCTCCATCTCCTTGCCTGGGGAAGGTGCTGACTTACTGGTTTGTGTTGGATTTTTGTCTCGTGTTCATCAGAGGCTTTGAAGCCCTTTGGACAGCTGCCTTTGCATGTTAGAAATGTGATACTTGGCACCCAAGTAGAGAAGCCTTCCCTGAGTTGAAGCATGTTTTGCCAAGCTACGGCTGCTTTGGTGATGTTTGGCCAGGGTTAAAGTAGGTATTTGAAGAGCAGCAGCTGCTTCTCCCTCTGGAATCTGACTGTAAAAAGAAGAGCAGGAGGACGTGTTGCTGTTAGTGAGGTGCAATCTGACCTCCTTGCACCTCAGAAACACTGAACTCAAGATGTGCTCACAAGGCGTCTGCACGCCACTGTCCCTCAGCTTGATGCTAGAGAGAACAACCACCTCCTGGAGGCAGTTCCAGATCTCTCCAGCTTCTCACGGTTGGTCTCACTTGCTTTCTTCACCCCTGGACTTCTGCCTAAGTTAAAAAAAAAACCAACCCAACCCACTCTCCTTCCTTCCCTTTGTGCCTGTGGTGTGTGGGCAGCCCCGTGCCGTGGCCAGAGCCCAGCCATACCCAGATGACATGGGACTTTCTCTGACACCTTGCTCTGAAGTTGGAGGCCAGGCCAGATCTGATCTGGAGCCTGGCCAGCACGAGGAGCCTCTCTGACAACAGAGCTTCTCTTAATGGTTTTTATCCTGCCAGGTCCTAATGGGGGGGTCACGTTAACAAATGACACTTTCTTGTTATGGTAACAGTAAACTTGTTACTGTTTATAAGAGGGTAATAAACAGTGTAAGATGTGGAGGTGGGAGAACTGAGGCTGAGGGAGCTGGGCTGGGTCAGCCTGGAGAAGAGAAGGCTGTGGGGGGACCTCATTGCAGCCTGCCAGTCCCTGAAGGGAGCAGAGGAACAGGAGGGGAATGGGCTTGTTCAAGGGCAGAGCCTGGCAGGACAAGGGGGCTGGAGTGAAGCTGGAGGAGGGAAGGGGGAGAGGAGAGATTGGGGGGAAGTTCTGTGCAGAGAGAGTGGGGAGGGGCTGGCAGGGGCTGCCCAGAGAGGGGGTGGGTGCCCCGTCCCTGGGGGTGTCCAAGGCCAGGTTGGCTGGGGTCAACCTTGTGTATCTCCAGGCCTGGAGGTTGGTGTCCCTGCCTGTGGCAGGGGGTTGGAGCTCTGTGACCCTTGAGGTCCCTTCCAACCCAGAGCAGTCTATGATTCTATGACTGGGGGAAGCTATGCTGGGAAGAGCTGCCTGGAGCTCTCAGCTGTGAGGGTTTGTTGCTCTAACCAAAGGGGAAAAACCTTTCTGGGCTCAGCTCAATCTCTCACAGCTGATGTCCTGGTCTTGGTCTTGTGTTATTCCTGTTGCTGGAGTTTGGTTTACGTTGGACAGCATCACCCTATCCCACTGCTCATGCTCATGCAGTGGGATGAGGAGAGCGACTCTTACTCATGGCTGTTGCTTCTTGTGAGGTTTGACCCTTTCCCAAAGCACGTGGAGATCCCCTTGGCAGCCAGACAGTTAATTGGCTCCTGTGTGGACCCTGGAGAGCTGCTCCTCAAGATGTTTTAGGCAGAAACATCAGAAAGGTCATGCTGATGGCAGTGCCTGCAGCTCACAAGTATGCCAAAGCTCCAGGGCAGTTTTAAGAGTGGCTCTGATGCTATCGAGGAGCAAGTCTTCTCTCCCAGCTCTTCAGGGATGCTCTTGTGGGTAGGAGATCCTCTACAAGCTCAAAAGTGATGCTGAACACCCAGAAAGGTACGGTTGGGGTGGGTAAGTGTTTGGACTTTGCTCTCACCCTGTGCTGTAGGTTAACTCCTAACGACTTGTTAAATACTCTGTGTCTGTTGGAGATTTACTTCAAGCAAGCTCCTTGCCAATATTCCAGTTTATACAGTTGGGTTTGCTTTATCAAGCTTATAAAGCATAAGGTGTTATGCCTCTAAAGTGGATTTTATAGCATCAGCTTTTGGCCTTCTCTCCCAGATGACAGTTTTAAGCTCTCCTGTAGCTTTTTGGTTACAAAGCAAACATTCTCACTCCTTCCCTCACGCCCCAAAATAGCTTTAAAGCCAAAGCCTAAGACTAACAGCAGCCTGCACGTTTTCACTGAGCTTACTGGTGGCCTCTCCCCATAAAACAGCGATGCCTTTGGGTGTAGAATAGCTGGTGACAGTCCCAACAGCGACCTGGGTGCAGAACAAGCTCTGTTCCTACATCCCTGCAGGCACTTAATTCAGTGTAGGATTCAGGAGCCCTTCACTGGTGGGACTCACATGCCACATTGACTTTTCCAAAGCCCCTAAAAGCAGGTTGGGTGCTTTTTGGGGGGGTTATTTTAAGGAAGAACTCGGCCTATTCAGTTGTTGCCCCACTTCATGATGGAATCATCACCGTGGTGTTCCATATTAATCCAAGGTGGTTTGGGTGATGCTGATGCTAAACCCCAGCCATGGACTGGGCTTCCCTCTACATGTTCTCTGGGTGCTGCTGCCTCCACAACCCTGCTGAGCCCAGCCCACCCAGAGCACCCTGCTGAGCCCAGCCCACCCAGAGCACCCTGCTGAGCCCAGCCTGCCAGCAGCACCAGCTGCTGGGTATTCTTTTGGATGGTCAGGAAGCTGGAGGCAGAGAGTTGTTAATGACCACGCTTAGAAAAATAATAAAGTGCCTTTCCTGGAAGGGTCTCAAAGCAACATGTTTCCTTCCTTGCATTTTAGTGTGAAATCTTTTACTATTTTTGAGACCTTGGGGCAGTGCCTTATGCTTCCTTCTCTTTTGCCTAGCAGAGTGGAAACGGCCCCCTTAATCTGACTTCTCTTTCCCTCCTATTTACTAAGAAGCAGTTTGGGGGGGTTGTTTTACTGCAACAAACCTCTCTTCCAGCTCCAGCTCCCAGTGGCAATTACAGATTCTCCAGCCTGCCCATGTTCTTGTGCATCCTCCTGCAGTAAGATGTATGCTACGGCGCAGGTTCTGTGCAGCCATCTATAATAATCTAGTTTATTGTGGTTTTATCTCTTCTTCCCAGTAGCTGTGTACTGCCTGTCCTTGGGGTCTGGTCTGGTGTCTTGAGCGCTATTTGTGTTTGAATAGGCTTGTTTGTATCGCTGTGCTGGTTGTTAATGCTCTTGGCACAGCTCCCAGGTCTCAACCAAGTTACCCAAATTGATCTGGGATGGCCTCGCGACTCATTAGTCTCTGAGAATTAATCCCCATGTAGCTCAGTCTCATAAAAAGTTAACTCCTAGCTCTGTTTTACCTCTTGTGTTAAGCCAGCAAGCCACAAGGAGAGGAGCAGTGAAGAGTATGGTGACTTAATCAAGGAGAAAACAAGCCATGCCTGGGGTGCAGGAGCACCCAGGCTGTACCTCATGGTAATCCCAGGTGTCAAAACCTTCAGTGGAAGCTTCTATCCCTTTATTTTGGGGGGGGAAACCTGGTGATTACTATACAAACAGTGTTTCTGATCCAGTTCTGCTCTCTGTTAAGTAGTTTTCTGACACAAGTTGCAGCTCCCCTTGTATCCTCCTCTTTGCCCTATTTAATACCCAGGGCCAACTGCAAACAGGTTTCTTGTGTTGCCTGTCAGTAGAAAGACACCTTACCTTTTGCTGGGGCTTGTTCCCACATGCCTGGTGCTGGTGCTGATGGTTTTACATCTGTGTGAGTTTGTTCTTTTTCACATTCTGGAGAGTAAAGCAGTTACAATCTCTGTGTCAGTACATGTCCTGCAGCGATCCAGGATGGGGCCATCGCACTGAGCCATCTGTGGGTCCTGTTTGTTGGCTCACAGATGGCATTGCCTGTCTCAGATGAGCTCCCTCTACCTAGAACCCCTGGTAAGAGGGTTTTTTTTTGGGGTGCTGGGTGCCACAGTCGCTGCTGTGTCATCACCAGTCCTGACACTGAGGCACTGCTGTGGCTTCATCCTGTGTGATTCTTGTCAGCTTTTCCTCACCTCTTCCCATTCCATCGCCGTAACTCCTGACATCCTTAAAGCTGATGCTGAAATACCCTAAACTGTCCCTTTCCATGCTGTGAATGTGTGTGTTCTATTACAGCCTGCAAATCCGAGGGGTAAGGGATTGTGATGGGAATCTGAAAAATAACCATAGATAAACGAAGGGACAGGCAGAATATAGAGTGAGGGGAGCTGGATCCTACCTGCGGGTGTCTGTTCAGCTGGAAACCAACAGCCCCTCTGTTTCCCCACTGCACCTTTCACTGATAACCTTCTCTTAACTTACAGTCAGCTCCCTGGGCACTTCCTTTGTCTTGATGTCCCTATCTCAAGCAATTTTCCTCCTTCTAACTCATTTTGTGGCTCATTCTTCACTCAGGGCTTCAGAGGCAGAGTAAATCTTAGCAAGAAGAGAGGCTTCTGGCAGCAGAGCTGCAGTTGGCTTTTGTTTTCTCCTGCCACTTTAAGCCTATTTTTAGGTGGTTGCTCCCCAGCTCTTTTGGGTTTTTGTTCCACAGCTGGTGCAACCTCCAGCTTTAATTTTGTGGTCATATTAATGTAAAGTTTATCCTTATGATTTATGGGAATAAACCAGAAATGGGCTTGTACTGGTAAGTGCCTTCACACTGGAGAGGGGAAGCTGTGCTGGCAAACTGGAAGCAAGAACAACTCTTGTGTACACCCGGGTGTTTGTTGGGATCTGAAGTATTTCAGCTTGTCTGTAGGACACTGAGGCACGAGTGCTGGGCAGAAGAATTCCTGCAATAACAACAGTCACACGCAACTACAACAATAGAGCTTTATTTTTAGAGCATTTTTCATACTGGCTCAATCCCCCAACGTTCAGCAGTGTTAATGACCTGGGAGTTTCTTCCATCTTAACACTGAGGTTTAAGGAAGAGAGGTTTTGTTTTGGGGGGGGAGAAGGGGTGTCAGTGGGGATTTGAGGTGATCCAGCAAGAAAATAAATGCTGTCTAGTTGGTGGGAGCTGTGAGGGTCCCAAGTGTTGGGTGTGGGGGGTGTGAGGGTCACAAGTGTTGGGCACAGGAGCGCTGGGAGCCCCAGGTGTTGGACACTGGAGGTGTGAGGGTCCCAAGTGTTGGGTGCAGGGGGTGTGAGGGTCCCAAATGTTGGGCACAGAAGCCCTGAGGGTCCCGGTGTTGGGCACAGGAGGCACGAGGCTCCCAAGTGTTGGGCCTGAGAGCCTTGAGGGTCCTGGTGTTGGGTGCAGGAGCTGCTGGGCATCTTTAGAGACAGCTGGATGGAGGAGGGCAAGAGACCTAGCTCCATCCTTGGGGGGGATGAGGGGCTGTTGGATCTCTTCTCTGGTGCCAGGGTTGCTCAGGATTCTTTGCAAACCCCAAGGAGGCATGACTCACGCTTACAAACCTTGGCTTGCGGCTGCCTCCAGACCTCAGCTACTTGTCAGGAATTCAGCTGGAACAGGTCCATGACAGCTTCATGAACAAAACCCAAACCCCACGCCGCTCCTACCTGCATCCTGATGCGTGCTGGGGCAGTCAGGGGTACTTACAGGGGCTTGGAGGGGTGTTTGTAGTAATGAACAAGTCTGGGGGAGAGAAAAAGGCAGCGTGGTTGTGGGTAACACCACTAAAGGCAATTAAAACTCCCAACTGTGGCCCTTCCTGTGGGCTAATGCTGCCAGCCAAAACCACAGTTTGTCCTGTGGCTGCAGGCACACCTCAGAGGCTTTTTTTTTTTCCCTCTTTAAAGCCAAAATATCTTGGAAAAACTCAAGAGCATCTCAGATCAAAGGATCCATAAACACCCAACACGCCTTTTCTTTTTTCTGGAGCATCCTGCTCCTCGTGTCTCTTCTTCAGCTGTTTCCAAATGGAAGTTTGTAAAATGGGTTCTGTGAGGTGCCAACAGGCATCCTGGGGGAAATCCTTTTCAGGAAGGCTGGTCTTTCATTGCTGCTGTTGATGCATGTAATATGTCTCATTCCTTTTAAAGGAGTTAAAATATTACTCCTAGGTGTCTGTCTAGACCAGGATAACTGGCTTCGTTTTTTTTCTTAATGGGTTAGTTAACATGCTTTGGGACCACTTTGGTTTATGGACTGAGATACCAGGGGGAAAGCAGCATATGGGCTGACTTGAATATCTGCAGGAAGAAGGAAACTTTTAAATCAGTGGGAATTTGGGTTAGTGAGGTAAGCAAAACCAGCTTATCCCCAGACCAGTGTCCCAGACAAGTCCTTCATTATAAACAGAGGATCTGCTGGGCAGTTGAGTTCCTACAGATGGGAAGGGGAAGGTTTCAGCTTTCCTTGGATCCCCCCCCCCCCCTTACCTTTTCCCATCAGGTTCTTTGTGAGTCCCAAGATGAGTAAGATCCATGCTTTAATTTTAAAGGTCACAGCATCATCCTGTCTGTGTAGGAACCTGGGCATCGCTTTTAACCCCTCAAGAACTTCACACCTGGATCGTGGCTCACAGCTGAGGTTAAGAGGATAACTTTTGGTGGTGGTGAACATGGCTGGTGACCCTGCCCTGGTGGCATGCCCGAGGTGTGGGCAGGCATGGATGTTGGTGGGGGGAAAAAAGGGGTGGTTGAGGAAGTTTGGTGGTATTAGTGGGAAATGGTACAACTTTTCCTATCAAACTGGGAGAATTAGATGCAAGAGAGGGAGAGCCTGAGCTGGGGGAAGTAAGCCATCTGCTGTAAAGACTCTTTGAGTAGAAGGTTCTAGAGTGGGCCTCCCTTCTTCTTCCCAATCACAGTAACTCATTGCATTCTCTTGTCTCCTGGTGGACTTCAGCAAAAAGTCAGAAGGAAGAATCCTGGCAAATCAACCCCCAAAGCACCCAATTGGGAAGCATGTGGAGCTTCACATCCCTGAAATAGTGGTAGCAGGGGTTTAACACATCTCCTTCGGATTACAGCATGCTTTGTCATCACAGGATTGGCAAAGGCTTGTCCAGCTCTTTGGGAAGACTCTTCCCATCATGTAGGAGGTGGCATGTCATCTCTTCCTGCACTGGTGCTGAAGGAGAAAGCTCTTCCCTTCCCTTTGCAGGGGCTGCCTAGATTAAGGATCTTCGTGGCCACCTTGGCTTATGGTTGATCCTGCCCACACCAGACCTTGCAAACAGGTTAGTTAAAGCACAGTTCTGATTTGTATTTGGTCTGAGGTGGTGGGTACAGCTTCTGAAATATGGAGAACCTTTATTCCTCAGCAGAAGAGAGCAGGCCAGGAGGGAAGGTTTAGATTAGGTATTAGGGGGAAGGTTTTTCCAGAGAGTGGGGAGGGGCTGGAAGGGGCTGCCCAGAGAGGGGGTGGGTGCCCTGTCCCTGGGGGTGTCCAAGGCCAGGTTGGCTGGGGTCAACCTTGTGTATCTCCAGGCCTGGAGGTTGGTGTCCCTGCCTGTGGCAGGGGGTTGGAGCTCTGTGACCCTTGGGGTCCCTTCCAACTCAGACTATCCTACGATTCTGTTAGGACAAACCAGTTTGAATGTGGTTAAGTAGTCACCTCTTTCAGCCTGTAGGCCTCCTGATGTCCATTACAGGGCGAATTACCACCTTCTTCATCACTGACAGCAAGCTCTTGTGCCCAGGTCCATCCCATAATAGATTTTTTTATTTTCATTTACGAGCCTCACGGTTCTAAGGAGATTTCATCTGGTTTGAGTTCTTCATGTGCTAATTGGATATTTTGATTTGTTTGAGGGTTTTCTTATTTTTAATTCTCCTGACTCTTCACAAGGGAATTCTTCTAGCAAGTTCCAGGTGGGTCTGCTGCCTGAATTATTTATTAAGCAATCTGCAGCGTGCTTGGTGTGCTGCACACAAAATTGATGTGGCGCCTGCACCACCACTTTCACACTCTTGACTCAGATTTTCCAAAGCCTCAAAGTAAGTAGATTGTCTCCAATTTATTTGTTTTGGGGTTTGTTGGGGTGTTTGGTTTTTTTTTTCTTCATCAGACCAATCATCATCTCCAAAACAATGTCTTGTAGTTCTTCCAAGCTTAATAAAAGCCCTCTGCTCTTGGGAAGGCCTTGGGGCTGCCCACAATGCTCTCTTCTGAATGGACATTTAAAGGATGATGCCTCATAGCACACATGGCAAAACACAACTTTATTACACATCAACTGTGACATGATGGCTTTTTTCCCCTCTTAAAAACTTGCATTCTCCTCATGCCATCCCTCCCAGCTGAGGTTCTGAGTGAGCAAAAGGCTTTTCACGGGAGTTCACTGTGGAATCAGAGAATCCCAGCCTGGGATGGGTTGGGAGGGACCCCAAGGGTCACACAGCTCCAACCCCCTGCCACAGGTAGGGACACCAACCTCCAGGCCTGGAGCTACACAAGGTTGACCCCAGCCAACCTGGCCTTGGACACCCCCAGGAACGGGGCACCCACCCCCTCTCTGGGCAGCCCCTGCCAGCCCCTCCCCACTCTCTCTGCACAGAACTTCCCCCTCAGATCTCCTCTCCCCCTTCCCTCCTCCAGCTTCACTCCAGCCCCCTTGTCCTGCCAGGCTCTGCCCTTGAACAAGCTGATTCCCCTCCTGTTCCTCTGCTCCCTTCAGGGACTGGCAGGCTGCAATGAGGTCCCCCCACAGCCTTCTCTTCTCCAGGCTGACCAGCCCAGCTCCCTCAGCTGCTCCTCAGAGGATTTGCCCTCCAGCCCCTTCCCTAGCCTGGTTGCCCTTCTCTGGACTCTCTCCAGGACCTCGATGTCCTTCTTATGGTGAGGAGCCCAGATCTGGATCCACCACTCAAGGTGCAGCCTCAGCAACACCAAATACAGGGACCCAATCACCTCACCTACGCTCCTCCAACTTTGCAAACATCCCCCAGTTGCTTTGGTGGGGAGTTCAAAGCTGCAGTTGAAGGTGGGAACGAGCAGCTCTGCCAGCAGAGCAGATACCCCCTTAGAAGCAGAGCTCCTGTTTATTCTCTCCCCGTGTGCTCTGGAGGAGTCGCTCCCCTTGCCAGTGCTGCTTTGTGCTCTTCAATACCCCATGCAGGCTCCAAGGGGTGCCTGATTATCAGCACCACGCGCTCTCAGACCGCTGCGAAGTGGCTGCGGCTTCTCTTCTCCTCACAGGCAGCCTGTAGGGCCATTTGCATGGGTTAATAAGGCAGCAGAGAGAGAGAGGAAGACACAGGCTCAGGGAGCGGGGGCTATTTTGGGTTGAAAACATCTTTTCTGTGTTTCAGTGAGACGGCAGCTGCTTGGCAGGTCTGTGCTGACAGGACTTTGAAGCACGCTTCAGTAATCAGTCTGCGTTTCTCTGCTTCCCCTTTGCTGTTTCCAACATGCTAAAAATCATCAAAACAGTGAAATACTGTCCCACGGCTGCAGGAAGAGGAATGAGAATGTGTTCCCAGTATCCAATCATCTGCTTATTCTGCCTGTTCTTAAGAAGAGAATTTATTGAAGCAATTTATCCTGACTAAATGTGATATAAATCTGAGCACATGTATGTACATACCAGTCATATTCCGCAGCGAACGAGCCGCTAAATCTTTCTTTAAAGAATGAGTGAATCCTCCTGGCGCTTTGCAAGATCAAGGAAACTGAGTTTTCAGCAGCATGTTGGTCCTGATTTTGTTTAATAGAGCTGCTTGTTATGCTATCAGGAGGCGCTGGCGGGCAGCCCGAAATGCCGTTGGGTTGTTGCTTTGTTTTCCTGCTCTCTGTTTCAGTCAGTGTTATCAGAACCCCAGGAGTGACAGCTGATCCAGTTCTTTAATTTCTCAAATAGCTTTTTGGAGGCATTGGAAGTGTAAATAGGAGGCTGAGAGAGACCTTGAAGTCCTTCAGATTGGCGGAGGCCACCGGTTGCTTAAGTGACGGGCGGTAAGGATGTTAATGTGTTAATTAAAAAAGCATAGGGTCTGCTGCCTGGGAGATGCAGGAGTCTCCCTCCATAACAATAAGCTCTGTTTGGTGATGGGATAAACACATCCCCAACCTCATCCCACGAATCTATACGCTGGAGGGGGATTTGAAGAGGCTTCTGAGGCTTCCAGCGCCAGCCTGACTTTGACAACAAGGGGTGTTACCACCGTCCTTTACAGCTTGTGTCCTCAAAGCACCATTCAGAGGAACCAGTGAGCCCTCAAGGAGTGCAGAGCTCATGCCCTTCTCTCCTCGTAGGCAGCTTGTCAAAGCATGTGTGAACCTGACTCAGTGGGGATTAAGAAATCAGGAACTAATGACTCTTATGTCTACTTTCAGCTTGCTGGGCACCATGGACTGCAGCTCCCAGGAGCCTTGGCTATGCTGAGAGCAGTGGGACAGCTCCTTGTCTCATGGGCAAGGAAGATGGGCACAAAGTAAAGCAGTTGGGAGCAGAAAAAACAAGGTCCAGGCTGCCCAAGGCAGCAGTTATTGACTTTTATTGGGTTGGTGTCCTACTATTGTAGTCTTTCTAGCCACCATCCTGCAGAAGCAATGGAAAATAACCCCAGTAGCCATCGAGTTGATGGTTCCTTTGTGTCTGCTCTGATTTCTCGTGCTGTTTTCTTGTGGAAAGAGTAGCAGTTGGGCTGCCCTCCGCTCGGAGCGGGTGATGGAAGACTGAGCCCTGTGTCTTGACCCAGAGTTCAGAGCCGTAGTCTTTTTGTGCAGCTAACTGGAAGGTTTAGTTGCAAGTTTTTTGAACCTCAAGAGGTGGTGATTAAAAAGAAGTTTAATTAGTTTTGTGCTTCTCATAGTGTCAGGGAGTGCAGTGGTTTGGTATTACAAGGTTTGACCTCTTCATCCCTCCTTGCTAGAGGCTACTAGTGCATGTTAAAGCTTCCTGAGGAAGCCTGGGCTTCTCTGTGCTGTCAGAGCAGGTCATGACAGCAGCTTGTGTGCCCACTGTTGGGATGCAGCAGATGCATGTAAGTCAGCTGCTTCGGGGCCTGAAGAAGCTGCTTCTTGGAGGAGGAGCAGTTGGTTGTGGGTGGAGGCAAGATCCCTGTTTATTGAATCAGCAGGAGCAGTGGGGTGGTGGTTTGGTTCCTTGAATTCCCGGTTTGGAGCTTTGGTGGAAGTTGGGAAGGATGGTATGGAGAGGCTTCTCTTTCCAAGCGAGGATGTGTTACTTGCCGTGCCTGTGTCACCTCAATGCTAGCCTTCCTCCAGGATTTAACCTGAGAGCTGCTGTCACCTGCCGTGCTGCTCTCTGGTTCTGTGAGCCCCCTTTTTGCTTCTGGGGGCTTTTCTGGGGGTGCTGCTGGGGTGGGTGGACATTCCTGGCCGCCTTTATTGCCTGTAGTATTACGCATGTCCTATGGCAGGCAGCGTTTGGCTGCTTGCCCGTTCCATTTGAGAGCTATTTATCCTCTGTGAGTCCATGTTTGCATAGGCCCTGGAGTTTTGCTTAATAAATCCCAACGTAACCCAGCTCCAGGGACTTCTCTCCCCTTTTTGAGGGAGAACAACTGGCTGCTACTTTCTCCTTCCTTCGTTTTTTTTGGGTGCTGCTGTTGTGCACTCACAGAAGGGGAATTCCACCCCTTGTAGCCGCCCACTTCACCACACGCTGCCCCAGCACGTGGGGATAGAAAACCAGAGAAAAATCATTTTATTTTTCATATTAACCAAAGTTCTCTCTGTCTCTTCAACAAAAGCAGAAGGAGCCTGGTTTCTGTAGCACATACATTCGCCCTCCACAGCTAAGTTGCATTCTTGGAGCACTTTCTCATATAAGCTCCTAAAAATAACACTCCTCTCCCCACCCTCTCGCCGCTGCTCGGTGCCCGTGTGAGCTCCTATTAACACTCAGAAACACAAAAAGCTCACTAAAAGAGCCTGTGTCTTGGTTGAACACGTTTTGGCTGCCTTCTGCTTTTCCTTCTGCTCTTGGCTGACGTGTGTTGCTGCAGCCGAGCTGCCCAGCTTGGAGTAAGGGATGCTGGAAGCAACGGGAACAGCATAGAGAACCCCCCAAAGAGACAGCATTTGCTTTATTATAGCTTTTTAAAATCCTGCTATAAAAATATCAGTGGGTGGAGGGAACGATTATTTCTTGGATTTGAGGTGGTGGGGGTTACTTTATTTACTCTTATTTTTTATTAATAAGAATAGCTTCACTTGTAGCATAATAGGACTGAGTGTTTTGTTATCCTTGGCTATAATCTGTGATAAACTACCCCTGCCATCAGCCTTGTAGTTTACCCACTAGGGAGCCAGATTATTGCCTTGTAAAACGGAGCACCACTCCTATAATCCCTTAATTAATTAAATGACAAATTTTAGTTCTCTCCCATTGAAAATATAACTTCTACATAGAGAGGACTTGGATTTATTTGATCGCTTCTTGCTTGCACTTTGGTTCGGGGTTTCTTTTCCCCCCTGTAGATTGTCACTGGCTTTGCTTGTGTGTCCGTGTTTCCATCCGTAAATACTGAGGGGAGGGGAGGAGGCTGTGGCACCCTCCATCCCAGGGGTGTTTCCTAGCTCTTCGCTGCACCAGGAGGTCTAAGCACCCACCCCCCTATTTTGCAAGGTGTTGCCATTGCCATGCCCAAAGTCCCTCAGCCCTCCAGAGAACTGGTGATGGGCCTTGGCGGGAGCCCAGGCATGGAAACCCCCTGCTCCTCTCCTACCCACTGGCCCACGGTGTCTCGCTGTCAGGGTTCCTGGTGAGCCTTTCTCTTCACATATGAAAAATCACCTGGGCCCTCTGAACTCTTTATTTAGACTTGGGGAAGAGAAATTAATCCAAGCTGATTGCGTGGAGGGTACAGAGAGACCCTCCTTCCGTGCGAGCGCGGCCTTGATTAATTACAGCCCTGCAAAGGGCAGCTTCTGCTCTTGATATCTTTTAATTTTTTTGGAGCTTATTTAACAATTTCCTCTTCTCTCCTTTCTCCTCAGCTTAGCTCAGCTGCATGAAATATGGGAGACGACAGGCCGTTTGTGTGCAATGCCCCTGGCTGTGGACAGGTACGTTTACAGTATACTTTATTGTGAATGTGTCGTTGTGAATCAAAGTGGCTGTTTTATCACTGAGGCAAAGAGTTTAAAGCCGGTGTTTTACGTGATCACTGGAGGTAATCAGATCAGAGGATTTGCAGTGTGTAAATCCAGGTTATGAGCCAAGTGCAGGCACTCCAAAGTAATGAAATCTGCCTTGCTTTGGGGTGTGTTCTTATTCCGCTGGTGTTTTCCACCAGACCCAGCGAAAACGCGCCGATCTCCCGTTAATGTGTTCTGATAACGCTGCTCAGCTTCTTTCAAGGCTGTTTAACCAAAGGACAGATCCATGCTGGCTGTTGGGATGAGTTAGCTGCTCGAGCCTATTCCCTAAAGCAGCTGAGAATGTGACAGTTGATGGTCTGTGTTATGTGAACCCTAAACTGCTGAGATCTATTTTTGGCTTGCAAAAAAAAAAAATAGAAGGGGGGGAAAAAAAAAAAAAGACAACCCATTGTGAGTCTTTCCCTCCACAGACATCAGGCTACAGTTGGCTGTGGCCTTGCAAAGCTGTTGCTCGCTCTCCTAGCGCAGAGGGTTGTTGCTTTAAATGAGTCACATCTCCCTTTTTCCAGTCCTTCCACCTCTCTCCTAGGCTCACCTGCCTGGGGAAGGCACCTTGCTGTTCTGTTGAGCTCGGTTTTGCAGGAAAACCAGTGTTTTCCCAAACCTGAGCTTTAGGAGACTCCCTCCCCAGCTCCGTGGCACTGTCTTGATGTTTGAATTAATGGGAGGAATAAAGGGGTTGTGTGATTACTGCTGGGGCTGCATTAACGAGACCCATTAGAGGCTTCTGCAGTGGAGTCCAGGGAGAATGGGGTTTGGCTGCTCTGAGGTGTTTGAACCTCAAAATGGGAAGATGCCTTTGGTACAGGAAGAGGGGAAAGGAGAGGATGGTGGCTTTTAGTAAGTGAAGTGCTGCACATGCATTTTGTTTCCCTGTCTGCAACTGTTGGATGTCAGGTTGCCAAACTTGTTATGGCAGCGATGCATTTGGGAGCTCTTAACTGATCCTGGGGTGCTCCCCTCCATCTGTCCCCACAATTCTTCAGTGGATTTAATATCTTAATGCCTCTTGTGGGTCTCTTGATTGGAATGAAAGAGAATTCAACGTCCCCAGGGTGTGTCCTCTGAGGCTGCAGGGGAATTCTGTGACACACTTAGTTTTATAGTGCAGAAATGGGTCAAAAATCTCACCTGGGATTTCTTGGGGGCTCTTTAAAAATGCTCAGGTAGGACTTCTCAGCTCTTTGGTCTGTCCAGCCTGAGTCTTACCTGAAGCAGTTTTCTATCCACTTGCAGGTGATCTTCCTCTTTTCCTTTTTTGTTCCTTCCCCCTTTTTTTTTTTTTCTTCTTTTTTTTTTTTTGGTAGGCTGCTTTTTATCTTGAACTTCTTTGCCTGTGAAATTGTGCAAGTCATTTATAAAATGTATTAGCTGTATTTGAGCACTTAATGATGTGAGGACTTCAATCATACAACCTTAAAATCGGATTCAAACAAGCAATTAAGGCAAACAACAATGTATTTAAATTTAATCTCCCACAATCTCCCACAAATGACATATAAAGGTGGTTGCTTCCTCCTTTCGCTGTTCCAGACTGCTGCTTATGGGTAATTCTGACAATTCTTCATGTTAATATTGAAATGTTAGAATCCAGGTAATTCATACCAGTATGATTCATTGTGATCTAACCTGACCTCGTGCACGCTTTCCTAGAACGTCCTTCAATACCTGTTCAAACCAGAGCGTGTATTAAATAATGATGATCCCAGCTTGATTGAAAATATTTCCAGTGATGGAAAATTCACCACAGCCCTTGGTTAAGTTGTTCTAATAGATAATTGCTCTCGCTGGTAAAGGAAAAAGGATGCCTTATTTCCAGTTTAAACCTGTTCAGTGGCAGCTTCCAGGCTGTGGATCTTGTTAATTTTTGTTTGTTAGATGGAAGCTCCTTCCTATTGAATTTCTGATGCCTGGAGGTGTTTGCTGACTGATCGACTCGCCCCGTAACAGTCCTTTGGGCTGACTAAATACATGGAACTCTGAGCCTCTCCCTGTAAGTCTGAGTGTCTTATGTGCACTTATCTTTGTCCTCTGTTCTGCACATCAGCTTCACATCAAAGGCTTTTAGGAGCCTTGATGGATCCTCCCCACAGCAGTACGGCTGTGGAAGCGCGGCGGTACCCAAGAGCCGTGCAGAGCATCGTGGAAGGATCGTCAGCTAACATGAGCATTTGGTGAGCTTCTCTGGGGCAAGTGGAGTAAAAGTGGCTGGTTGCTTTGAGCTGGACAGGGTAGCACAGCTGGTAGCTTTGGATAATAAAAATAAATCGGAGTTTGAAGTTTGGGGGGCTGATGGTGGCCAGCAGCTGTCTGCAGGGCTCGACCTCCGAAGCACGTGCTGCATTGTTTCCCCAGCAGCTTGGGCTGCCTTTTGGCACTAAACCCTGACCCTTGACAAGCCACTGTGGATCATCCCACCCCAAACAGCTTCTTCATGTGGATTCCTGTTAAAGTGAAGCCTTAATAAGGGTCAGAGGGGACCACACCGAGCTCTCTTCATTCCCCTCATTCCTAAAGATCAAGACCTTTCTCTTAAAACAAGGTGAGGGACATGACAAAAAGAGACTGTTGGCTCTGTGTGATCTGCCACAGAGACATCCTGATCTTCCCACCGGTTCTGAGTGCCTGTGAGTCCTGTCAGAATCCATATGACCCAGAGTTTGGAGCTTTCTAGAAGACAGTCTGGTATTTTTTCACCCCACCCAGGCACACAAACACCCCAGCAGCGCCGTGTTCCTCCTTACAGCATGGGAAGCTTTTACCAGCTCAAAACCAAGCCAGACTGTGGCTGGCACTGGAGATGGACACTTCCTGGCAGGATTCAGCCTTTTCTTTTTCCTGATTCTTTTAAGTCCTTTGGGTGCATTTTCCTTAAGGAGGGGGGGATCCCCCCCTCCCCTGATTTAAATGGGAAAGTGTCAGTGGCTGTTGAGCCTCTTTGTTTAGCAGGGTCAACATTTTTGGGATAAGCCTGGCTCAGTGAGTCCTTTCACCACAGGGGCTGCAGCGTCTCTGGTCCTTTCTAAACCTTTGATCCTGTGCCCAGTCCCTTGGCTTGGTTTTATCCCTGTGGATAGCTGCTTTTTTGGGTTATTCCCCTTGTCTGAGGGGGTTGGGGAACAGAACTCTGCTTCGGGTGGGCAGCTCGTGCTGGAACAGGACTACTTTGGTGCTGAGTAAACTGGGATGGGATTCTGGCTCTCACTATCATCTGGGGCAGGAGGCATGGGGACAGATCTCCTGCTCCTTGTCTCCTCCCTAAAATTCAGTGATCTGCTTCTTGTAAGCCCTGTGTCGAGCTGGGTAGCAGGAGAGGCTGTGGGAAGAGGAAGAGGGGGAGCTGAGCCACACTGATTTAACAGGAGTCCATCACTCTGCAGCCAGTGGTGATTTTTCCCCCTTTAGCTTAAAGGAAGAAAACCAAATTAACTTGCTTCCCAGTAACATTTTTGAACTGTGATCTGCTGCTTTCCCTCCATAGCTGGTACCAGCCCTGTCTCTTTATCTGTATCCCTTTCCCCCTTCTTTTCCTTCCCTGCTTCTATGGAGGGACAGGCTGTAAAGCTAACTCTTCAGGGGGAAGAGCGAATGGCCACCCAAAATAGCTGAGCAGATCTTGCCATACCCCCCTTATCACCACAGCCAGTGGGCTTTCAGTGGGCATGTAAACATGTTTTGGTTGCTAGGTCTTTAATGGTTGTTATTTTTGGATCCTGTACATGATCACTTCCCAACAGCGAGTCTGCTGTGACACAGCTGACTTCTAAATGTGCTGCATATACTGCTTTTAAAAAAGATTCTTCTCAAGGTCATTGATCTGGTTTCTTCTCTGTGAGGACAGGTGACACATTTTTTTTTTTCCCCCCCTCTTCATGTAGAGGGAAAAGAGCTGTTCAGCAGGGACTTGGCCCCCCCCATGCCGCCGTCTGAAGGTGAAGAGAGAGGTAGAGTCAGGCCCCTGCCTCCCAAACCTCTGTGAAAGGCAGAGCGATGCCTGGAGCCAGGCTGAATCTCTTCAGTGAAACTAATCTGGGGGTGGTGTTGGCTGCTAATCGTTATTAACATCTTCTAATCCCATTTAAAGCGTGGTGAGTGATGAAAGGCAGCCTTAGCGCAACCAAGTGTTAGCTGTAAACTTTAGTGATGCCGTTAAAGTTGAAAGGTATTAACTAAGTCTGCCTAATGAGACAGCTCTGACTCATTAACACGAGGTAATTAAAACTTCAGCCGTCCCAAGGCATCTACACCAAAGGAGCGGAGGGAAGGCAGGGATTTTGTTACTGAGAGCAGAGGGGAATCGCTCTGTACCTTGGGCCATCCTGCCTTGTAAACCTGTGTCAGAGCCGGTGTCTGGCAGGTGATTCGGGCAGGCAAGCTGTCGGTGTGGATGGTGGGGCTGGTTGGGTGGATGGATGTGCCTCTCCAACAGCCCTGTTCCTCTTCTGAAAGCTCCAGGAGCACAGGATGCTCAAGGCTTTACGGAGTGTTGTAACAGAGGAACATCTTTATTACTAAAACTGTTTGGTCTGCTCCTGTTGCCCAAACTAACAGAGGAGCCATAATATCAAATATATTTCAATGGGACCACGACTTTCCCCATCCCCTGTCATCCCCCCCTCCCCACACCACACCGTTCCACTTCTTATAAGTGCCACAAATCAGCTCTCAGGTCCTAATTCCTGCGCTGCAGTTACACAGCCCATTTCCTCAAACAATCGTTTTGCTTTTTAACACACACCACCCCCCCCCCCCTTTAATTTAACAATTTATTCCCCTTAAACCCACGCTGCTGAGGTGATGCTCGGCCAGGGTCCGAGAAATGCGAAGCCCAGAACTTTCACAAGGCCAGAAAATGATTTTTCTTCTTGGTGGTTTATTGTATCCTCTTATCTTGTCATATAATAGAAATAATGTTTATGGCATTGAGGCCTCAGCATCACTTGGCATTTAACCAACCTCAAAAGCAGTTTATTGCTGTGTATACTCTGCCGCCATGACCATTATCCCTTAAATCTCTATTGCTTTGTAATATACGAGGCAACAAATGGCTTCTGCGATTGGTTAAATGTGGAACTGGAGCTAAGGTGTGTTTTGTAGCTTGTATAATCCAAACGAATATAGATTATTCCTTTTATATGAGCGTAGCGAGGAACAAATGGCCAGCTCCTCTTCCTGAGCAGCCACCAGCTCTCCTTGTCATGGTCCAAGCTTCCTGAGTGGGACGGGATGTGTGTGGGGCTTTGGCTGCAGCTCAGAGGTTCACTGTGGGTTTTTCAGCTGTGGGAACCAGGCTGAATGAACTGGGGCTGTTCAGCCTTGAGAAAGGAAGCCTGAGAGGGGATCTGATCAATGGGTATCAATATCTGAAGGGTGGAACGCGGGGAAATGGCCAGCCTCTTCTCAGTGTCTGTGGGGACAGGACAAGGGGCGATGGGCTCAAGTTGCAGCACAGGGAGTTCAGCACCAACCTGGGGAAGAACTTCTTCCTGGTGAGGGTGAGGGAGCCCTGGGCCAGGATGCCCAGGGGGTGTGGAGTCTCCTTCTCACTGCCCTGTGTGCCCTGTCCTAGGGACCCTGCTTTGGCAGGGGGTTGGACCCAATGATCTCTTGAGGTCCCTTCTGACCCCTATGATTCTGTGATCTTCACCCCCAGTATTCAGGTAGGGGACCAGCACCACCAGTAGGAGGAAGGAGTCATGTCCCTGTCCCTGCAGCTGAATGTCTGCCGTAGAAGCAGGTTGTTCAAGACGAGCTGCTGTGATGAAAAGAAGCAGGATAATGGAGCAGAGCGAGTCGGTAGGTGTGTAGAGCATCCCAGAGGAAGGAAAGGACCCGCCACCTGCTTGCTTTACGACAAAGCATCCTTCTTTGGCTGTAATTCCAAAGGTTTCTTTTATTACCGCCCTTCTCTCCTCCCAGTCATGGCATAAAGCATAAAGGTAGGGAAATGTTCCCTGTCTAGGAGCTGCTGGTATTCCTAAGAAAATCCCAAGGGATGTTATGGCCCCACTGGGACTGTGTGTGTGCAGGACAAGGATGCATCCTGTCTGACCGTGAGCAGGGACAGAAAGACAGACTCCTATGCTGATTTGACAGCCACCTTAGGGGCTGCCTCTCAGGACTCTGTTCCTGGAGCTGAGGAAGGTAAGCTGGACAAACTGCTATCAGAATTTGAAGAGTTAAAAATCCAGCCTTTGGGAAACTTCAGCTCAGTTGGATCCCGACTACCAGAGCAAACGGGGATTTAAGTGGTTGTTAAGCAGAGTTATGACATCCTGTCCTCTGGTAGAAACTGTTACTGTCCTGGCATGGGGATGGGGTGGGACTGGACGTGGGCACAGGAACAGGGCTGTTTTCCCTAAGGAATTCTGGCTCCTAACGCCCACTGATGTAACGAGGCAGGAGCTATTAGGGCTTCAGGAATCTGAGCCTTGTTAATCAGGATAAGGGCTTCTGTGGAGCTGGGTGGATAAAGCCCATGTCCAGAGCTGGGAAGGGCTGGGGAGAGTGACAAGCTGAGAGAGCAGGACACACAGCTGCCCCCACAGGCATTGTGTGACACGATTGACATCGGGTCTCAGCTGCGGGAGGGTGACCTGGATGCCACAATGCTGTGGGGCTGGATGCTGGGGGACCCCAGCACTGGGTTTAACTGCAGGGTAAGCAGTTCCCACCCTCCTGCAATCCCTCACGGGCAGTGCAGAGACTTCCCCCAAAGCCTCATTCCCTGTTAGGGTCAAACTGCAGCTGACACCCCCCTCTCACACCCTCAAACCAAATACTAAAATGCAAACCCCTGTCTGTTAACAGCAGCACGAGGATAAAACCCTTCTCCAAGCTTTTTGTGTGCGTGTTACGCTTGGGCACAGCTACCCCTTGCCTGCAGTTAGCATGCAAAGTCACGTACGTGTTGTGTCCCTACTGCACCCAAGTGATTTGAAGAGCTGAGCCATAAACTAGACTTTCTTTTCTGCTTTTTAAATGGAAGGAAACGTCTGAAGCTCTGCGGCGAGGAATTCCTAGCTGGATACGCCTGCTTGCTTCACATCTGCAGCTTTTTATTTGAAAGCTGCCACAGCTGAAATAAAATTCTACAGAGAAACATCTTGCTTTAAAGGTCTTCTAGCATTTTACAGGAATGCAGGTTTCCAGAGTTAATTATTTATTTCAAATTAAAGGCCTTTACAGCTGCAGTACCTTTACATCAAGCACAACATGGCAGATGCTACGCACAGCGCCGAGCGCTTCCACTATGTAATGGGTCTGAGTGAAAGGAGTGCTTGGCTCTAGTAACTCTTTAGGCTGTTAGCATCAGAAGTAGTGAATTAATTTGAGTTGTAACTCAGGTATTGTCAGTAGAGTCACACGATATCACCCACCTCTTCCTGAAGGTATTTTTTTGGAGGTGGGGGAAGCTAATTTTGAATAATAATAAGCTTGAGAAGGCATCTGAAACCAGTAAACGTTTATTTTTTACACTCCTATAACTTAAAAACGGCCAAACCAATTTAAACCAAATTGGATAATAAAAAATATTGCTCCTAGGCTGAGCCCCTGTATGCCAAGTTCCAGCCTAGAATGAATTTTTATGACCAAATTATAAACCCCCTAGAAATGAAGGTTTAAAATGGAAATGTTGACAGACCTTTAACTACAAAAGCACTATAATAGAACTTCTTTTTTTTTTTTTAATATATATATAAAATGGCTGGTTTAAAATATAATTAAGACTTAAATATTATTTAATAGCAGCATTTCCTGTAAGTTAAAATCTTTTATCATTCCTAGGGCTGGGATTCATTGCCAGCTCTGAGAATGCCAGCTCTGCTTTGCATTTGAAGCACGTTGTGCGGTGCTGAACCGACACAGACACTTGTCTGTCAGATGGAAATGGGTCTGGACAGCGTTCCAAATTCTCCTCTTCTAAATAAGAGCCTGGAAGCCAAAGGGCTTGCTGGACCTCTCCTCAAATCCTGCAGCTCTGGGAAGAAGCTGCAGTGAAAGTCTCTGCCAAAGGACTCAACTTCTAATAACGGGAAGCACTGGTGATTCGTTCTTTGCAGGAAAACACGTTTGCATCCCCTCTGGCTGATTAGGTATTAATTAGGAGTTGAGCTTTTAGCATGGGGGCTGCTTTGGTGCACACACTTGACAGCCCCTGTGGAGAGAGCTCCAGGCACCGAGTGATATATCCAGAAGCCCCTTGTGCTGCGGAGCGGTGGCTTGGAGAGCCGTCCTCAGGAGGAAAAGGCAAGGCTTTTCTGTCACACCCCCATGCAGGGCTTGTATTTCATCCCTGCCCCCTTACTGGGGGACTTCCTCTTACTCTGCTGCCTTCCTATTCCCCCTTCCTCCCCACACGAAAGGCTTTAAGGAGAACCCCTGGGTGGTTGGTGCAGGGATGTGGGGTTGTTGCAGCACCCGGCGCCTGCGCTGGGCTTTGGAGATGGGAACGAGCAGCTACTGTGTGGTGTCTCCTCTCTTTTCCTGCTGGTTTGGATTGCTCTCTGCTCCCCTTTTGCCAGAGAATACGTTACCTGACGTTAACCCTGCTGCCAGATACCTGCTCTGGACATTCTTTGTTAGGGATGCTGTTAGCAGGGTGCTGAGACTTGTGGGATTGTCACCTTCATCTTAGGGGCTGTTTATTTTTGTTGGTGTTGGGTTTGAGGGTTGTTTTTTTTTTAAGGAACCTAATGAGAACATGACACTAGGTAGGAGGCAACGTAACTGGGAGTATCTGGAGGTGAAACTCTGCGATGCTCCGAGTGCGGCTTGCGTGCCTTCCCTCTCCTTCCTCCCAGCAGCTGTAGGAGTTGCTCTCCCTCCTGCAGCCACGTGTGAAGGGGCTGGGTGTGCAAAGAGCAGCTTTTCCCTCCTCCGCAGTGCCAGGCCTGAGCTGGGACATCCACCTCCAGCTGCTCAGAGAGGGGGCTGTTATAAAGGACAGGCATGGATGAGAAATTTATCTGGAAACTCTTTATTATCAAATGTATTTTAGCATCCTCCTGTGCATGCAGTGCTAGAACCAGCCTGGAAACAGGGTCTTGGGAAGCCACAGTGAGCTCTGCCATGTCTTTCACTAGAAACCTCCCAGATCTGGTTGATTAAATGTGCAAATTCATTATTTTTTGTGTGTGAAGTAATTGTTTACTGGCAGGAATTGGTTTAATGTGCATGTAGAGGAGATAAGTGACTTCACTGCTCCTTTCTAGTTCAGATTTGTCTCGGAAATGACTGTGCATTTCAAGTGAGAAGCTGGTGAGGTTTGGCAAGAGCTTTTCCATTCCTATTCCGGCTTTAAACCAAGCCCTCGTTAGGCTTTCTCAGCCGCTGCAGCAATTAACATAAAGAAATAGCACCTCTGGATTTGAAGAAAGAGCTGCGTGGTTTTCCCTGCTGTCGCCTTAGGGGGCTGCAGAATACCTAATAACACCTTAAAATACCCAGAAGCCAGATTTAATGTGGGTCCTGTTGATGGAAACGCTATGGGAGGATGAGCTGTGCTGGCTCACCGGTCGCTGCCACCGTAGCAGGCGCCCTCTCCCATCTCTTCATTAGCATACTCGTTGGTTTTGGTGTAAAAATGGGAGTATATGAGGCAGCACGCAGCCAGTAAACCTATTTCATGTGGCAATAGAATAGCTGGTAATGGAGCTAATTGCCCTTTTGGAGCATCTCTTGTCCCAAAGGATTCTTCAACCGCTCATAAATCATGTCAGAACCGTGCTTCCCGCTGAAGGAAGGCACGTTTCTGCTCTCCTGTGTAAAGGGAGCCCCCCCCCCCCCTCCTCCTATCAAAGGGGGGGGGGGGGGGAGAAGGGCTGAGACTTCAAAAGTAGTCGCCTGCTTTCCTTGGGAGCAGCTTGAAATTTGGGCTAACCTTCCTCATTTCAGAGGAAGGGCGCTGAGGAGCGCCCAGCCCTGTTTCCAGGGAAAGCCACCTGCTTTTCCATGGGCGACTTGCAGACTCAGCAGCTCTAAATCTGTGTGTGTGTGTGTGGAGGGAGCGCTCGCACCAGGATCTGTTCCCATATAAACAATCCCCTCCGTATATCGGCGTATTTATTTACTGCAGCAGTTGGATGCCGCGGGCTTGAGAGCGATGGGAAGGTGGGAGCCACCATTGCGGCGCAGGAGAGCATCCCCCCTGCTTGAGGAGCGGTCCCTGGGTGGGTTCAGGGATGCAGGGCTCGCAGGGTGTCTGTGATGGGGTGCTTTATGCAGGGCTGGCTCGGTCAAAGAGGGTTTTTTTCAGCCTCCCCTTTAGCAGAGCAGCTCCCTCACACCCTACGGCACCAGTTGCTCGTGCAGGGTGGTCAAACTGGGTCCAGGGGAGTCTCCCAGGTTTCTGATTTAGATTTGAGGGGGGGTTCAATGGGGTTTCTCTGTTTGCTTGGGTTTTGCAGAGCTTTATCCTCATCCTCATCCTTCCCAGATCATGGGACAGTTTCCACTTTCAGCAGCGGTGTTGGGGGGGTGGGGAGGGGGGAACGATGACGCAGGATGGGGGACAAGAAGGGAGGGTTTCCCCTTTCTTGGGAACATGATGAGGGGCTGCAAAAATACCCACAAAGGAACAGGGCCATGGACTTGCAGGGAATGGTTCCTTCCCCTTTTTTTTTGATTTAAGGGACTTTCACAGCCGCGGAGTTTCTGCTTGGAACGAACTAATCTCAGCCCAGTCCTCACCTCAAGCTCCCTCTCTATATCAAAACCGCCGGCTGCGCCTCCCGCCAGCGCCAAGCCGTAAATTAAGCCAGGCTCTTTTATTAACTTGAAATTAGACTGATCTAAAAGCTTGCTTGTGGTCTTGAGCTTAACAGGAGCACAAAGCTGCCGCAGGCTCTCTCACGGCTGGATGGGAACCTGCGAGCTTTGCCACGCCGAGCCTGGCTTGGGAGCTTAACCTCACGCAATCTTACCACAAGAACTGCAAAAACCTGGGCTTTTCATCCCTCCTAAAGCAAAGGAGAAAGAGGTTTTGGGGGTTTTAAAGGCAGGAGGGCTGGTTAGGAAAGGAAAGAGAGGTTTTAAAGTGAATCCAAGCCTGTCCTACGCTCAGGATGGAATTTTTCCTGCCTCTTTTCAGCTCAGATTGTTGGTTTTTTTTTTTCTTGGCCAGTAAAATATTTCCTTATATTCAAACTGGTCTTTTAAAGAGATGGCTGGTTGGTTTTGTGGGTTGTTCAAAGCATGGCTTACTACCTGCCTGCTAATCTCTGAGAAAATTACGAGTCCCTTGTATTTCACCACGCTAACAAATAACTTATTGCCAGAGAGCGGCGGCAGCAGGGGCTTTCACAGAGGCTTCCTTCCCCCCTGGCAGGGATACCTTGAATTTTCAAAAAGGTGCTTTGAAAAAAAAATGCTGCAAGGGTTTTCTTGCTTAAAACCTAGCCAGGTTGTCGCTAGAGGACAGAGAAACAAGCAGGGGGAAGACTCAGATTGGGATTTCCAGCTCCTTCCCCAGCAAAGCCGATGCTGCAGAGGCTGCTCTGGGTCACGAGGAGAAAACCAGCCACGTTTCCCTCTGGTTCCTTATGCCCTGTGTCGTTATTAGTAACCAGCGAGCCCGTGACCTGCTTTTATTTCAGTATCTAAACCAGGAGAGGGGTGCGTTTGTTTATATTTTTAATTATTTTTCTTTTAAATCATCCCCCTGCTTCCCCTGTTTGGTTCCCTAACCCCACAAAACCACAGCCGAGCTTTGCAGAGCCCCGAGGAGGCAGCTAGAGATGGCTTCTGGTAATTGGGAAGGTGGCTAAAACCCTCTCCCTTTTCCCCCTAAACCCCCTCCCCCCCCAAGGATGCTCTCTGAGATGGAGCTGGGTATTGTTGGATGGAGAAAGGCCGCTCCGCCCCTCTGCGGCAACCAGGCCCGGCGCAGAGCGGCGCATCGGGCGATGGATGCGGCTCGGATGCGGCTCTTCCCCAGCAGCGGCGATGCCAGAGCAGAGAGATGAGCGGGAGAGGCCGTGGCATTATGTTCCTCCCCATTTCTTGGTGGGGAGAGGAAAAAAAAAAACAACCCAGACCAAAGCTAGAGCATCTTATTGCTGGAGAGCAGGATGGGGGGGGACACAACACCCAAAGGACTTTGAGCCATAATATCTCAGGCTCTTCCTAGAGGTTTGACGTGAGATCTGAGAACAGAAGCGGAGTTATGCGTAGAAATCACTTCTAGCCGTGCTTTTTTTTTTTAAGCTTTCAGAGGTTTTGGCTGACTTCCCCTCCTCTGGTTGCTGCTTTGCATGAGAACCTTCCTTAAAGAGTCAGTTTGCAGGTCAGGGTGTAAAACCTCCTGATAAATCCGTTTGGTTTCTAGGAGGAGACGTGCGATCGGTAAAGGAGGGATGGATTTACCGGGTGAGCGCTGCCTTATCCTGGGTTGCCACGCTCTAACCGCACAAAGGACTGGCTGTGTGCGTGTCAGAAAGAGATGGGGGGGGGGAAAGAAATAACAAAATACCTTTTGGACTTTCTCTTCTCTGCCTGTAAAGAAGAAGGAGGCACGTGGCCGCTGTGCAGAAATCCCCTTTGTGTGCAGAAAAGAGCAAGCGGGGATTTTTTATTTCTCCCCTCCCCTGGGTTAGCGGTGCCGTCTGGAGGAATTTAGGCTAAAGCAGGTCATGGGGAGGGAGGGAGGGAGAGAGAAGGAAAGGTTTGTAGGGGATGAGGCTGAGCTGTCGGCTCCGTAACATCCCCGCCGGCCTTAAAAAGCTTCCCTGGTAAATCTCAGGAGGAGCGTGGCATCGTGTTTATTTAACACCTGCTTAATGATGCAAGCTGAGAAGCTGCACCGCCACTTCCCAAGCACTTGTACCAGCTGTTTGGCTCAACTAATTTTTTTATACGCCGGATTAAAACAATAAAAACATTAAAGTCCTAAAATTCCCCCCTGAGAGTAAACATCTAGACAATAAAGAATTGTGTGTGTGGATAGGGGATGGGGTGGGAGAGTTTTGCAGCACTGCAAAACAAGCTATAAATTAATCTAGGCAGTAAAGCCTGCGAAATTAAACCATCTCCTAAGATGAAGTTCTTGTGAAACGTTGAATCAGCCTGGGTTTGGGGCAGTTAAAGATGTTTTTTGGGTTTGTTTGTGGTTGTGGGTTTGTTTTTTTTGCCTGCTGAACTTCTTCAGGTTATTTGTAAATGGGAAATGGGGCTTGTGTCGCTGCGTCAGCGGCAGGGTTTGGTTTGGAGGGGGGGTAGAGGGAGAGAGCTTTACGGTCACTGCAGTAATCGGCAGGAATTCAGAGCATCCCCTGGCATGTGGCTCTGCCTAAAGCCCCCCCAGCGTGGGCTTCAGGCGGGGACGTGAGCAGTTCCAGCTCAGAAATAAACTTCATTTGTAAGAATAAATAATCAAAAGCCCTGATTTTAAGGCATCTGAGCTGGATGTAAAAGTGAGGAGCATACAGTCCTGCTGATGCCTATCTTGTGTGTGTCTTGCTGGCTTGTTTCTTTGTTATATTTTTATTCTAGTTATGAGGTTCCTGCTTTTCCCACCCCTCCTGCCACCCTGCACACCCACAGAGTCACCCTGCGACGCGTCCTGTGCCCCTTGCCATGCTGAAGATACAGGTGCGAGCCCTTTGGTGCACAACATCACCATCCACAGCTTAATTCCAGCTCCCGGGCTTGTCAACCCCCCTCATTCACCTCCTCACTGGGGTATTACCACAGCCTTTTGTTCCCCTGGCTGGGGGAGGCGTTTCCTGTGCCTCAGTTTTGATATTAAAACCAATTTGCGATGGCTGCGTTGGCTTCTCTCCCTTTCAAGAGGCTCGCGTGATGTTTGCTATAAACCTCCAACGTTTCTAAGCTTTAGAAGGGAATTTAAACTGCCTTTTTGTTTGGCTGCTGTGGGAGATTTTATTATCTGCAGCCTGTAAGGGAGGTGGGAAAATTGTTAAGCCCCCTAAGGATGAGAGTAAAGCGGTTTTGGTGACCTCAGCTGTATATTTCTACATCGCTGAATCATCACCCGGTCGGCACCTCAGCGGGGGTAATCTCCGCTCCCGCGGCTGTACATCAAACAACCCAGGGAGATGCTATGGGGAAAGCTGCTTGCGTTAGGCTTGGCTTTATCTTGTCTGGGGCTGGGTGGGTGGGGGGTTTACCCCCCCTCCTGCACTTAAGAGTTTATCCACTTAATTTTTATTAAGGGCTGCAGGTGGAAAGTGATGTTAAAAGGGTTTCTCGTTAGCCGGAGCGGCTGAAGAGGCAATTAGAAGTGAGAGCTGTGGGTTGGTGTGAATTGCAGCTGGGGAGTCGGCTTCGGCTACAGAAAGGCTTTTCTTGGGGATGTTGTTGGGTCACTAAGTACCCAGGCGAGCACTGGAGAGCTGGGAGCGTGTTAATGCCCTCCTTGGATGTAATCTGTACTTAGGGATGTGGTTTAGCACAGGACCGGAATGGTTGGACTTGATCTTAAAAGTCTTTTCCAGCCTTTTGATTCTGTGTAGATGGCTGAAACCGCCCTGTCCTGAGCTTCTCGAGTGCCAGAAAACCAAGGAGGTTTGTTCCCCCCTTAAACCTGGCCAGGCTCTGTAGGGTGAAACTTGGCACCCTCTGAAAGACAGTGCAGTTGTGTAATGATTTGGGATTTGGAGAGAGGGTGGCAGGGAAAGGATTCAGGTCCTTGGTGCGGGATGGAGTCAGGCAGGGAGCTCGGAGTGAGCCCCCTCTGCAGCAGTCTGCTCTGAGAAATCATAAATCTCAGGAGAGAAGAGGGTCACTGAGAACCTCATCAGGGTGGGAGCAGCAGCGCCGCGTTAATATCCCCATAAATCTACCTGTTACGATAAAACAGGTGGCTCCTCCAAGAGGGAAAAAACCCTCAAACGCCCGGAATTATGTATTTTTTTCCCCCCTCCTGCTGCCTATCTCCTTTTAAAAGCTTAATTACCGCAGCGTGCTGACATCTGACAGCTTATCACAGTCTGCATGAATTGCAGGGCTTCGCTTTGTGTCCGGGCGGAAGGAGGTTGGCTGAAATCTCTGTGGAGAGGAAGGAAAGGATGTGTCTTTGCACACAGCATTGGTGAGGCTGGAAAGGTGCTTGAAGGGCTCCTTGGAGTAAGGAAGATGAAGGGAGCTACAGGATGGGTTAGTCCTGGGGGGGGGAAATCACGCCCTGGAATGATTGCTGGGACCTCTGTAGATACGGATGGATGGGAAGGGGCTGTGAGGGCAGGACTGGCGCTGGTCTGGCTGTGGTCGCTGCTGATGTTTGGCCAGTTCCTCGGTCTCTCACTTCACGTCTTGTGCTGGGACATTGGTGGCAGTTGGAGGTGGCTGAAGTGATCCCCACTGAGCTGCTGCGGAGCTCGTACTCCTCGAGATAGACAAAGGGGAACAGACCCCTCATTCCTACAGATTATTTCCAACACCCTCCCTCCCCACTTGCTTCTCAGGATCCATAAATCTCCGTTTGCCTCTTGTATTCTGTCCCTCTCTGCTCGATGATCCCCATCCACCACCCTTGGTAATGATCCCCTCCACCCCGATTTTTAGGCTGCATATTTAAGTCATTCCCATTCTGCTTCTGCACCCCACGATTCCTTACAGCTCATTCCCTCTCCCTAATACCTTAAAGAGGGAAAACCCAAGCCTCTCATCTGTCTTCACTGAACATGATGCCCTATCCAAACTGGTGCTCTCAGACCTTCTCTCCCAGGAGAGGTCTATAACCCACCCCCTTTAACCCCCTTTTTTTCCAGGCAAGAAATCCCATAAGGAAAGGCTCGTGCACCACGAGCGGGTGGGCACGTACCCAATCTTGTGAATGAATTGAAGGAAATCAGCCTTCCAGTGCATTAAAATGAAATGAAAACCCCTGAATGGGGGCCGTGGCATCCTCTTCTAATCGTGGTCGTGCTCAAAGGTCAAGGCTGACTCAACTGCGACTCTTCCATGCCAGCACAATGAGCGTTTACTTTCTGTGGGACCTAAAGGGTGTGTTTTGCTCCGGCATCGGCTGTCTCATATCCCTGACGTGATGATGCAGTAGGGAAGGTTGGGCACAAGGCATCTGCTGAGAGAGTGGCCACCAAAACCTCTAGGATGAGGCCAAACTGAACCTCCACTCCCTTGGCCCTTGAGAATTGGCTTTGGAAATGACATAAAGGGGTCGGGTTGGAGTTGAGGGACTGGTTGTTCAGAGCAGAGTGTTGCTGGGGTCCCGTGTTCCCAGCACAGCTTTCTCTTAGCTTTTCCCAGAGTATTGAAGGGAGATACCAGCATCCTGCACCCGGGCACCGGAGCTCCCCGCTCCCACCACCGACCTCCCTCTGCCACCCATGTGTTCGGTATCTCAAGGTCCATGGTAGACATCTGAGTCCTGGTTTTCCCTCCATCCTGCCACCTCAAACCTCTCCATTTCCCTTCACCTGCATTTTTACCCTCTCTTTCCCAGTGCCCATAGCTGGGGGAGCATCTCAGCATCCCCTCAAGCCTCCCTGCGTGGAAGGGCTGCGTTTCCAGTGAAGCCAACCTCTCAGCTCCCCAGCCCGGTTCCGCAGGGAGCGGTGAAGCCCAAGCAGCTCACAGCACTGCCGGAGCTGCGTGTGCTCCAGCACCTGCTGCCAGAGCCTCTCCTCTCCCGTGCGGTATCCACACGCTTGGCCACCATCCAGAGACTTTTTAAGATCCCCATGCGGCCTCCCAGAGCACAAATCCTCAAGCCCATAGACAAATTAATCGACTCCAGTTTGGGTTTAATTATTTTTACCCGTACATTCTCCTTTCTCAGGGTACAGGGAGAAGGAGTTTCCTGTTATTCTTTTCTTTTCACTCTATAAATTCTCCCTCACAGGCGGTGCGTGGCACTTGCTGCCGATGCTGTTTGTTTGCTGAGAAGGAGCCTCTGCTCCCAGATTGTTCATTCAGGGGCTGTCCAGAGCGGTCAGGGCAGGAAGGGTGACTCATTTGGTAAACAGCAGAGGCTTGCTGGGGAGAGTAGGGGGAAGTCAGGAGCCCAGACTGGCTTTCTGTGGTAGATCTGAAGTCTTGGGGCAAGGAGGCAGAGCCTCAGTGCCTAACACCACAGCCTGGCTGCATAATTCACCCCTGTGCCTCCCATCATTCACCCCTTTGCCTCCCACAACGCCGCATAACTTCCTAAACCTCTGGGCCTGAGCATCTCTCTGCAGCGGGCAGAGCAGGAATTCCACTTCACCCCAGCTCCCTGCCCTCCACTTGTGCCTCTGCCCCTTCTCCTTGGTCTCTCCCCCTGTCTCCAGCTCTCCTGATGGGAAGGGATGCCGGGCTCCTAATGAATCGCCAAGCTCCTAATGAATCACCGAGCGCCGGCGCTTGAAATACAGTCAGGGAAACACAGATGTAATTGCCTTTGTTAATACATTTATTTATTATTTTCTCTTCCTGCAGTGTTTCTCACACAGCTCCTGGTACTTACACGCTCAGCTTCCTCTCCGAACGCCCCTAAAGTGAAGTATGGTGCCTTTTCCCTTTTTATTTCCTCTGTCTGGTAGGTAGGGAAAGAATTGATGGCTTGCCCAAGGTCACACTGCAAACCTGTGGTGCTGCTGGGATTCGAGCAGGGGACGTAATAATGATTCACATCCACGCTGGAGCTATCCAGGGGGGTTCCCGTGGGGCAGGCGCGTATCCGTAGGCGCTGACGCTCCGCAACTCCACCCCCTCGCTCACCTCCGTTAATTACCGCTGTGCCTCTCCTCTTAAGTTATGTGGCAGCGGTAATTAATACATGTATTTTAATAACCTAGGCTTTTTCTTTTTTTTTTTTTAATCGAAAGGAGGTTAAAAATGCTCCACCGTGTGGAAGTCAATAATTACTGCATTTCAGGGTTGGAGCTGTGCACCAAGTTCCCCGCGTCGCCGGCTGCAGAGCTCGGCTGCTGGTGCGATGGGCAGAGAGCTTGGGAGGAGCAGAATGACCCCTCGAGGTGTCTGTCTGTCCCCCCTCCACGAGCATCCTTTGAGCAGAGGAAGAGGAGAGGATGTGTGCCTTAGAAAATCCTGCCTGCTCCCACGCACCACACGCTCATTAGGGATTCAGGAACCTGCAGGTTTTGCATCGTGGGGTTTGGGCTGTAATTCTGGTGGATGGAAGGTGGGGGGGATTGATAGCTGATGTCCCCAGTGTCGTGTGTCGTCCCCCCCCAGGTTAAATCCAGCTGGGATGAATACCTTCCAGCCCAACAAGTCAGCTGCTCTGGAGCACTGCAAATCGGTTTTATCTGCACCCAACTGTGCTGATGCTCAGCTCAGGTGGGCTGGAGGTGAAGGAGAAGCTGTGTCTACTGCGTGAGACCCCAAGCCCCTCCACCCCCTCCCCAAAGTTGAATAGGGAGTTTATTAAAGAGTTTGCCCCATATGTCCTTGGCCGAATGCTTCCCTCCTCACCGTACTCTGTGCGCTGCAGGCCAGATGGTTGCTGCCTTCCCCCCTGCTGAAACACCTGCATTTCAGTAGAGGGGCATGTGTATGAGAAGCCCTTTGGGATAAGGGAAGCTATAGAAATGTAAATTAAATTATTTACCTACTCCCAGTTAAATGCTCTGCCCTTCTGGCCAAGGAGGAACAACGGGGATGGGACGAGCTCCAGAACCTGCTTAACTCTTTGTTTAAACTACAGAGAAGTTTGTGGAGCAACCTGAGCATCTCAGTGCTAATTGCCAGGGAGTTGATTTGAGCTAAATGAAAAAATATGCTCCCTCCAGCCTGGCATTGCTGCTTTAGATATAGAGATATAGATATAGAGATATATATATACACACACACACATATATATAATATTAAAAAAAAACCCCAGCCCTGTAACTCTGTCACCTCCTAGGTGCTGACCTGGGGAAAACCAGCATCCTTGTGTCACTCATTGGCATCTTAACCTTGCTGCTCCTCTCCCTCTGCTCGCTGGGGATGGGAGAACCCCGTCTGTGTTCAGAGGGCAGATTTATAGGACACGCTGCTGCTGCTGCTGCGCCGCTCCGGTCTGTGCTGACTGGCTTAAAACACACAATCCCCCAGCAAAACAAAACCTGGGGGCAGATGGCTCTCTGTGAGCTGAAAAAAAAAAAACCCACCAGGAAAAAAAAAACAAGAAAAAAAGCCAATTATTTTTATTTTCTTGTTAGTGATTTGCACAATGTTCACCAGCCCAAACCAAGTGCTTGTTAAAGGGCTTTTTGGGTGTTTGGATGTGACATGGGAACGGCAGTGCTGGACGCCGCCCGTGAGCAGGCTGAAGTTTCTCAGGATTATTCTCATTCTTTTGGGGTTTTTTTTAAATAAAATACAAAAAAAAAAAAAACCAAACCCCAAGGAAAGGAGCGTGAATTAATCACAGTGCAAGTTGTAAGCAGAGTTTTAAAGTAAAAGCCATTGCTGCCTCCAACCCCGGAGTTGCCTGAGCCAAAAATAACATCTCGATGCCGGTTTAATTGAGGTGGGGGGGGAACTGCAGGAGGGCTACTGCGTGAAACGCCTCCGAGCCTGCTCCTCTTCGAGGTGACTGAGCTGGCTGTGGCCTTTCTGCTCTAAGTGAGAATAGAAATAAGCTTTTCTCCTCCTCCCCCCACGCAGCCTCACGTTTGGGAAGGGCACGGAGCGCTTTGCAGCCGAGCATCCTTGCCGCAGTGCGAGAAAACCACCCCACCGCCGCCGCAGCGGCGAAGCGGATGCTGCGCTGACGTTCCCTGGGCGACGCGGCAGAGGACATTGCCTCTTGCAAAAGCTTCTCTCTCTCTCTCTCTTAGGGTTTGTTTTTGGGGTTTTTTTTTTTGTTTCTCCCTCATATTGCCTGGGATGAAATGACCTTGGCTCAGGGGCGTTCTCGATATAAAGCCCGTGCCGCTCTCCCAAGCCTCAGCGCAGCCGCTCCCCCCCTCCTGCCAAAGGCTTTGTTGCTTGAGCAAGAAGTGGCAAAGCTCTCTTAGAATACCTACACAGATAGTTTTTTTTTGGGGGGGGGGGGGGGGTTAGGGGTTTTTTCCCTTGAGCTGATCACTCATAAACCTTCTCCCTTGTCGTTTATCCTCGCTCAGGCTCACGGAGGTGCCGGAGGGATGCTGCCACTGGAACCAGCTTTCCAGAAGCGCTCGGTAGTTGTAGCTGCTGCAGCCGCCTTCGAGCTGCAACGCACTTGGTGTCCTGGCTGCTTAGGAAATAACATAACCACAAGTTTTCCAGTGGGAGCAACTGGACTCCGAGCTCTTCTGAAACCTGGCCCGGTGAGCACTGCCTTATGGTGGGGAGGGGGAACCCTCCAGGAGGAAACGGGGGCCGAAATCTTTGTGCCTCGTCTCTCCTAAGAGTCAAAAGGAGACAAGCTGGCGGTGGTACCTTTGCATACTTTCAAACCAACAAGTCTTTGCGCCGTTATGTCCTCAGCGTCTCGTGACACCTCTTTTCCTATGGAAATGGGCCCATCTGGGGATTCACGTGGTCCCAGGCAGATAATTGTAATGGTCCCTCGGCCTTTAAAATCTATGAATCACTCTGGTACCGGGGCACTTTATGCACATTAGTGAATTAATCCTTACAGCCTCTCTGCGAGGGAGGGAATTATCGTTGTCATTGCTCAGATGGGAAATGGGTGAGATGGAGCCCAGATCTGTGCCAGAACTGGGGGGTCACATCACTCACAGCCGTAACGGCTAACCTTTGGGCACCCAGCCCTTGGGGGCACCCGTGACCCCGCATTAGTTACCTCTCCAGTTGTGCCGAGTGAACAGGGAATATCTTTCCAGCCTGCCAAGCAGCTAGAAATCCATCTGAGCCCTGTCACGGTGAGATGTATGGGTAGGGGCGTAGGCAGTGGGTCTGCCTCAAAGCCAGGAAGCGTGGGGACGATGTGCTGCGTCGGATGCTGGGTGGGCTGGGATGCACACAGGAGGGCCAGTAGCTCCCCGTGCTATCAGCTGCTGTGTCTTGTGGTTCACATGGGTACCCTGCCCACCCCAAATGTAGGAGGTAGGTGCCCCTCCCCTGAAGCGGTGCCAGGAGAGCCAGGCAAGCCCGGCACATCCCCTTTGCCCCAGCTCCATCGCTTGCTGTAGCCACCACGACAGCCTTCAGAGGTGAAACCTGTTGTGGCACCTTTTAAACTCGGTGACTTTGAGCTGAACTTATCCACTCCAGAGCACTCAGCTCAGCCTTTTTTACCTCTAGCACCACACTTGCAAGCCGAGCACCGATCTCTTCTTGTTTCCCCTGGTACCCAGGTCTTTCACCTGTGTCACAGCGGTACCAAGGGGTCTGTGGGCTGAATAACACACCTGAAGTTAAGCTTGGAGCAGCGTGTTGGGCTGCACCTTATTAATTCTGCCCTGTGATGAGCTTGACGGAGACATGTTTGGGGTCCGGTGAGACTGTTCCAGAGCTTGTGCTTTGAGCAAGGTAAAGCCTCCTCTTTACAAACACTTTGTGCTGTCACAGCCTACGCAGGCTCTATATTAAACCCAGATTTTGGCCAGGCCACTGGCTCGCTGCGCAGCCGGTGTTTGTGTTCCCTGAAAGCTCCTGTCAAGGTTAACGAATCGCCGTGCTGTTCGTACGCCGGAGCTGCCGGCAGGGTTGGATTCAGCCAGCTCAGCCCTCGCCAACCCTCTTTTCACATCGAGCACCGTGTGGAGGCTTTACAAAAGCAAGGCAAAACCCTGACAAGCCCTCATTGTGCTTGCTAAACCTTAGGAAAAAAAAAAACCAACCCCAAATCATCATCATCATCGTCTCCTTCTGCCTAAAGATCCAGGCTTCAGCCTACTGCGTTTATTCCCTGGCTCTGGCTCTAATGGAGGTGGTACACTGGTCCAGCTGGAAGCATTGTGTCCTATTAAATAAAGATTTTTAAACGAGCACTTTTATTCAGCGAGCTGTCACAGCCTGTTGAGTAAAGAATGCAGCCTGGCCAGCCTTTGCCTGCCTCAAATCTGTGTGCTTCAAAAACCTCTTAACTCTCTCTGGGGTGAATAACCCAGCCCGTGTTTACCCAGACCCCAAACACCATCCGCCTGCTCCATCCCCTGCTGTGGGGCAGCAGAAATCGGAGCTGGGGGGGTTAGAAAAGAAGCAGTTTTAACTCCTCTTTTACGCAGCAATGAAGGCTTGGCTGGTGGTGAAGGCTTGCAGGCGGTGAAGGCTCACCAGTGATGAAGGCTTGCTGGTGATGAAGGCTCCCTGGCTCTTCCAGAGCCAAGGCAGAGGCGTTATCCCAGCGCCTGTCCCTCGCCCCAAAGACTTTACAGCCTACATCTTCTTTTTAATTCAGACACCCGCAAAATAGCAGGCTGAAATAACACTGCTATATGTCAGCTGCTGATGGAAGGAGATTAAATATTAAAGCTGGTGCTGTGGCTTTAACTCATTCCATTTTTTTTTTTTCCCCTATTCTTCCCCCTTTCTTCCCCCCCCACCCCCACCCCTCACCCCAACCCTTTGCTTTCTTCTCTGTGTAAAATGACATGATTTAGAACTGAAGTGCCAGACTCAGCCTCTAGGTTTGGGCGTTTGGAAATGTATGGAGAAAGATATATTGTGTCTGTGAGCGTTTCTGTGCAGGGAAAGAGAGAGCTCCCGAGCTAGTGAGACCACATAAAGATGTTAAATAGAGCCGTAACGTGCACCCAGAGCGGGAAAAGCGCCTGGAAAAAAAAAAAAGAAAAAAGAAAAAAAAGAAAGAAAGAAAAAAATGGGGGGAAAAAAATAAAAATCCTCCAACTGAGCAAAATGAAAGATTAAAATAAATTCAGAGGGAGCAAGCCGGGGCCGGCAGGGGAGAGAAATGTGCCCCCATCCCCTGCTTCATCCTCTTGCCGCTTCCCTCACTGACCTAAAAACCTCCCATTCCTTCACCCAGTACAAAATGGAGTCAGAGAATTGGGGATTTTTTTTTTCCTTTTCCTTTCTTTTTCCCCCTCACCCTGTCGCTGCAGGTTCAGTATTTCGAGATGCCGCTGGAGCAGCGGCTGCCTGCCTGCTAAATATTCATCCCAATCCGGCTGCTCCTCCATCCTCACGAAAAAAACCCTGATTTATTTTTCTCCCCTTAGTATAACCCACCTATTCTCCTCTGCTAAAGGCTCATCCCTTCACAAGAACCAAGCCAGCTCAACAGCCACCTCTGTTAAAAAACCAGACGGATTTTTTTTCTGGTGGGGGGAGCCCAGAAACATATGAAAATGGGGGTGTGGGTCTTTCCCCCCACACACACTCCTTTCCCTGCCAGTGTTTTATGGTGTGATGTGAAAAACCCTGCTGCAGATTTTCCCCTCCCTTGGAAAAAGGGCGGCGGGTTCGTCGCCTTCTCCTTTGTTCGGTGCCGTTTCGGCGTCGCTCAGATTTCTTGCCGCCGTTGGGAAACGAATCGAGTTGGGGCTGGGGGGAGAGCTGAGGCTTTTGAAAGCTGCAGGGAGGAAAGAACCCCCACAACCCGCTTTTTTAGCCCAAAAAAAAAAAAAGGGGTGAGAAATGTTATTTAAGGTTTAATTACGGATCGCGTTGGGTCGGTGGAGTTAGGCAGGCAAAAAAAAAACCCAACAAACCCTTCTTTGGTTGTTTTCTCCCCACCCAGCTCTTAATTTATTTTAATTTCAGCCCTGGTTAATGAGTCTCCATCAAAAGCACCTTCGGATGCGACGTCTTTGAAGGACGTTTTGCATAACGGGCTTGTTATTGCGCCGAAGGGGAAGATCGATGGGCCGCGTGCGGATGCGCCCGTCGGCTCGGCACTGATGTCCCTTGTCTCTGCTAATGTGTGTCGTGTCCCCCCTGTCCTCCCCCCCTCTTCCCCGCCACCTTCTCCCCAGCACACACACACACAGAGCTCCTGGGACGGCGCCACAGCATCTTCCAGCTTGGAAAACGATGGTTTTGCTCTATAAAATGAATTAAATCTATAAGTCGAGTCGTAAATAAGCCTCAGGAAGAGCGAGCGAACCCCGGGGTGTCACGTTTGAGCCTGTTCACTGGAACAGGTGCCTTTGGGTTGGGCTGGGGGTTGGATGGTTTAAAAAGAGAGGTTAAAAAAAGGGGGGGAAAGGGTAAAAAAAAAAAAATGCTTTGCTGTTGGTACAGTTCTTTCCAGAAACAAGCCCGATGCTGAGCGGCTCCGGGCTGCACGGACACCCTGCGGTACGGCCCGTGCAGTGCCCTCAGCGACCTGGTTTGTCGCAGTCTATTAGGAGAGGTGCAATCCATCCTCGGGTCTTTATGATTATTTGCTTTAACCCCATCCCTGCCTCTCCCCACCTCCCCCTCTCCCTTTCCTCCTTCTCCCTTTCCTCCCTTTTGATGCTCGGGGCCAGCGCAGCTGTTTAAAGCAGCGGGCGATGCTGCGGGTATCAGCGCCAGCCCCCACTTCCCCCCCCCCCCCAGCATTTGACCCTGCCTTTGTGGTGTCACATCCCTAAAGCCATCACAGGTGGGTTTTTCACCCCATGTTGAAATTTCAGATGTCCTCTTTACAGCACATACACCCCACCACCACCACCCTCCCCACTTCGACGGCAGCCGTGCTCCGCGCCGTCGCAAAGAGCCATGAGCAGGGACAACAGGCAGCCATCTCCATCCTGCTCCATAAAATCACAGCCTGCAATGCCAGGAGGGTGCCAGCTCCTCCTCACACCACCCAAAAAAAAGTTGCCTGACCCCCTAATAACACCTAATTCCTCCCTCCTTTAGCCAGCAATTAAGCATCACAGCTCCACGGACGGGGTGGATTTGCGTTTCCAGGCTCGATTGCAGCCACTGCTTCAAAACAATGACAAGAAGGACAAAAACTAGAGGGATTATTAACAATATTCATCCCTGTTCCTGTGTAAAACAATCTGTCCCACTCTGGTTCTGCTTAATGCTCAGCAGCGATTGCGTTACGCTTGTTCTCTGGGCTGTTCTCTCTTCCTACACCCCCCCTTACACCCCCCCCCATCCCTTCACCCTGCCTCAGGATGTATCTGTAAAACACCAAAATGCATTTATTCCCCGTTTTCCTAAATTGTTTCATTTCAGAGGTTTACGAATGAGGACCACCTGGCTGTTCATAAACACAAGCATGAGATGACATTGAAATTCGGCCCCGCTCGAATCGACTCAGTCATCATCGCAGGTATGTGCCGTTCAACCCAGGCCAGCTCCCAAAATGGTGCACATTAATATAGCATGACTGCAAGATTAATACCAGGGACCAGATGCACTGCAAAAACGTCTCTACCTCCCATAAAAAGCTCTTGTGATCTGCATTTAATCAGGAGGAAAGGAAAGCCAGAGGCTTCCAAGTTTCTATTTTTTTTTTGTTACCCTTTTTTTTTTTTATTTTTTTATGGTGGTATCAGGTTTTCTGGGGGGTGGGGGGGGGGAGGTTGGGGGTGGGGTGTTTTTTTTCTTCCTTGAGGGTTTTTGTTGGGGTTTGGGGTGGGTTTTTTTTATTATTTTTTAGCTCTTGCTCCTCTTATTAAGGCTGGAAGATTTATGGACAAAAGGTCTTTTCACGTTTCTGCGTGTGCTTTGAGGACGATGAAGCAAATCTGACAAACCCAGCTTCCTCTCCTCAGCCCAGGTGTCAATTTTCTGGAGCTTTTAGGCTAGCAGTTAATAAATTAAAACACCATCCAGCTCACCAGCTACTGCCCAAAGTGCATTTACAGAGCCTGATGAGGTGCTCCGGTCAATGCAGCCTTTATAACATAGAAAAAAAAAAAAAACCAACAACCCCAAAATCCTGTATATTATTGTCTGGCAGCAGATTCTGGCTGGTTATAGATACTCCCCTGCCTTGTCCCTGTTCCTCCAGGCTTCCTAAAGGGCGTGAGGTTTGTGTTACTGCTGGATGAAAAAGCTGTTGCTGAGAACAAGGAGAGAGGAGGAAATGTTTTCGGAAGCTTTGAGATTTCCTAAGGGGGAATGAAGTGCTGGCTGTAAAGAGCCTGGCACCCTTCTCCCAGGTTCTTCTCCAGCCCAAATTCGGCTGCTCAAGTAGGAAATAGCTATTTGGTTGGTTTCTTTAAAGCCTTGGAGTTAATTGTAGCCGTGGGTAGGATTGTAAGCGAGCTGGTACAGCCTTTGCTGGAAGGGCAGAGCCCAGGGGAGGGCTCCCAGGGGGAGAATTCATTTCAAATGGGATCAGGCTAATGGGAGTCGAAAGAATTTGGGGCAGAAAGAAGAAACCTCCTGTTCCTGAAGGTCGTTTTGCCTTTGGTTCAACCCCTTTTTAAACAGGGTGCACAGGGGGAATGGGTGATAAACCCAACTGTAAATTGGCCTGGTAGTAATTGGGGGGCAGAAACAGTCCCATCTCCCACCCGCTTTCAGGGGGATGCAGCATTAAAAGTGGCATCTTTGCAGCTCCTCCTGCACCCAGACTCTGGGCTGGGCTCGCTTTGAGCAGGAGGAACAGCAGCAAGGGCAGGTCTAACCCCCTCTCCCATCTCCTCTGCACTGAGTTGCTCTTGGGGTAAACCACAAAGCCAACACCCCCCCATCCCCCCCCCCCGCAAAACCAAACCCAAACCGACTTATTTAGCTGCAGTCAGCGCAAGACCAGCTCATTTAACAGCAACTTACCCCGCCTGAGGTCTGGACAGGGAATTGAGAGGGCAACAAAGCTGTGAGTAGTGAGATTTAGGGTGTTATTACCCCTTTTTTGGGGTGCTTTTTTCTGTAAGCCACCATTTTGTCTCTGGGTTTTGCTCGCTCTCTCCCATGCTTTGTGCAGGGCAGCAGCCTGCGCGCTAACGAGCAGGAGGATGCAGCCTCCATCTCTCTGCTGTAACTCTGCTGTTAAGCTAAAGAGAGTCATAAAGAATTGTTCTCTGTCTGCTGGTTATAGCTGGCAGCAGAGAGACTTATTTGAATGGGAACGGGCGCTTCTGGGGTGATGCTGCGGGCGGAAGAGCTGCCGCAATTCCTGGAGGTACGAATCGGGGAAGGGTAGGATGAGAGAGGTTATACAGCTCAGCTTTGTGATCCCCTGAAAACTTCTGCTGGAGATTTGGACCCCAGGCTGACGTACGTGGCTCAAAAGGACATTGCTAAATGGGGAATGGTCCGAAAAGAGCCCTGAGAGCTGTTAAAGTGCTGGAAAAAAACAGCCTCCTGCAGAGATCTTCAGTTGACAAAGTTTCTTGGCTTAATGAAGAGAGATTTGGGGGGAACCGAAGTGTGCTCAGAGGAGGTCTTTGCTTTATTAACAAAACTGAGAGGTAGGGTTTGAACTCAGGCTAGAAATAAAGCATGGTGCAGTGAAATAATTGGGATGTTTGCTGTAGATACTTCAGCTCGAGCGCAGCTACGGTGCTCGAACAGGGAGCATCCGTGCCAAAGAGCTGATGTTTTATACAGGAGGTCAGGCTAAACTATCCCAGGGATCCCCTTTGTGCTTAAAAAAAAAACTCAGCAGTTTTCTACCAGATGGATCCTTTCACTGTATCCTGCTCTTGACAGTACCTGGACTCCTGACCTAATGTCACACAGGGTAAAACACCCCAACCCCGAAGCTCATAGGGAGCGGGGAGATTTCTTCCTGCTTTACAGCCTGGGTGATGGCCAGAGAGATCATGACTCAACGTGTTAATACGGTGGAAAACAGGCCCCAGAGGGATTGCTTTGGACAGTGGTGGTAATTATTAGCACTCCCACATAGCCGTCTGTCCTAGGATGTGCATTGATGTACAGAGCCCGGCACGGGGAGGGAAGCAACTCTGCTCTACTGGAGCTGCTCTGATCAGCCCTTTTCCCTTCTCGTCGTTCTGATCTGCTGTTTCAGGGAGATTTTCATTCCTTGCAGCAGCAATTTAGCTGAGGACAGTCAAAAAACACCCCAGGATGGGAGGGACAGGACGTGACCCACAGGCAGGGGTTTCACAGGAATCACTGCACACCTCTCGCTGCCGTGATTCCTTCGGGGGGGGGGGGAAGGGATTTATTTGTTTTTATTTAAAAATAAAGAGAAATAAAATCAACACAAAACCAATTTCCCCTTCCTGGCTTTGCAAACACGACACAAGCTTTAGCAGCAAAGCACCCAGGCTTTCCCAAACCAGAGGCCACGCTTTGCTAGGAGGGGTCCCCAGAAGAGGACTAAGGTGGTTGAGATGACTTCTGCAGCCTCACCTCTTTGACCCATTCTTGATGTTATAACCCCAAACAGATCAGACTCCGACCCCAACTCGGTTCTTGAAAAACTGTGAAGAAGTGGGACTCTTCAATGAACTGGCCAGCTCCTTTGAGCACGAGTTCAAGAAAGCTGCCGAGGATGATGAGAAAAAGGCAAGAGAGGCGAAGGCCACGGTAAAACTGAGCCAGGCTCATACTGTGGGGGCTGGAGGAGGGACGGTGCTGCTCTGATGAAAGGCATATGTTGGAGGGGAACTTAAGTGTGGTCTTGGATTTAATATGCTGGCTTACTTTGGACTTTATTTTTCTAACTCGGGTGACTTTGGCTGGCTAGCCCGCAATCCCAGGCCTGGTGAGAGAGGATTTTAATGGTTTATTATTCCTCAGGCTTTTCACTTCAAAAAAAAAGATGTTTTGTGGGGGAAAAAAAAAAAAAAAAAAAAAAAAGAAATAAAGCAGGACCCAAACTACCTCTCACCTTGGGGAGGAGATGTGGGAAAAGAGCAGGATTCTGTATAAGCGCTTGGGATCTGAGCACAAATTCCATCCTTGGGGATTGAGATCCTTGAGGATGGTGCCTTAATGATGGGGGCACCTAGCTCTGCCTTTATTTAGCCTTTGAAGGCTGGCAGGGTGCTTGCAAAGAGAGATGGGGTTGCTCTGTGGAGGAGCCGGGCTTTTTCCTAACAAAGAGCTCTATCCTATGCGAGCTGTATCGATCCCCACTGCCCCTGCCAACCTCAGGAGCGCGAAGGGTCTGAAGGACACCGGGATCTCATCAGATAGCAGCTAATTAAGGACATTTCCCTCCCCCTTTCCAGGATCTGAGGAGCAGCAGATGCATATTGGGCTCTTAGGCTGGCACATACATTTACTAAATTGATATATGTATGTACATACGCTGGCAGTCAGCGGCGCTGCTCGGAAATAAACTGCAGGAGCACAGCAGCGTAAATCTTCCCCGAGATGGGGAACGGAGGAATTCAGAATTAAAACTGAAAACTGTCTTTCACCCCCTCTCCTAATAACAGGGCTCTTTAAAGCAGAAATTGATCTCTCTCATTGGTATGCCGCAGGGCCGCGCCGGGGCTGCCTGGCATTTTATGCTCTCAATCCCCTGCCTTTTGTTCTCTGCAGCCCAGACCCCGAGCAGAGCGCTGGGAGAAGGTAGCTTTTCCTTTGTGGTTTCACATAGAAATGGTTGAGCAGCCTGCAGTCTAGCCAACCAGTTTAGATGTGAGACCACCCATCTCCTGGGCTGCCCTACCTAATAGCTGCAGCTGAGATCCTCGGGCTGTCGGATGTTTTCCTTCTGGGGCTTGAGGGGGGCGTGTTTTTCCCAGTTTAGGATGACTGCAGTCTAAATATTTCACCCAGTGTGAAGTTTTGGGGTGGTTTCAGGTGTTAGGGAAAACATTTTCCCCCCTGTCCTCCTAGAAAACCTCTGCCCAGGCGATGCCATGCGATGCTTGTCGCGATAGGATGCTTGTCGTGATGCTTGTCTCTCGCCCTACCTGGGTAGAGCCTCCTGCTGCATTTCCAAGATGCTTTCAACATTGCTGCCGGTTGTGTTTTGTCCTCCAGTTCCAAGGGTGGTCTCGACACCAGTTAATTAAAAACATAGGCACAGCAGGAGCTTCCCTGGAGGCGCTTTAAGTGGTTCGGAAACTTTCCTGCACGTTAATCCCAGCTCCTTTGTGATTCCCAATGCAGCAGCTCTGCTTAAGAGGGGCAGGTAAATGGTTACTGCGCTTCCCCCGCCAGCAAAGCTCCTGTGTAAATCAGTGTGGAGCGTAAATCAGTGTGGAGAGGAGGCACTGGAGCCACACCTCACTCCAGAGCATCCCTAGATGCCTGGATTTACCCTCTTGCCCTGATTTTCCTTCCCTAGAGAGGACTCTGAATGCAACGAAGGAGGTTTAGGTTAGATGTGACCTCTGAGCAGCTGAGGGAGTGAAGGGAAAGTGCTGGGATTGATGGTAGAGGGAGGGAAGGACAGCAGGTTGGACAGACTGCCCCTAGGAGAGATTCTCCTGCTTTGTGAGGTGGGTTGGAGCCCAGCTGAACGCAGCATCCTGTGCTCGGACTCTCGCTCCGTTGCGTGCTCCTCCTGTGCTCCCCAATGCCATCTTCTCCAAGGTTTTCCCTTCCCCCAGGTCTGGGGAAGGGGAGAAGTGGTCCTCAGTCTAGTTGTGTGTGTGTCCCTTGTTGTCACCCTGCCCTTTTCCAGTCCCCAGCGAGTCATTAACTGGTTAAAATGGGGCACGTGGCACTGCTGGAACCCAGGGTGGTGGCACGTTGCCAGGTTCAGGCATATGGTTGGGTTTTATTTTAATGGGGCGCTCATAGATATTTAATAACTTGCATGGCTCTTTGTTTGCTTTTGATAATCGGGTAATAAAATAATTCAGGCTGATTTATACAATGCTTTACAGCTCTTCTGTGAATGAAAGTGCCTTCTGTAACTCGCAGGCGTTTGGCTTTGTTACCTGTCCTCCTCAGCAAGGCTCTTTCATCAAAAACAAATCCCACCCCAAAACCCCAACCAACAACTAACCTGTGTCTGACTGAGAAACCACCAAATGGTGCTGTCTGGAGGAGAAACACCCCCCTTTTCCTAGGGGCTCTGTCTCTGTTGGGACGGCACCGCTGCGGCACGGCACCGCTCTGCGCCTCAGGCTCCCAGATGCTACTTCAGTCCAAATAAATAATAATAATTTGGCAAGAGCTCCGAGCTGTGGCTCTTCCTCTGGGAACAGCCAAATGTTTCACAAACAATATGAGCTAATTGTCCTTTCAATCCGTGACTGGTTTTCCTTGTAGAATGCTGGAGCCCTGGACATGTCCCTGCCCTCTACCCCGGACATCAAGATAAAGGAGGAAGAGCCGGTGGAGGTGGATTCTTCCCCACCAGACAGTCCTGCCTCTAACCCACGGTCACCACCAAGCAAGGAGAAGGTAGGTCATCCCAACCGTGTCCTGCAGAGATCACAGAATCCCAGAACCACACAATAGAAGGGGTTGGAGGGCACCTTGGAAGATCATCCAGTCCAACCACCCCGACAGAGCAGGGTCACCTCAGTTTGCTCAGACAGGGCAGTGTCTGGTGGGTTTGAGTGTCTCCAGCAAAGGAGACTCCCCAGCCTTATGTTCACATGGAACCTCGTCTGCTCCAGCTCACACCTGCTGTCCCTTGTCCTGTCACCAGACATTGCTGAGAAGAGGCCATCCCTTCCCCCAGATCCACCCCCAACCTATACTGGGAGATGGGGTTGTTCTTCCCCAGATGCAAGATGTTGGGTCTCTCCTTCTTCAGATGAGAACACACCTCTTCTCCTCTTGGGCGCTGAGGCCCAGTTTGGCCTAGTGAAGTTCCCTTCACTTTAGAAATGGAGAGAAAAACTTCTTCACTCAAATACATGTGGGCTGGCCTTCAGACTCCACGTGGATTTGGCTGGTGTGGGAAGCTTTGCTGGTTGCCCTGGGAATGCTTTCCTGGCAGGGTGAGGAGTGCCGAGCGAGTATTTCATCTCCACAATGGTCTCTCCATGTCCTGGTGGGACTGGCTGCTGCTTCTGAGTCTCCATCTGAATAACTTCCCTCTCTAGAGATGATAGCTGGGGCAGTAATTCAGAGAGGAGGATTAATTCCCAGAGGGGTTGTGTGTCCCATCCCTGTTCCCTGCTCTGCTGACATCACATCAACGTGGCTGGGACAGAGTCACTCCCCTCCATGCCTCAGTTTCTGTGGCGTAGGCGCCTTAACTATCACTTCTAAGCCATTAGAAGGAAGAGACAGCCAGGTAATAATTAAACTGATGAAGTTTAACGTCTCCCTTTCTCTGTTGATCCTCTTCAGGAGATCACCTCCAAGCCTGTAATCATTTCCACACCGACTCCAACCATCGTGCGCCCAGGCTCGCTGCCGCTACACTTGGGTTACGACCCGCTCCACCCCACGCTGCCTTCTCCAACCTCCGTCATCACCCAGGCTCCCCCTTCCAACAGGCAGCTCGGGTAAGTACAGAGGAGGGAAACACGCTCTGAGGGGTTTTCTCCTGTACCGTCAGGCTTCCTGGGCAGTAATTAGATACCTCAATAAGTTCCTTGATTATCAGAACAACTGAGGTGCCACGATTCCCGCTGTGGCTGCTTGGGCATAAAGGGCCTTGTTGCGGCACCGTCTCCAAGAGCAGGATTGGCACAGGGGCCGGGGGAGGGCGGGGAGTGGAAGCGTGTGGAAAGGGGGAACTAATTGTCACGGTGTAACGAAACGAGACCAAACTCACCATGGGGAGAAATTAAACCTCATCCCCCAGCCACGGCGACGTGACGCTTTGTCGCCTGCGATGGGAGCACGGCCTGACTGGGGACTCCCCAGTTGCTTTCGGTGAAGAGAGCTCAGCTAAACCGACGGTAGGAAATCGTCTGGGTCTGTAACAGCTTTGGGATTTCGCTCAGACAGCTGTTGCCTCTGAAGTGTAACCTCTTCTGCAACCCGCCGGCCTCCTTCATGGGCAGCATCTGCCCCGGGAGCTGTTTGTTTCGGCACATCTAATGACCTGCTCCTTTTTTGCCCCTTTAACAATCTGGATCGGCGGCTCCAGAGCCCTCGCTGCGCCGGTTACGAGCCTGCCGCACTCTTCGCTAGCTCTGGCCCTGCACATAAAAGGAAGGAGCCTGAAGGATGCAGGAAACACATTACAATGAGCCCTCAGGAGACGTATATTTAGCCCTGCTTCTATTCTTTGGTGTCAGGATGCTGCTTTTTTGCTGTGGTCCTGGCCTCTGTCTAATTACCCAGGGTTGATGCTGGCTCCTTACATTAACCAGGCCATTTGTTTTGGGGGGGGGTAAGGGGGGTTGTTTCAGCTGTCAGTTGGTATTTTTGTGTGTGTTTTTGCTTTGACCCCTCTGGCACCATCAATCCAGACTTCCTGACGGGAAGCTTGAAGTTCTGTCTGAGGCGTTAAGGGGTTAAGTGATTGTCCTGAGGCTTTCAAAGGGCGTCATGTCCCTTCTGCAACCCCGTGTGGGCAGAGCCATCGAGTCCCCGAGCTCTGAGGCACGAAACACAATGACAACTGGAGCAGACTGGACTTTTTAATGGGATTTTACGCTCCCGTTGCAGCCCACAGGGGTAGATCCCTCCTAGGATGTGAGAATCGAACCTCTACAGAGGGTTGGGGGCTGCAACTTTAATGAGGTTCCCCGCATTAAGGGTGGCTGTGGACTTTGTGGTGGGCTTGTCAGCGTGACGGAGATGGAGGGGAGGCTGTGACCTCCCTGCAACTCGGCTTGTTAGGCTAGGATTTTCAAAGCAGCCTGGAGGATTTGGGATGCCCAATAGAAATGAATGAGAGCCGAGCATTCGCATTCCCAAGGCAGCCTTAAAAATTCCAGCCTGAGTTATTGGCACCATGAACTCCCCTCTCTGACCCATGTCCCCTGCTTCTCCCCACCCCGACGTTACTCCATGCCAGCGAGGTTTCCTCCGAGGATCCCAGGATCCCAGCCTCATTCATCCCCTTCCCTGGGCCCTGCAGAGGAGGCACCAACAAATTTCTTCCTCCCTCCCCCAAAGTCAGGCTCCCAGCAGCTCCACTCGTCTTTGCCTGGCTCTGCTCTGCCTCCATTCGGCTCCTTGCTGCGCTGCCATGAGCTGAAGAGGAAGGAGCGGGAGATCTCTCCTTGCTGGCAGGGATTTCTTCCTTCCCCTCCCCATCAACCAGAGCAGATCAGCTCCAGCTTTTCCTTCGCCTTCCTAGAAAGGCTGAGACCAGAGGGTCAGAGCTGGAGCGCGGTGGGGTTTGTGAGACTCCGAATTGGAGGCAGGGGCTGTGTGTTGGTGCCTGTTTTCACCTCATGCAGAGACATCACCTTTTGCTCCAAAGGGATCTGCAGTGGAAAAAGTTCTTGGTATTTTAATTGTTGGCAATTAAGCTCCAGTTCGATCGCCTCCTCCCCCGGTGTGCAGGGAGCCAGACCATCCCCGTCTCCCAGAGCCATTGTCTGCGCAGACACGAGCCAGCCCTGTGTCGACTCCGTGTTTAGGTTTCCTCAGGATTCAGAGTCAGGAGCGCTCGTTAATGGAAAGCTAAATCCTTGCAAACCCTCTCGTGGGAGCTCAGCAGACGTGGCTCACAGGCCAAGACTGGTAGGAGCAGCTGCCCAGACCCCCATCTGCCCAGTGCCCGGCTCAGCCCAGGGGGACACTTCTGACCTCCACAAGGAGGATTTGCAGCAGCCCCTGGATGTTCTTCCCTCTCTGTTCAGGTGGACATCGCATCTCAGGGCTTCTGACCAGCCCATGGACGCAAAGAGTTAGCCAGGGTGTGTTATAATGATGGCTGATGCTGTTGCTGCCAGCCCCTGCATCGCCTCAGCACCACGCTGGCACGTGCTGGATGCTGTGTGGTGAACGTGCGGGAGGCCGAGCTCCCTTTCTGCCGGCTCTGCTAAGCTTTGTGCCCACCCTGTTCAGACCAGGCCCTTCAGAAATGGGAAAATGAGCCCAAATCCACTAACCAGAATGAATTCGTGCTTCTGCCCTTGAGCTCCTGGGGCTGCTGGGACGCCATAAACCTGAAATAATCCATGAGAACTTCCACTGCTGTTTCTCCAGGTCTCCCACCGGTTCCCTTCCACTGGTCGTGCAGCTCGCAAACGGACAGACCATGCCCGTCCTCCCAGGCCCTCCTGTACAGATGCCTTCTGTTATATCGGTGAGAGAACCTTCCAACACGGCGCTGTGTGGCAGAGGAGGGGGGGACGGTGGTTTTTCCCCTGCCAAATAGACTCAGACATCTTCCATTTCCTAAAAATTAAAATATATCTCCCCCTCTGTGCAAGATAAGACTGGAAGAGGAGGAGGAGGGAAAGGGGGGCCGGCTCTGGCAAGGTAGTAATAACGTGACGATCACACTAGAGGGCAATAAGGCTGGAAAAAAACAAAGCCTTGCTTGGACAGATGGCTCACGCCATTGATCCAGGGCTGGGAACTGTAGGATCCCTGATTAGCTGCTTCCATTTGGAACAGCGGGCCTCAATTGAAACCGTTCGAGCTTGCAGAGAACATGTTGGTCTTTGCAAGCCAGGAATAAGCCACCCCAACCTCTCCAGCGCTACGGAGCAGTTGGAGTTATCAGCTTTGTGGGTTGGGCTTTCTTTCCATGGTGCTGAGTTCCTGAGCAGATTTGCCTGGTTGGGTGGCTTGTACATCTTTGGAACGCTTAGGCTCCCAACTGAGCATCCCTGTGTGAATCCTGTCTGTCCCACCAGGCATGGCTTTCAAGTTTGGAGTGAGTAATGGCCAAAAAAACCCTCCCCTCCTGCCTTGGGTGATGGGAATGTTGTCGTCAGAGTGGGCAGGCAGCAGGCAGCATAGCTTGTGGGCACAGAAACATCTTCACACCCACCTTTGGTACTTGGAAGTGCTCTGTGACAGCAGCTGAGAAAAGCCAAAGTAAATGCTGGGGTGTTTTCCCCTCTCCCCGTTTAGGAGGCGCTGCTGCAACTTACCCTCAGTGTTGCAGCTTCACAACAGAGCTGGCTGGAGAACCAGAGGGCATCTTATACCCTCCTGCTCCATCTGCCCTCCCATACCAGTGGGGAAAAGCCCTCAGGGAGGGGAAGGGGAAGGCAGGAGGCTTTGGGCCGCCCTCCCTGCCCTCAGCACTAGGCTGGTACAGCTGGGTGACTCCGGAACAGCCGCCGTGGCCACCACGGGGGTGGCTGCTGGCCGTCGGTGACAGCGGGTGTGATGGATGGCGGCAGTTAAACGCCGAACGTTTGTCAGGATTTATAAATGTGCTTGGAGGGGAATTATTGCAGAGCTGCTCTGCAGAGCTGCCTCACAGAAACACCTCCCAAAACCCATTGCCTTCCTTGCTTCCTCCCCGCTAGCTGGCTCGGCCCATGTCCATGGTGCCGAACATTCCCGGTATTCCTGGGCCACCCATCAACACCAGCGGGTCCATTTCACCATCGGGACTTCCAGTACACTCAGAAACCAAACTGGTAAGTGGCCATACACATTCTGGGGACGGCAGCACATCCACAGTGTTGTTCCTACATCTTCACTAGCTCCTCCAGAAGGGATTCCTCCTGCAGCCTTCTTTCCCTGCAGCCTTTGTGAAGTGACTCTGCTTCTCCCACATCCTGAGCAGCTGTGGCAGAGCCTCCCCGTGCTGAGCAGGTGCTGCAAATGCCACCAGGAATATCAGGCTCATCAGCACCAGGGCTCTGGCAGGCAGAGCGGCCGCACCAGCGTCAAGACCAACCTCAGCCCCATCCTAAACACGGCTGTTTTGTAAAGCTGGTGCTTTTAGTTCCAAGCTAACAGATGGGCTGGAGGTGGGTTTAGGGAAGGCAGAGCCAAGAGATGAGATGTTGTGCTACTAATCCAAGGATCTAGGGCTCTTTAAAAGGTTTTAGGGAATCATTTTCCTCTGCTGGCTCTTCATGGCTCAAACTAGGTGCATGCAGAGCGGGAGGGAGCAAACCTGACACGGTGATGAGCAGCAAAACCCCCTGGGTTTTTTGTTTTGGCTGAGATGGGGGTGGAGGTGTTTGCAGACCCTCCTTTTACGGTGATGCTGAACCCCATTGCTGCTGTGTGCTGTCACCGCTCCTGTTGCACCCTTTTGAGGTGTCTGTGGGATTCCTGGGTGGATCAAAGGTACAAGTGGGAGGAGAGATCTTAAACACCATTCTAGGCATGAAACAGCCCTCCTGCCCCGCTGGCTGCCCAAGGACACAGCCTTGATTACGCGTGGGTCCTTCTCCACCCCAGAAGGTCCCCTCTGTGGGTGCTGAAGGGCAGTTCGGGCTCGGCAGTTCATCCCATGGTCTCTCTGCCAGCTGGGGAGCGCAGATGAGTGCCAGTTGCAGTGGTGATTTTGGGATGTGGTACCCGTCTGCTCGAGCTGGAGTTGGAAGCTGGCGCCTGTCACTGGGTAGAGCAGATGGCGATGGCTTTCAGTTGGATTTGAATCGGCCACAGTCCCCAGAAAGCCCCTTCCCCAGCACCTTGGCTCCTCAAGTATCAGACAACCTGACCCACTGATGCCTTTTCTTTCTCCCCCTCCTTCAACAGAGGCTGAAGGCCAGCTTGACAGCATCTTCCTCACTGAACGGCAGCAACCTGGTAGTGGGCTCAGCCAGCACGATGGTGACCGCACGTCCGGAGCAGAGTCAGATACTCGTTCAGCACCCTGACGCCCCTTCCCCAGCTCAGCCACAGGTCTGCTGCCACTTAGCCCCCAGGGCTGGGCTGGAGGTGCTGGGGAGGGGTGTGTTTCTGAGCCTCAGGAAAAGAGAAGGAAAACCTTGTGGCTTCCCTGTTTGTGGAATGGGTTAAACCAACCCCTTGTTTTTTCAGTGCCGCTTCACTCTCCAACACCACCAGGCTGATAACTTCTGCGACGTGTTAATTTGCTTGACGAGGTCTGGAGTTTCAAAAGAATATTTTCCTCTCTTCTCCCCGCTCAATTACTGGGGTTAAACGCTCCCCTCTTAGGCAATCAACTCGGCTGGCTCCTGCCAGCTAACCAAATGCCAGCCTTCCATCAAGATCGCCACCTGCTCCGTCAGTTAGATAGGCTTCCAAAAGTTTAATATCCATATGCTGCCTGACAGCGAGTACCCAAGTGGAACTGCACTCCCTGATCGTGGCAGGGTAATTACAGAGCCCTCACAGAAGCACCAGCAAGGCTCTTGTCTGCAGGACCCTTTGCCCTCACTGACTTTTCCCTTTGTTCTCCCAAAATAAAACAGGGAAATGGTGCAGCGTTACGAAATGCCTTTGTACCAGCTGCCTCTCAGAGCTTCTTTAGCTGAAGGCATTCGGGGAGGAGAACAAAAAATTAACCCAAATTCAGTTTTAGAGGAAATAATCTGTGCTCTGTGCATGAGGTAGAGAAACCAAACAGGGTTACTGAACCCCAGTGGGGATGGAGCTTTGAGCATGCGTGGCTCTGTGCGTCAGCAGCATCGTGGGCTCCCAGCCCTGCACTGCCTGACCCGTAGGAGGTTGGTGTTTAACCAGTTCACACATCATTCCCTGTGCTCAGGCTCTCAGAATTCCCACAGATCCACGCCTTGAGTTTGCAGGGCACTTTGCACAGTGCTGAGGAAGGACCAGCAACGCGCCCTGAAAGAAGGGGGGTTGTCCCCCAAATCCCCGTAAGCATCATTATGCCGGTGCATGTCTGCCTTCTCTTCAGCATCTCTCCTTCACCCCATCTCCAGGTGTCCCCTGCCCAGCCCACCCCCAGCACCGGCGGGCGACGGAGACGTACGGTTGACGAAGACCCTGACGAGCGCCGGCAGCGATTCCTGGAACGGAACCGGGCTGCAGCCTCCCGTTGCCGTCAGAAACGCAAGCTCTGGGTGTCCTCCCTGGAGAAGAAAGCTGAGGAGCTCACGACCCAGAACATCCAGCTGAGCGTGAGTATGTAACCGTAGAGGCTGAGCCCAGCCCTTTGCCGCCGGCGCTCCGGAGGGAACGTCTTCCCCACGCTGCGGAGACAACGTGCGTTTTGGATGCTGCTCTCTGGAGCAGGATTTCTGCCTCTGTGTTTAAGATTTCACCCTTTCTATCAGAGAATCATAGACTGGTCTGGGTTGGGAGGGACCCCAAGGGTCACAGAGCTCCAACCCCCTGCCACAGGCAGGGACACCAACCTCCAGGCCTGGAGATACACAAGGTTGACCCCAGCCAACCTGGCCTTGGACACCCCCAGGGACGGGGCACCCACCCCCTCTCTGGGCAGCCCCTGCCAGCCCCTCCCCACTCTCTCTGCAAAGAGCTTCCCCCCAATCTCTCCTCTCCCCCTTCCCTCCTCCAGCTTCACTCCAGCTCCCTTGTCCTGCTAGGACATCCTGATGCTCTGCCTTGAGTGCTGCCTTCAGCACTCCTGTTCCCCCTCCCTGTCCCCGCCAAAATGAGCTCTGCCCATCCAGGGATCACACCAGCCTCGGGGGCAGAGCACAGAGGCCTTGGAGAAGCAGCTCTATGTGTGGAGTGGAAACCTTCCCTGCACAGGCTCAGCAGAAGCAATCCCAGTTCCCTTCCCTGCACCGGGCTGAGCGATGGAAGCTCTGCAGCTGCCGTCTCCAGCCATAGGAATTTTTTTTTCCAGAGAACAGAGTTTTTCCTGGCTCTTGGGCAGCACCCCCAGCGTGCTGAGCAGAAGTGCAGCACATCTATACACAGAGACTTCATTTCCTTAGCCCCCTTGTTAGTGCTCTTGGCGCTGGCCGAGGATTGAAGGGTCTCCAAAGGCTGAACTCGTGCCTGTTCTGGGCTTCTTCTTTCACCACTGGCTGGTGACTCACATGGTGGGATTTTTTCAATAGCCCTGGTCGTGGTATTTTTATTCTCTTCCCAAGATAATTATAGGAATTGTTTCCTCAGGCAGTTTCCAAACACAATTTACTGGGTTTCAGCTGTTTCTCCAAACGTTTAAGTAGAGGAGTGAAACACTACACAAAGTTTTCAGGGGAATAAACCTGGTTTAAGGAAGAAGCTCTCAGAGATCCTAAGAGCTTGGAGGAGCTCTGATGTTCCCCACAGCCTGGTGATGTCTGAGCTGGTTTGTACCCTCAGCTTCTCACCCCAAAGTCTCTGCCTCAAGTAGTTGGCATTAGCAGGAGGGCTCAGGAGAATCCATGTCTGGGATCAGATGATAAAGGTAACGAGGGTTTTTCCAGCTGGTGGCAGAGAGCAATGGCTGCACATGAAATGCCCCAAAACCCCAGAGATTTCATTTGCTCTTCTTGGGCCAGAGGCACCTCAAAATGAGAGGACAAAGTGTAAGCACGTGGGTTAACGTCTTGCTGCTGCTTAGAGGTGGGAGGGAGCTCAGGAATGAGCGATGCCCATGTGGGTGTTTCTTTGTTCCCTCTCAGAATGAAGTCACGCTACTGAGGAACGAAGTTGCTCAACTCAAACAGCTGCTGCTGGCTCACAAGGACTGCCCTGTAACTGCACTACAGAAGAAAACACAGGGCTATCTTGGTGAGTGATGACTTAACCCTGGTCCTCCTACTCTTTAAGTAGGTCTAAGCAGATGAAACCCCTCCTGAGCTCTAAAGGGAGCCTTCATCTTTGTCTCTGCTCCATCACCTTCCAGCTCATGCAGCTGGCAGGACAGGACAAACCCTGGTCCTGTGCCCTCTGCCGCTGTGGCCTCCACAGTGAGGAGGAGCCACCCAGGCTGGGCAAGACAGAGTGACCAGGCAGTGAGGGCACCGGTGGCCTGGAGAAGGATGGGGTGACATCTCCCTCCGTGTCTCCATGGGGTGAAATATTTGACAGGAGATCCGTGTCTCTGCTTCTCCCCGGAGCGTGGGCCGGCGTCTCCCCTCCCGCTCCCAGGCAGCGTGCCAAGCACTCCATACTCTCCTTGAAGTTAGAAACTATCGCTGCTCCGACAGCAAAGCTGGAGTCAGAAGAGGCCAGGCTCTATAAATGACATCATGGGGCTCTATAAATGACATCATGGGGCTCTATAAATGACATCTTGAGGCTCTATAGCTCCTTCCCTGCGATTCACATCACCTTGGCTTGGGTTTGGAAGCGAGGAGGCCTCTTTCCATCTTCCTGTCTTCCTTTTTTGGGGGTTATTTTTCTTTTTTATTCATTCCTTAATGCTGCCTGGTTCATTATGAACAACCCAGGAGCTAAACATAATGCCCAGATTCCTCTGTCATCCCTGCCTAACAGTTCCACACTGCAGTATTCCCACAAAGCCTTTGGGAGGACGCTGGAGTCCCCTAGTGTCCCCTGGCATTAGCAGGATGAGAGAGGCAGGGATGCATGGAGAGGAGGAAAGGAAGATTCAGATGCCTTCCTACTCCATCACTTCCCCATTCCCACACCCTAGCTCTCCCAAAGGCTCTCTGGGGGTGCAGTGAGGCCTGACCACGGTGTGGTGCAGGGCTTGGCAGAGCTGGTTTATTTATTCTCATTATGGTGACTCAGAGCTCGAGTAACGAGGTTGTGAAAATCCCCTCCCCGTCCCCTGGCCCTTGCAGACAGGTGTTCCTGCTCTGTATGGCACACAGAGAGGCAACATGATTTTTCCTGTTAAACTTCCCAAGTTCACAGTTCCTATTATTGTTCCTCCCAGTCTTGTCTGCTCCAAGAACAGGAATTCATCACACAGCTGAATAATAAAGATGAATTTCACAACCCCCCCCACTCCCCGTGTCTCCCCCCTCCCTCATCCCCAACTGCCTTTTTTATTAGGGAGATTTGTGACTAAGCAGCTCCTTAAACAAAACCACTGGATTCCCTCGATGGAATTACAGCTGCCTCTTGTACAGTTGGGTTGGTTTATTTGGAATACCTTGTAAATCTCCTTTTTTTGGGATGCCAAACTCTTCCAGCGCTCTGTTCGACCTTCTCTCTCCCCGCCAAGTCCGTTCTCTGATGGGCTCTGGATACGCCAGCGAAGGGTAAAACCCCATTTGGGGAAGGAGGGGGATGATATTTGAGCACCTGGTAGGGAACTGAGCCCTAAAACACGTTTGCCAGCGCCTGGGAAGGTTGTAAAAACTCTCCTCTGATAGGGTTTTTTCCCCCCTTTCCCCGGTGTCTTGGGGTTTACCCTCTTTGACGTGGAAGAAGTATCCCAGCTCATGCCATTATTTTGCTCTTTTAAAGGAAGGTGACCGCATCTCACCCGTAATTCATCTCCCCAAGTGCACAGGAGGGAATTTCCTCCTGACATCCGTAGATAATGAGTGTATACCCCCAAAGAGAGAGGCCTGATTGCTCTCACCTCAGCTTTTGATAGGTCACAAATTATCCCCCTGCCTTGGAAGCTCTCTGCAGGCTGTTTGTGGGAGACAATCCAAAGTTGGTTTTTTTTGGGGGGGAAAGAGCCCTGGGAGAAGGTGTCAGCTCTTTGTTCCCCTTCCCCATCCCTCCAGTCCTTATTGCTTGGAGTGAGCAGGAGAAATCGAGCGAGCAAACAGTTCATAAGGGGCTCTAATTGATTTTAATGTTCTAGAGGACGATAAAGAGCGAACCAGGTGATTGATAGAAAAGCAGGAGTGAACCCACCTGCCTTTGCAGAAGGGATTCTGTCGCCTGGCAGATGGTGAGGATGTGGAAGGAGCTGCTGGGTCTCTGGGCTAAATGGCCTTGAACCCAGCACCGCGTCAGGAAATGAGATGTAGGGAAAGTTCCTTACTTATAATGAGGAAACGGCTTTATTAAGGGAAAGGTTATGCTGGGGCTGCCATCCTTGGGGTGAAACCTCTGCACTTTATCCCTTCTGGATGTGAATTTGGTAAGAGTTGGATGGGTTTTCTCTGGGCCACCCCTTGGATCCCAGCTCCGATGGGTTTATTGCCAGCCCTCACTTCCTTTTGCCAAACAGCTGGTTGAGATGGGGGGGGGGGGGATGGAGACACCAAGCTTGGGGAAAGGGGGAACTGGGATTCCCATAGGGAATTCCCATAGGGATCAGCCTCACCGCTCCAGGCTGCTCTGGCAAGAAGGGTGAGCATGAAGTAAATGCAGTCTCCACGGCAGAATCAGCATGCCACCCCCTCATCTCCCAGCCATCGCGGGCAGCGATGGACACAACCAGCCTCTCTCTAACCTTGTTTCCTTCTTTTTTCTCTCTTTTTTTTTATGCCCCCATCCCCCCCCCATCCCCTTCTCATCTGGCCGAGCAGAAAGCCCCAAGGAGAGCTCCGAGCCCACCGGCTCCCCTGCTCCCGTCATCCAGCACAGCTCCGTGACGGCCTCTCCCAACGGGCTCAGCGTCCGCTCGGCAGCAGAAGCAGTTGCCACCTCGGTGCTCACCCAGATGGCGAGCCAAAGGACAGAACTGGCCATGCCGGTCCCCTCACACGTCATCATGGCTCCACAGTCACAGTCTGCTGGCAGATGATGTCACAGCCTCTGCGGGTGACAGCGGAGCTCCCCACGAACTCGCAGCCGGAGAGACTGACCGTAACTCCGTGTCCCTGACCAGTGGGGGGACCATGAGGATTTTTATTTCTTCTTTTTTTTTTTTTTGGGGGGTGGGGGGTGGGGGTTTGGTTTCTTTTTATTCCCAAGTGAGATAAGGGCAGCTATGGCGCTTCTTACGCTGCGTAGCCTGGACAGCTCCAGGCTCCCCCCAACCCACCCAAAGCCCTGCCATCGCCCGTCCCCCCCCATGGGATGGCTGCAGCTTGAAGCGCTCTTCTCCATCCTTCAGTTGACGAGCTGTCAACTCGCAGAGCCCTCCAAACACCCAGAGCCTGGCTTTGAAAAGCACCTCAAACGGGGCCCTTTCAGGTATCGGTTGCATTAACACTAAACCTCCACACTCAGTGGATCCCCTTGGCGCTTCCTCTCTTCCAGTTCCCCCCCCCCCCACTCCAAACACCACCCTCCCTCCTCCTCCTCCTCCTCTGCTCTCAGCCAAGGAGCACACAGCTCTGGGGAGGCTGTGACATTTAGTCGTGCTGTCAATGTATTTTATTTTTAACAGCGTGCTGCTTCCAGGCATCTGCTCCCCCCTCTGCTCTGGCTACCCAAAACATTGCACCTTTGTACCAGGAGCCTCCTCCAGCTCCCAGGTTCAAGGGATTTAGGGGTGGCCAACGCCACCCCCAGTCTTCCAGCGACGCGTTGTGGCTGCGGTGGGAGTTTAAGCGCCATTAAGCCAGTTGGTTGGGACACGGGGGTGAAGGAAGGGGATGGAAACGTGTTCCAGGGGACTGTCCCTGGGGAGCTGTGGGTGTTCACGGGGCCGGGATGCTGTGGTTGCTGGAGGAGAGGTGCTGTCCTGGCAGTGCTCAGTCTTCCATACAGTGAGCTGGCACTGGGTGCGTCGCCCAGGCACGGCACCGAGTCGCTCTGGGAGGAGCAGTAACAGCATGAGGTGCAGAATTGGTCTGTTCCCACCCCTTCCCACTTCCCAGGATCATCATCCCCATTACCCATGTCAATGATGGTGGCCTTAAATTGTGAATGAGTTGCCTCTTCCAAGGGGAGGGAACAGGAAGTACCAGTTCTGTTCACCCAGCTTTTACCTCTTCCTCACCTTTATCTTCCACTCCTGGGGAGGGGGGGGACACACGGAGCATCTGTTGCTTCCAAAGTGGAGCAAACAAAGGATTCACAGAGCTCCCAGCTGCCCAGGGCAGGTTAAGAACCCACCCTGGATGTTTAGAGATGCTCAGAATTGGATGTGCTGCAATGTCTGTCTGCGCTTCCCCACCTCCTCCCAACCTCGAGGCTCCTGCCCGCCCCAGGCAAGCCAGTGGGGTTGATAGTTTGGGAATGGGAAGGGAATGCTCTGTGTGTTTGGGATCAGAATCCAGGGAGCCACAGCAGCCCCTCAGCCTTCCTCACCCTGGGAAGTCCCTCCTCTGCCCACCTCTCGCCCGCCTCAGGTTGCACTCGCCACTTTTGAGCCAAGTTTGCTGGTCAAAGCGATTCCGTTTGGCTCCTCCAGACTTGGAAGGTTCCCAGGGAACAGCAAAACCCAAAGCAAAGTCTGAGCGAGGAACCGGGGAGGTTGGTTCTTCTGTCAGGGTGAGGGGGGGGGTCTCTGCTCTCCCCCTCCCCTCTTCTTCAGGGTTTCCTCGTTTCTCGGCACCGTCGACCGCGGCGTTTCCTGGGTCTGGTTTGTCTCGAATCACTGCGGCTTCCGCGCTCCTCTGGCTCCTCTTGCTCATCTCAGAGTCACTTTGTGCATCACCGGGCTCAGCTCCAGCCTCAGCAGCTTGTACTTCTGGGGCAGACCCCCACATAACACCCCCCCCAGACCCGCCTTTTGCTTCTGGACCCCCCCCCCTGCGGAGCCTGTGTGGGCCACAGGATGCCCCGGCATCTCTGCGGCGAGAGCGAGCTGTGGGGAGCAGCCACAGGGAAAGGGGGGGCTCAGCAGGTCTTAAATCCCTGTGACCTGGTTTAAAAGGTGTTTCAGGCAGGTGAGGCACAGCAGGACCTTTTTTTTGGGGGGGTGGAGGGGTCAGGATCTAAGGCAGAGGCTTTGCAGGAGGGACAGGATCCAGCCTGGCTCCTTCTTGACATCCAAAAAGGTATAAAAACACCCTGTCTGTTTGCTCTGGTATTTGAATCAGCTCGGTTTGCTTCAGGGGGGCTTTGGAATGAGATTTTCCTGGTTCCTTCTTTGTCTGGGAACAGTGGGAATGACAAAAATGTGTTGTAAAACATATTTGCTTCCTCAGCCGTTGGGTTCCTGTCCTTTGCTGGGAGCCAGTGGTTGTGTCCGGCGGTGCCGACTGTAGCTCACCAGCTCCTCCTAGGCTCCCCGAGCGTTGGGCTCTGCAGAAAATCCTCCCTGTATTGTCGAGGAAGAAAAGGGGCTGGAGAAACAGAGCTCTGGGCTCACCCCACTGCCAGTTCCTTGGCTGCTTCGGGGTGGATGAGGCTGGTGGTGGTTGCTGGCAGGGTTGGAAGGATGGAGACACAAGAGAGGCAGCAGATCCGGAGCAGACGCAACCGGCAGCGTCGGCGGCATCGATTGTGGCACCTTCCCTCACCCCTTGTTTTTACCTGTAGGGACTCAGAGCGACCCAATGATGGGCTCACCAGCCTCCCACCCAAGGGTTTCCCTGCTCTCACATCGCAGTGTGAGGGTAGCTCAGACCTTGTCGGTGACAACTTGAGGGGTGCAGAGAGCGGCTTTCATCCCCATCCCTCCATCTCTCCCGATGCCACCACTGCCGCCCCGCTCCAGTCTCTCCCCGTCTCTGCTCCGCTCTGCCTCCTGTGTGCTCGGTGCCTTGAAAGAATCTCCTGCAAACCCACAAAACCCCAGTTGTAAAGCTCCAGACCTGGGCAGGGACAAGCAGGGACTGAGCCTTTAACCACAGCATGATGTTTTATTTCATATGTCTTTCACTTGAGAGGGTTGTGGCTTCCCCACGTCCCCCTCAGGTGCATTTCACCCCAAAAGGGTTTGAAACCTGCAGGTCTTGGAGCAGATTCCAGGTCTTGGAGCAGGTTGCAGGTCTCTGTTTCCCTTCTTTAGGCTCCTAAAGGTGCCTGGCAGAGCTGATGCTGAACATCCCAAGGCCCATGTGGCTGCCAGGATGGTGTTTGAGAGGTGCCTCTTGCCAGTCTTTTTGGAGAGGAGGGTACACAGAGACACCTTTTCCACCAGGGCACCTCGGTGTCGATGGAGCAGCTACGAGTCAGTAACGTCAGGCTGCCCAGTAATTAAAACCCAGTTGATGAATATGCAGGATCAGCGTGGAGCCTTCGGCCTCTGAGGAGTGGAAATCCCAGCTGAGAGCTTCCAACTGCTCCCAAGAGCCAGAGGGCTGCTGGGTTTGTGCCCTGTGTCATCTCCTCCTCCCTCATCCCTTCTCTTGGAGGTGGTTTCCTTCCCGGGCTGTATCTGTAGAGCCTGTGCCTTGGTTTCGGGGTGGGTTGGGGTTGGTTGGGACGATGGACTTTGCAGGGTTCCCCCAAACCCGTGAGGGTGACGGTGGCTTTTTTGTCTCCTCCCGGATGGACTCTTGCTCCAAGACTTTGCAGATGCTTTTGGGAGGATGGCAGGGAGTGGGTGGACACACACACACACCCCCACACACACCCCCCAGTTGCCCACCTGGCTCCGCTCAGCACCAGCACTTTCCTCTGGCAGCCCCAGGGCTGTGGTGCCTTAACCGAAACCCCGGATGGTGCCGGAGTCGGTCCTGCGGCTTCACACGCGTCTCCCCCCTCTGCCAACCCCCCAAAACCCATCTCTGGGGGAGCAGTTTTTGGGATCTCCATCCCTCCTCCGTGGCTGAATTGTTGGGGCAGTGGGGGGGTCGGGGGGGATACTGGGGAGCAGGGAAAAGCCACGTGGGGTTTGGAGGTCCCTTTTGGGGTGTGAAGGAGTCGGGAAGAGCTGGAACGGTGGCGCCGGCCGGGGCGAGTCGGGGGGGGGTTCATCGCTCTGGAACGTTAAAAAAGAAACAAAGAGGATGAAAAACGGGGCTGGGGGCAGCTGTACCCCCACCCAGGGGCGATGCTGAACCCTGGGGCAGGGGGGGAAGGCCTGTCCCTCCTCTCCCTTGGGTGGAGATGAAGATCTCCTTGGGCTTGGGGGGAGGGGGTGGTTCAGCTCCGCCGTTCCCCCCCCCCAAACCGCCTCCTTGTTTCTGGATTTCAATGAAATCCATCATTTTTTACCCATTTCAGTTTGGTGTCACCCGTGTGTGTGTGTGTGTGTGTGTGTGTGTGTGTGTCCCACCCCAATTTCATGCACGATGGGAGGTGACAGATGGACCCGCCGCTCCTTGGGGACACGGGGAGGAAGGTCCTGAGCCCCCCACCCCCCCCCCCCCATAACCCCCATCCTTCCCAGCTGCTTTGTACAGCCAGCTTTGACGATCAATACCAGAAGAAGCTGAGAAAAAGGAGACACCCCCCCCCCCCGAACCCCGAACCCTCTACCCGCCCCCCCCCCCAAAAAAAAAGCATACCCATGGGGTGGAGTATCTATAACCACGTATCTATGAGTATATACACACCTATATAGCCATATCGCAGCTTCCGGAACGGATGCGCAGCTCCTTACGCAACAAAACGGGGTTCTAGCTGTAACCCCTCCCTGCGGCCCCCCCCCCCCCGGGCCCCGAGGGGGACACCCCCCTTTAACCCCCTTCCCTTCCTTCCTCCCCCCATTTCCCCCCCCCCCACACCCAAACCATCCCGCATGGGCTCCTGTGAGCAGGTCCTCACAGCCCCCCCCCCACCACCACCATCCCCCGGGGGCCTGGGGATATGGGGGTGGGGGGGATGCGGTGGGTGGTTGGGGAAGGGGGGGGTGGGGTGGGGAGGTGACAGAGACACGTCCCGGCTCCCCCCCCCCCCCGCCCCCCCCCCCGCCGTACCCAACATGTAACGTGCCTTTATTTATGCTGCAATATCACATTAAACTATTACCCAGGAGGTGGTTGGTGGCTGCCGCCCTCTGCTTGGGGGGGGGGCGGGCAGATGGGGGGGGGGGGGGGCCGGAGCTGGGTCGGTAGGGGACACCCCTGGTGTCACCTGTCCCAGGGACACACCCCCCCCCTTTGGGTGGCATTTGCCTGGCGGGGGGGAACCTTGGGTGACACCGCCCGCCCATCAGATAGCGGGGGGGGGGGGGGGGCTTTGTGGGGGGTCGCCCCGCCTGAGCCTGCGGGGGTGACCCGGGACACCCACAACCACCCCTACCCTACCGCGAGCGGGGGGGGGGTGGGAAGCGGATTTCATCTGGATTCGAGTCGGGGGTGAGACCCGCGGTGGGGCGGGGGGGGGGTCCCGGGGAGCGGCGGGGCCGGGGCCGCCCCGTCGGGGCTGCAGGAACGCGGCGGGGCCACGCGGTGGCGGCAACGAGCAGCCACGGAGCCGGGCGGGGGCGGGAGGGGGGGTCCTGGGGCGGGGGGGGTGGGGAGGGAGGGTGGGGGGGGGGTCCCGTTTTGGGGGAGTCCCGGTCGGGAGGGGGAAACCCCACGGGCCGGACCGGGGGTGGTCTCGCTCCCACGGTGCGGGCAGCCCCGGTGGTCCCGGCGGAGGGTCCCGGGGATGCGGGACCGCGTCCGTCCGTCCGTCCGTCCGTCCCCGGGGCGGCTGTCGCGGCTGGTAAATGAGTTTCATTAGCGGCGGCGGCGGGGCCAGGATTGATCCCCGCAATCTCCCGCTCCCCCGGGACCCCCCCGGCGGCCCGGCCCGGCCCGGCCCCGCTATAAGAGGCGGCGGCGGCGGCGGGTGACGGGGGCGATGGCGGGGCGGCGGCTGCTGCTGCTACTGCTGCTGGCGGGGGTCCTGCGCGCCGCCCGCTCCTGCCCCGGGCTCCCCGACCCCGGTACCGGCCCCGACCGCGCCCCGGCCTCGGTGAGCCCCGGTCAGCGCCGCGCCGTCGGGGCGGGAGAGCGGGATGGGGCGGGGGGGGAACCCGGGAGGGGAAAACGGGGGTTTGGGGGTCGGAGGGGTCTGTGTGTCCCCCGACCCCCGGCCCGGGGGCTGCCGTGACCTCCCCGCCTCGTCCGATCCCTCCACAGGCCGCCGCCGCCCCCCCGGGGCCGCCCCCCGGGGCCGCCGCCGCCCTGGGCGCGTTGCTCCGGTCCCTGCAGCGCCCCGGGCTCAGCCCGGGCTCCCCCCTCCAGCCGCAGAGGTGAGCGGGGCCGGGGGGGTGGTGGGGGGGGGTGGTCTGGGGAGGGGCCGGTGTCCGGGGACACCGGGATGGGGGTGCCCTGGGGTGGGGAAGGAGCTGGGTGTTGGGGGACACACGGGCGTCACAGGACAGGATGGGGGGGTCTCTGCTAGTGTCCGTCTGTCCGAAGCCATCCCACGTCTGTCTGTGGCCACCCCGTGTCCGTCTGTCCCGTGTCCCTCAGTCTGTCAGCTGCTGTCTGTCACCATCGTACCTGTCCCCGTTTGTCCATCCTCTTCTGTCCCCGTGCATCCTTGTCCATCCATCCCCGTCCATCTGTCTGTCTGTCCCCAACGTGGGGGTGTCAGCGGTGCGGTGTCCCTGCCGCAGGTTTGGGCGGGGGCTGCAGGGGGGGTCCCAGACCCGGCTCAGCCCCCGCAGCTGGGACCCTCCAGCCGCCCCGTTCTGGACCATGGCGACACCGCAGCGCTTCGGCCGCCGCCGCTGAGCGTCCGTCCGTCTGTCCATCCCGGGAGCCGTCCGTCTGGAGAGCCGTCCGTGAGTCTGTCCGTGAGTCCGTCCGTCCATGGGTCACCCAATAAACTGGTGCCACTCACCCCTGAACGCTCGCTCTGGTTTTGCCCCTGAGGGATGGGGGGCGGGGAGAAGGAGAGGGGGGAACCTGCCCCCTTTCTGCCCCCCCCCCCCAGACTCCCAACCGCCCCCCCCCCTCCTCCAGAAAGACACCGACGCCGGGAGTGTACAAACCCCCCCAGCTTTATTCCCAGGGGCTGGGTGGTGTCCGGGGACCCTCCTCACCCCAGGACGGAGGGTGCCCCTGGGCCCTGAGCTCTGTTCGGGCTCCGTCTGGGGGGAGCCACGTGTCTGTCCGTCTGTCTGTCCGGGTACCCACAGGGCTCATCAGTGGGGGCCGGGTGTCCGTCTGGGTGTCGGTGGGTGTATCCAGACATCCATCACCGAGGTCCGCGTGTTGGTTGGCGAGTCCAGGGGACCGTCTGTGGGTCCGTTGGAGTGTCTGTGTGTCCGTCCGGGTGTCGGTTGGCGGGTTGGGAGGTGGGGGTGTGTGTGGGGAGGGGTCTCACTTGCCCCCGGCCATGATGCGGAGGTACTGGAGGGCGTTTCGGGCGGCCTGGGAGCGGGCGCCGTCGCGGGAGGGCGCTGCGCCGTGGCACACGGTGGCCGGCTGCGTCGACAGCTCCACCAGGCACTGGTGCAGCCCACTGAGGCTCAACGCATCTGGGGGGGGGACACACACAGGAACAGGCCGGTGTCACCCCAAATCCATCCCCCAGAACACCCCCTCCAAGCCCGGGATGGGGAGGGGGGGTCCCCAAGGGTGTGTTTTGGGGAGGGGTGGGGGGGTGTCCAGGGTGTGTTTTAGGGAGGGGTGGGGGGGGTGTCCAGGGTGTCTTTTGGGGAGGGGTGGGGGTTGTCCAGGGTGTCTTTTGGGGAGGGGTGGGGTGGTGCCCAGGGTGTGTTTTGGGGTGGGGTGGAAGGTACCCAGGGTGTGTTTTGGGGAGGGGTGGGAGGTGCCCAGGGTGTGTTTTGGGGAGGGGTGGGAGGTACCCAAGGTGTGTTTTGGGGAGGGGTGGGAGGTGCCCAGGGTGTGTTTTGGGGAGGGGTGGGGGATGCTCACCGATGTCGAGGTAGCTGATGGCGAAGCTCTGCTCCTCGGAGAGCTCCTGCAGCAGGGCGCAGGCGCCGGCGCCCAGCGGGGACAGGGGGTGGCTCCGCAGCTGCACGATCTTCTCGCCCGCCGAGTTCCGCAGCGAGTCCCACGTACAGCCGGGGGCTCGGCCCCGCAGCCCCTCCAGCCTGGGGCCCGCCTGCGGGGTGCAGGGGGGGTCAGGGACCCTCCAGAGACCCCCGCTGGGGTGTGAGGGGGGCTCGGGGACCCTCCAGAGACACCCCTTGGGGGTGTGTGGGGCTCAGGGCTCCCATTGCAGGGACACCTGAGGGACATGAGTGATCAGGGACCCTCCAGAGACACCCACTGGGGTGTGGGGGGGGCTCAGAGCTCCCATTACAGGGACACCCGAGGGATGTGGGGGTTCAGGGCCCCCCCAGACACCCCATTAACCACCTGAGGTGACCTTGGGGTGCCCAGGTCCTCCCCTTAACCCCTCAGTGTGCCCATGGGGTGCCTGTTTCCCCCATTTGTCCCTCGGGGTGCCCACGGGGTGCTCACATCCCCCCCCACTAACACCCTGGGGTGCCCGTGTCCCACATTTACCCCTCAGGGTGCCCATGGGGTGCCTGTGTCCCCCGTTAACCCCTCAGGGTGCCCAGGTGGTGCTCACATGCCCCCCGCTTAACACCCTAGGGTGCCTGTGTCCCACATTTACCCCTTGGGGTGCCCATGGGGTGCTCACACACCCCCCAGTTAACACCCTGGTGTGCTCCTGTCCCCCATTAACCCCTGGCTGGCTGGTACCATGGAGAACTGGTCCTCCTCCACCTCGGCCTCGCTGCCCTCGCGCGGCTCCATGGGGACGTTGTGGATCCGCACCAGCATCTTGGCGGCCGCGTTGCGCTTCGCCAGCTTCTTGGAGGTGCCACTGCCTGTGGGGAGGGGACAAGGGGACACCCAGGGGAGCCTGGCACCTCATCACACGCCCCCTACACAGCCCAGGGGAGGGGTGACAGGCTCCCTCACCGATCTCCACGAAGCGTTCCACACGGCAGGTCATGGTGAACTCCTTGCGATGCGCCGGCCCCGACTCCTGTGTCACCGTGTACTCGGGCAGGCGCCAGCCCTTCTGCACCACCAGCTCCTGGGGACACAGGCAAATGGGAGGGGGGATGACCCACAAGCTGACACATCCCCCCCCCCCCCCAGTAAAAAGACAGGGAGAGCTGCCCCCATGGAAGAAGATTCCAGCCCCAAACAGGCAGGGCCGGCCCAAACATAGGGGGAACCGGTACTAAAATGGGGATAACTGTCCCCAAAACAGGGTAATTGTCCCCCAAATAGGGATAACTGTTCCCAAAGTGGGGATAACTGTCCACAAAGTGGGGATAACTGTCCACAAAACGGGGATAACTGTCCCCCAAATAGGGATAACTGTCCCCAAAGTAGGGTAATTGTCCCCCAGATAGGGATAACTGTTCCCAAATAGGGATAACTGTTCCCAAAATAGGGATAACTGTCCACAAAGTGGGGATAACTGCCCCAAAGTAGGGATAACTGTCCCCCAAATAGGGATAACTGTCCCCAAAGTAGGGTAATTGTCCCCCAAATAGGGATAACTGTCCACAAAGTAGGGTAATTGCCCCCCAAACAGGGATAACTGTTCCCCAAATAGGGATAACTGTTCCCAAAATAGGGATAACTGTCCACAAAACGGGGATAACTGTCCCCAAAGTGGGGTAATTGTCCCCCAAATAGGGATAACTGTTCCCAAAGTAGGGATAACTGTCCCCAAAATGGGGATAACCGTCCCCAAAATGGGGATAGCCGTCTCCAAAATGGGTAAGAGATCCCCCCAGTGGGGCAGAGGCAGCCCCCAAAGGGGTCACTACCACCCCCAAAATGGGTAAAGTCACCCCCCAAAGAGGCAGGCACACACACCCCCCCCCCCTCCCAAACAGTTTTAGGGCTGTCCCCTAAATTGTCTCATCCCCCCCCAAAAAAAAGGGACAGCCACCAAGCCTGTGGTGTCACCCACCTGCAGAGCCCCCACGGGGTTACACTCCGACTGGGGGGGGGGACACAGGCGTCTTCATCTCCAGGGGGGTGCCCCTGTGTGGGGGCAGAGGGGCACGGCGTGAGGGGGGGGGGGCAGGGTAAGGGGGGCATTTCTGAGCCCCCCTTACTCCAGGGAGCTGAGGGTTTGGGGGAGGTTGGTGCCCCCCCCACCCCCCCAACTCTGCCCAGCCCTGGGCATCTGGGTGCCCCCCACTCTGTTACCTGGGTGAGGGAGGGGGCACGGTGGGTGCTGGGGGGGCAGCTGCTGGGCCGAGCTCAGCCGGGGGCTCTGGGGGGAAAGGAGAGCTTGGGGATAGAAGGTGAGATGTTAATGCCCGAGCTGGCCCCCCCAAACCTCCCCCCCAGCACCCCAAATCCTGCCAGGCACCCCCAATTCCCTTGGGACCCCCCAGGTCCCCTGGTATTTCCACACACACCCCCCGCCCAGGTATCTCCAGTGCTCCCCTGTGCAGCCCTAGATGCACCCTGGGTACCCCCAGATCTGCCTGGGCACCCCCAAATTCCCCTGGGCACTCCTAAACCCAGTTCCTTTGGGATGCCCAAGCCCCTGGTACCCCAAACCACCCTGCAGACCCCCCCCAAAACCTACTGAGCCTGAGTGCTCAGCACCCCTGGGAGTACTCCCAACCCCTTGGGTACCCCCAGACCACCTGGGCACCCCCAAATCCAGCACCCCAGAGCACTCCCAAACTCCTCTCAGCACCTCCTGCAAACACTCAACGCCCCCCCTCCCTGTTCACCCAGCACCCCCCAGCTCTCTCTGCCCCCCTCCTCTCTGCATCCTGAGCCCCACCCTGACACCCCAGCACCCTGGGGACCCCGTGCCCCCCTCACCTGGGCTCCTCGGGGGTGGTGGGCTCCAGCATGTCCCCCCCTTTGAGCAGCTTCAGGGCCACCTCGGCCGCTTTGTGCTTGGCCGCTTTCTTGCTGGGCCCCTGCCCTGGGGGTGACACTGATTGAGCAGGGGGGTGGGGAGTTTTGGGGACCCCCCCAGACCCCTCATAGCCCACATGCATAGTTAGGGCTGCCACAGCCCAGGGTTCAGGGTCTGGGGGGGGTCCTTAACTCTGGCAGCAGAGTGCCAGGGGGTCCCTGAGTGGCATCAGGGTGATGTCTCACCAGGGACCCACTTTTCGGGGGTCCCAAGGGATCATTCCAGATGTTGGGGTCCCCAGGAGGATCCCTGTGTCACAGCAGGTCCCAGGGGATCCCTGGGTGTCCCAGGCATCTGGGTCCCAGATGATCCACAACAACAACCCACATTTCTGGGGTCCCAGGGGATCCCCAAGTGTCCCAGACACCAGCATCCCAGGCGACCCCCCCCCCCACCAGATCCTGCCTTTTAGGGATCCCAGGCGATCCCCCACCAGCACCCACATTTCTGGGGTCCCAAGGGATCCCCAAGTGACCCAGACATCCAAATCACAGGCAATCCCCCCCACACTCCACATTCTGGGGGGTCCCAAGGGATCCCCAGGTACCCCAAACATTAGGATCCTAAGTAATCCCCCACCAGCACCCACATTTTGGGGGGTCCCAAGGGATCCCCAAGTATCCCAAACATCAGGATCCCAGGCAATCCCCCTCCCCCCCTCCCTTACTTTCTTAGGGATCCCCCCAACACATCCCCACCATTCCTGGGGACACCCCCATGTCCTCAATGTCCCTGTGTGTGTCTGTGTGTGTGTCTCTGTGTGTGTGTGTGTGTGTCTGTCTGTGTCTGTCTGTGTGTGTGTGTGTGTGTGTGTCTCTGTGTCTGTGTGTCTGTGTGTGTCTGTGTGTGTGTGTGTGTGTGTGTGTGTGTGTCTGTGTGTCTGTCTGTCCCTGTGTGTGTCTGTGTGTGTCTGTGTGTGTCTCTGTGTGTGTGTGTCTGTGTGTGTCTGTGTGTGTCTGTCTGTGTGTCTGTCTGTGTCTGTGTGTGTGTGTCTGTGTGTGTCTGTGTGTGTGTGTCTGTCTGTCTGTCTGTCTGTGTGTCTGTCTGTCCCTGTGTGTGTGTGTGTGTGTCTGTCTGTCTGTCTGTGTGTGTGTCTGTCTGTCTGTCTGTGTGTCTGTCTGTCTGTCTGTCTGTGTGTCTGTCTGTCCCTGTGTGTCTGTGTGTCCCAGCAGCACCCCAGGCAAACAGGATCCACCAGCCAAGCGCCTGGGTTGGGTTGGGTCGGGGTTGGGGGGGGTGGGGGGGGCAGAGTGAGGGGGGGGTGGGTGGGGTGAGGAGCCTGGAAGAGGAGGGTGTCAGGGACCCACCGGTGCAGCTGATGTCCCCGACGGTGACACGGAAGGTGAAGTTGGGCTGGTGGGCCTGTCCCTCGGCCTTCAGGAGGTCGTAGCCTGGGGTCTTGCCTATGCGCGTGCCATACTCCTGCAGCAGGCTGATGGGCGTCTTCCCGGGGTTGGCGGCCAGCATCTGCTCCAGGCTGGGGACAGGGCTGTCACCAGCCCCACGGAGGGGTCAGAGGGGGAGCGGTGAGGTGGGGGAGAAGATGGAGGGGGGTGGTGGTGGTGGTGGTGGGAGGAGGAGGATGGAGTCCCACAGCATGGGGACTGGGGTGGCATCTGTCGCGGGGCAGGGGGGAAGGATGGAGGTGCCATAGGGTTTATGGGGTGAGGGGGTAGGGGTGGGGCCACCACAGAGTGAGGGGACAGGGGGACAGGGATGGGGCCACCACAGAGTGAGGGGACAGGTAGACAGGGATGGGGCCACCACAGAGTGAGGGGACAGGGATGGGGCCACCACAGAGTGAGGGGATAGGGGTGGGGCCACCACAGAGTGAGGGGACAGGGGGACAGGGATGGGGCCACCACAGAGTGAGGGGACAGGGATGGGGCCACCACAGAGTGAGGGGACAGGGGGGCAGGGATGGGGCCACCACAGAGTGAGGGGACAGGGATGGGGCCACCACAGAGTGAGGGGACAGGGGGGCAGGGATGGGGCCACCACAGAGTGAGGGGACAGGGGGACAGGGATGGGGCCACCACAGAGTGAGGGGACAGGGATGGGGCCACCACAGAGTGAGGGGACAGGGGGGCAGGGATGGGGCCACCACAGAGTGAGGGGACAGGGATGGGGCTACCACAGAGTGAGAGGACAGGGATGGGGCCACCACAGAGTGAGGGGACAGGGGGGCAGGGATGGGGCCACCACAGAGTGAGGGGACAGGGATGGGGCTACCACAGAGTGAGAGGACAGGGATGGGGCCACCACAGAGTGAGGGGACAGAGGGGCAGGGTTGGGGCCACCACAGAGTGAGGGGACAGGGGGGCAGGGATGGGGCCACCACAGAGTGAGGGGACAGGGATGGGGCTACCACAGAGTGAGAGGACAGGGATGGGGCCACCACAGAGTGAGGGGACAGGGGGGCAGGGTTGGGGCCACCACAGAGTGAGGGGACAGGGATGGGGCCACCACAGAGTGAGGGGACAGAGGGGCAGGGTTGGGGTCACCACAGAGTGAGGGGACAGGGATGGGGCCACCACAGAGTGTAAGGACACAGAGAGAGGGACGGGGCCATCACACACTGTGGGGACAAGGGACAGGGATGGGGCCACATCACAACGTGGGGACAGGGAACAGAGATGGAGCCACAGAACAGAACAGGGAGAAGGGGACAGGGATGGGGCCATCACACTGTGGGGACACAGGGACAGGGATGGGGCCACGACACAGCACACAGACAGGGGGACAGGGACGGAGCCACATCACTGTGAGGGGAACAAAGGACAGGGCTGGGGCCAGCACAGAGCATGGGGACCAGGATGGGGCCAGCACACCGTGGGGACAAGGGACACTGATGGGGTCACATCACAGCGTGGGGACAGGGCTGGGGCCAGCACAGAGCGTGGGGACAAGGGCCAGGGACGGGGCCACATCCCAGCACAGGGCCAGGGGCCAGGGTCGGGGCCACCTCGCACCGCGGGGCCGGCGATGAGGCCTCTACCCCCCCCGCCAGGCAGCGCCGCGCCCGCCCCGCAGCCCCGTGCTGGCGGAGCAGCCCCGGCTGAGGCGGGAGGGGGGGGGCGGTGTGAGGGGGGTGGGCCCGGTGTAGGCCTCAAGCCCCCCGGCCCCGCGCGGAGCCGGATAACCGGGCCCGGGAGGGTTTTACCAGGCCGCTGGGGAAGGTGCCTGTGGGCGGGGGGGTGTCCCGGGGCTGGGGAGGGAGGGGTCGGGGGGGTGTCCGGTACCTGGGGAAGCCGCCGCTCCGCCTGGCCCCGCCGCCCGCCCCCTCCTCGCTCATCCCCGCCGCGCTCCGTCCCGACGCCGCGCCGGCCGCGCCGCCAGGGGGCGCCCGAGGGGAGGCGGCGCCGCGCGGGGGGTGATGGGAGCCGGCGGCCGCGGGGGGGGCGAAATGGAGGGGGGGGGGCGGGACGCTGAGACCCCAGTGCACCCAGTGAGCTCCCAGTGTGCTCCCAGTGCTCTCAATGAGCTCCCAGTGCTTCCAGTGTGCTCCCAGTGTGCTCCCAGTGCTCTCAATGAGCTCCCAGTACTCCCAGTGCTTCCAGTGTGGCCACAGTGCTCCCAGTGTGCTCCCAGTGTGCTCCCAGTGCTCCCAGTGTGCTCCCAGTGCTTCCAGTGTGGCCCCAATGTGCTCCCAGTGTGGCCCCAGTGCTTCCAGTGTGGCCCCAGTGTGCTCCCAGTGTGCTCCCAGTGCTCTCAATGAGCTCCCAGTGCACCCAGTGAGCTCCCAGTGTGCTCCCAGTGCTCTCAATGTGCTCCCAGTACTCCCAGTGCTTCCAGTGTGGCCCCAGTGTGCTCCCAGTGCTCCCAGTGTGCTCCCAGTGCTCTCAATGTGTTCCCAGTGCTTCCAGTGTGGCCCCAGTGCTTCCAGTGTGGCCCCAGTGTGCTTCCAGTGCTCCCAGTGTGCTCCCAGTGTGCTCCCAGTGCTTCCAGTGTGGCCCCAGTGTGCTCCCAGTGTGGCTCCAGTGCTCCCAGTGTGCTCCCAGTGCTCCCAGTCTGCCCCCAGTGCTCCCAATCAGGTGTTTCTCTGCCCCCAATGCTCCCAGTATGGGCGTTTCTCTGTCTCCAGTGCTCCCAGTACAGGCAGCTAAGCCCCCCCCCCCCGCAGACTACGTTTCCCACAATGCCCTCGCCCGTGCGCGGGGGATGCCGGGAAGGTGGAGGGACCGGCAGGCGGGGGCACGCGACTGGGGGGGGGAGGGGCTGCCTCAGTTTCCCTCCCTGGACGGGGCGGGCGTGGGGGCGGCGGGACAGGGACAGACAGACGGGCTGGGACAGGGACAGATGGACGGACAGGACAGGGATGGACAGGGGTCAGTGGATGGGGACAGTGGGGACAGGGACAGACGGACAGGGTGGGACAGGGATGGACTGGGACAAACTGGGATCGATGGATGGGGTCAGTGGGGACAGGCAGGGTGGGACAGACGGACAGGGTCAGATAGAGTGGGACAGGGACAGACAGATGGGGACAGACGGACGGATGGGACAGGGACGGACAGGGGTCAATGGATGGGGACAGGGACAGACGGACAGGGTGGGACAAGGACAGACAGACAGCATGGGATGGGCGATGAGGGCAGGCGGGATGGGGCTGGGGTGGATGGGGACAGACAGATGGGGTGGGACAGACAAGGAGCTGTGGGGACAAACGGAAACCTGCACTGGAAGCAGACTGGAAGCACTGGGAAGAGGGAGAGCCAGATTGGGAGCGCTGGGGACAGACTGGGATTACTGGGAACAGGATCACACCTATACTGGGAACACTGAGGACAGGAACACCCATACTGGGAGAACTGGGGGCAGACTGGGAGCACTGGGGACAGAGAGAAACCCATACTGGGAGCACTGGGGACAGGGACACCCATACTGGGATCACTGGGAATAGAATCACGCTTGTACTGGGAGCACTGGGAACAGACTGGGAGCACTGGGAACAGAGAGAAGCCCATACTGGGAGCTCTGGGGACAGGGACACCCATACTGGCAGCACTGGGAATAGAATCACGCCTGTACTGGGAGCACTGGGGACAGAGCAAAACCCATACTGGGAGCACTGGGGATAGAATCGCACTGTACTGGGAGCACTGGGGACAGACTGGGAGCACTGGGAACAGAGAGAAACCCATACTGGGATCACTGGGGACAGGAACACCCCGTACTGGGAGCACTGGGGACAGACTGGGAGCACTGGGAACAAGGACACCCATACTGGGATCACTGGGAATAGAATCACACCTGTACTGGGAGCACTGGGGACAGAGTGAAACCCATACTGGGAGCTCTGGGGACAGGGACACCCATACTGGGATCACTGGGAATAGAATGACACCTGTACTGGGAGCACTGGGAACAGACTGGGAGCACTGGGAACAGAGAGAAACCCATACTGGGAGCACTGGGGACAGGGACACCCATACTGGGATCACTGGGAATAGAATGACACCTGTACTGGGAGCACTGGGAACAGACTGGGAGCATTGGGAACAGAGAGAAACCCATACTGGCAGCACTGGGGATAGAATCGCACTGTACTGGGAGCACTGGGGACAGTCTGGGAGCACTGGGGACAGAGTGAAACCCATACTGGGAGCACTGGGGACAGGGACACCCATACTGGGATCACTGGGAATAGAATCACGCTTGTACTGGGAGCACTGGGAACAGACTGGGAGCACTGGGAACAGAGAGAAGCCCATACTGGGAGCTCTGGGGACAGGGACACCCATACTGGCAGCACTGGGAATAGAATCACGCCTGTACTGGGAGCACTGGGGACAGAGCAAAACCCATACTGGGAGCACTGGGGACAGGAACACCCATACTGGGAGCACTGGGGACAGACTGGGAGCACTGGGAACAGAGAGAAACCCATACTGGGATCACTGGTGACAGGAACACCCATACTGGGAGCACTGGGGACAGGGACACCCATACTGGGAGCCTCGGGGGCAGACTGGGAGCACTGGGGCCAGAAGCAGAGTCATACTGGGAGCACTGGGGCTGCCCCGGGGGGGGTCCCGGTGCCGATCTGGGGGGGGGGGGGGGAGTGTGGGGGGGTCCCGGGTCCGGTTTAACCCTCCCGGGGCCGCCCGGGGCAGGAGGAGGAGGAGGGGGAGGAGGGGGGGGGGGTGTTGTAGGACCGGGGTGCGGTGCGGGGGGTGCCCGGTGGGATGCGGGGCCGGGGCCGGTGCCCGTAGCGGGTCCCGGGGGCTCCCGGTGCCGGGGCGGGGCGGGTGGGGCGGGGCCGCGCCGAGCGCCGGGCGGGGCCGTTCCGCGCCGTTCGCCCTGACCGCGGCACCGGCCCCCGGTACCGGCCCCGCCCGCCCCGAATCCCCCGGTACCGGGTCCCGGCCCCAACCTCCTCCGGCATCACCGGCATCACCTCCCCCCCCCCCCTCCCCTACCCCGGGCGGCACCGGCACCAGCGCCCGCGGGGCCCGGAGCGCCCCCCCCCCCCAGGTACCGGCACCGGGAGGCAGCGGGGAGGCCCCGGCCGGGGGTGGGGGGGGGGGGTTGGG